>JAZEWT010000001.1:48068574-48081021 GCA_036362905.1 Mordacia mordax
TACCCACGATCGGACGCCAGTCCATCACCGGGCACTGTGGGCAATTTAGTCTGCAAGCCAGTTAACCTATGCAGCAGCGTGTTTTTTGGACTGTGGGAGGAAACCGGAGTGCCCGGCGAAAACCCACGCAGACACGGGGAGATAACATGCAAACTCCACACAGAAAGACACCCGAGCCGAGATTCGAACCCGGGACCTTCTTCCTGTGAGGCGACAGCGCTACTCACTAGACCACCGTGCCGCCCGACTGATGAGATCAGTGAATACAATTACTCTCCTGCTTTTACAATGCAGTTTAGATTGACATTGCATCTAAGAGCCACCATTCGGGTGACGACCCACACGTGGGTCACGAGCACTACCTGATGGTCTGTGGAGGCCAGACCCACGTGGGCCCAGTGGGTCTTGAAGTGCTGAAAGTGGAGAACCCCTACTCTAAATGCTTTTCCTTCACAGCCTTCTTCAGTATTCTTGCACAATCAATTAGCCTAATGGTGTCATATGTTGGCTGTCTTCTGATCCGCACCTGCTCGCGAACGTATGTTTCTTCCTTGTTTGTTGAAGAATTTATTATTATTTTTTGCTGACTTTATGTCCTATTATTTATCGCTACCGTTTGACTCTTAGTTGAACTATTCTGATGTTGTTGACGTGGCGTTCTCTCCACAGCTCCGATTTGTGAGAAAGAAAAAAACGCTAAAGAACGTAGTTGTTGCTGATTTTCCGTTCTCTTGCGTTGTTGACGTGTCGTTCTTCTGCAGCTCTGTGCAGCGCTTTGTGACCCTCGGGTGAAAAGCGCTCTATCAATGCAATTATTATTATTGTGAATAATTACCATGAATTACAAGTTAACATAATTTGTGTCTGAGCAGTCAAGTTCGTGAGCCTTGTGGGTAAGCATTGACGTTGAATGGTGATTAGAATCGTCGTTTTACGCATCTACCGGAGAGGGCGCGACGTCAGCACAGTGCCGCTGCGTGTGTCCGTGTGCGAGCAGGTGTTGACATGGTGTTTCTGCAGACAGGTTTGGAGCTGGCCAACACGGCTGTTTACTCTCTTCACAAGACAGCCACAAGGCAGGTACGGTCATGCTACCGACTATGCATGTGGTGATTTTCTGATTCGGTCCTGGGCTGCCCCTGGGTTGACTCGGCCTCAAATGAGTACCTGGCACGGTCTACAAACATCGCGACTCGGGATACAAAGGTGGCAAAGCTTTGGGCTGGCCATCCACCCCCTTGTGTGCAGTGTAGGGCTTCACATGTGCTTGCTCACGACACTTAACCTGAAAGGATGTGCACTGGGATGTTTGTGGATTGTAGCACTGATTTAGCGAGCAGGTTCATAGCACAAGATGAGACTGAGAAATTAATGGAATGCCAAGTGGTCACAGCAGTTGTGTGTCTGTTTTAAGCATATACGGAAGAAAGCTGAAGAATGGAAGGTGAACATGGAAGTGATTGCAGAACTCCGATACGATCTTCCAGCCTCGTATACATTTCATAAGAAGAATTCTGTGAGTACATTGACAATCTTGTTTAAGGATTTGTTTGCTAAACAATTATTGAGTGATGAAAATACTCATGCATTGAAGGAACGTTGTGGTGTGTGATGCTAGTTTGTTGATCTTCAAGAGGGCTTGTGTGGAATTACCAAAACGCCCTGTTAAAGACCCTGGGACCCATTCTGTGCCATTTCATAGCCCAAATAGCAAATCTGAATATGACCTACAACATTATTGTTCTGCTTGCTCATGATCTCGGCAAGCTCTCAGCTGTTTAAATCACAGCCACCGAATCGCCAAGAATGGCGCCCACTTTGCGATTGTGATTTTTCTAGGTTGACATCGAGGTTGACTTCATCAGATTCTCCTTCAAGAGGTGAACTCGCTGGAGATCAGCGTGGCGGTGGGGCCCGTGCGACGGTGCCCTGCTTCGCTAAACGGTGCGACCACGAGCACTCCGAACACGTGCCAAATACATCCCCGACCGCTCATTCGCACGCAAATTGTCAACGCACGTTTTCCTGTTAAAGTGGACGTGGGGCTTCGATCACCTCCTGTTCACAGCTTTGAGCAGCTGGTGGAAATGACACATTTCTGCGTTAGGTGTGAGTCTTTATGGCACCGGTTTATGTCCAACAGTGGTATTCATTGTATTGAAACTGGAGGAAATGGCTGAGTTGTATTGAACTTTTTACTTTCCGATTGCAAGCCTTTATTTGCAGATTTTACAGATTTGCCAAGAAATTATCCAAAGTGTCTCCCATGATCGGTGATACACGTCTGCGGTGCCGATGTTACTTGCTGTGCTCCAGATGCGTGTTTATTTGTTATAATATTATCCCGGTGTTATTTCGGAACAGGTGTTCCTTCATTATCATTAACCGGTTATCCCGTATAGTGTTGCGGTGAGCTGGAACATATCACGGCAGATATAGGGTGCAAAGCAGGGCTTTATAAATGGGTGGGACTCCAATCCATCACAGAGCACTAGAGGTAAATTTGATCGGGCAGTTTGACCTAGGCAGCACCATGTTTTACGACTGCGGGAGGAAACCGGAGCACCCGGCGAAAACCCACCTGCACACAGGGAGGACATGTACATTTCGTATACCCGAGTCGGAATCAAACTCAGAATCGTGTTGCTGTAAGGCGGCAGCGCTACTCATTGCACCACCGTGCCGCCCAACAGGTGTCATTGTGAATCCACTTGAAATTGACACTGGCAGCAACTCCGTAATTCACATGTTATCCATGATATAACGAGTGTGCATGAGTGTCATCTATGATATGCAAACTTTAACGCATTGTTTACATTGTGTTAAAGCTATAAAGTATTTTGTGTTCATAAATGTTTACATCCTGCATAACTTTGTCACCTTGCCAGTCTCCCTGATCGCTCACCCCTGAGGTCAATCTTGATGCCAACATTGGTGAGATGTGAGAATTGCTTTCCACAGCTGATGATGCCTCCCACGTTGGTGGTGTCGTCGGGCATTCTGGTTGATATCTCCAATGTAGCAGACATTTCGTGAAACAGAAGGTGGGAGTGCTCGACACTGCCATCCTGAAAGAACAGCTTTGGAAAGCAAATCTCATGCATCAAGCCACCGAAACCTCCACCAGTACCTCCACCTCCACCAGTACCTCCACCAGTACATTGGTCGGATGTCTGTTTTTTCATTGGATTGAGTATTATTGCATGTGTCTTACGGGAATGAAAATGTAAAGTACTTTTGCTTTAACTGTTCACCCGATTCTCTCTTCCCAGTACCTCGGTGTTTCTATTTTATATTTACCTAATAAGATGGCGGCATGAGTTGGTTCATAGCTCTGTCACGATGATGGTGCGAGGACTGACATCATGAGAGCCTCTCTCGCACTGTCGTGATTTCTGTTAAGTGTTAGTGGAAAATAAACCGGTTTCCTTCAAAACATTTCCACTGGGTACTTCCCACCTGATTCCCCATGTTTGCGTATTCACTGCGTGCGATTGGGTCGATAATTAAGAGCGTTTTATCTTACAGTTGCTGTACCCAAATAACAATTAAAAAAAAGACATCAATAAAGTATTACTTTGCACCGGGTTCACTGCAAGTGTGGATGCTCCGGTTCGTATTTGCACGTGGTATTTTCATTTCGTGTTCTGTTTGAAAATAAGGCAGTGCTGTACAGCGAGTTGATTCCAAACACGCTATTTGTGGAGAGATTTAGACGTTCCCTTCGTACGGATGTAGGTTTTCGAGGCTCGGTGCACGATGATTGCTTCCCAGAGCTCGTGTTTCAGGATAGCCGTGTCGAGCGCTTCTTCGCGTTGTGTCGCCTCCCACGTTAGGGCATCTTCACGCGTTCCGAAGACCCCAGCTAAGAGCTTCGGAGGATGTTCTACGACTGAGCGTCTCAACTTCTGCGAAGTTGTTCACTTATATGAGGATTATTCATTCATTATCAATAGCCGCTTCATTCTGTGCAGGGTCGCAGGGAGAGGGTGTGCGGAGCCTGTCTTGGCCGATGGCACAAAGTGGGGGAATACCCAGGATGTGACGCCAGCACATCGCAGGGCACACTTTTTGGGGCAATTTACTCAGCTGGCAAATTAACCGAAGCAGCAGCGTGTCTTTGAAGGGTGGGAAGAAACAGGAGTACCAAGCGAAACCCACGTTGGCACGGGGAGACTACGCTAACTCCGCAAAGAAAAGCACCCGAGCCAGGACTCGAACCTGGGCGCTTCTTGCTGTGAGGCAACAGCGCCACCCATTGCGCCGCCGTGCCGCTGTATGGGGATTATTTGAAAAAGTAAATTAATCTTGAGGTCACCGAGTTGGAGTAAAACACAGCCGCTCACCCATCACACCTGACTTCATAGCCCGCCACCCGTGTTCCTGCGATGCGGTTGCACCGCCTGCACGCTCGAGAGCGAAGCCCTGGCAGCGCGACCCCGTTAATGCGATTAGAGGAGAGCTTGAGCCTCCTATGCCCGGGCTCAGCCCAGATTCACAAATCTCATGGCGACCTTGTCTCTATAACCGTCACCATCAACCACCCGCCCGACCAATCGGGGCCATCACCCCCAGCACGCTACGGGCGATGACAGTGCAGAGAGAGGTGTGGGGCGGGGGG
The DNA here is from genome assembly GCA_036362905.1 of Mordacia mordax. NCBI lineage: Eukaryota > Metazoa > Chordata > Hyperoartia > Petromyzontiformes > Petromyzontidae > Mordacia > Mordacia mordax. The sequence continues at coordinate 48,073,196 of JAZEWT010000001.1, forward strand.
GGGCATCTCGGTGTAGTCGCTCGCGCGAGTCAAACCAGGTTCGGAGGACTCCTCGGAGGAGCCTGGATGATGATGGAAGGAGACGCAGCGAGCGGGACTCTGTGGGAGGACAGAGAGGTCCGCTTCGACGTCTCGCCGCAGTGAGTGGTGTGCGGCTGCACGTGCGTGCGTGCGTGTGTGCGTGCGTGCGTGCGTGCGTGAAGGGAGCGGTGGCCCAGCGGTTGGCGTGCTGGGCTACAAACCCGGCGACCCGAGTTCGAATCTTGCTCACGGCCAACACCAGTGACGATTGTCTGAACCGCTCCTGTGCCTTCCCTAGGTCGACTCGGCCTCAAATGAGTACCTAGTGCAGTGCGTAAACATTGCCACGAGGGAGACAAAGGCGGCCGAGCGTGGTTCTGGTCACCCACCTCGTGTGCCGTGTCGACCTTCATAGGTGCATTTTAAAGGCACTTGACCCTACACTATGTTAAAGCTATACGGAGGATCTTTGTCTTTGGTGTGCGTGTGTATGCGTGTATGTGCGTGTGTGGGGGAGCGGTGGCTCAGCGGTTGGCGCGTTTCGCTACGAGTCTGGCGACCCGAGTTAGATTCCTGCTCACGGTCAACAGCAGTGAGGATTTTATTTACCCATGCCGGGCCTTCCCCGAGGTCGACTCAGCCTCAAATGAGTACCAAATACAACGTGCAAACATATCCACTGGAGAGACAAAGGCGGCCGGGCATGGTGCTGATCACCCACTGCCTCGTGTACCGTGTCCACCCTGATGGGTGCCACTCACTGAGGGCACTTGACTCTTAAGTCTGTTGTGCGTGTGCATGATGCTTTTATCATGAGCGCAAAGTCCAGCATAGTCCTGCGCTACTGGATGTAGACCTTGCCGCTTGACAACGCGCATTGGGGGTTGTTGTTGTAGACGGACGCGGCCACCTCACACTCGAACTCCTCGGTTCGATTCCCGTCCCGGGTGCCTTTCTGTGTGGAGTCTGCGCGTTCTTGTCCCGTGTCCGCGTGGATTTTCGCCGGGTACTCCGGTTTCCTCGCTCGCAGAGTTCAAAGACACGCTGCTGCCTGGCTTAAATGCCCCCGGCTAATTTCCCATCGGTGCCCTGGGATGTTGTCACTTGCTTTCCCCTCCCCGCTGGACAACTGTAAAAAAAAGAGCTACACAGCTCAACCGTTCCTTCCAGCTTAGATTAAAAAAAAACTGCGCGCAGCGCGCTAATCGCCGCGCCACCGCTCCTCCACGTGGCTCTCTAAACACGCGTGCGTGTGTCTCGTTGCGCGGAGCCTGATGAAGCCCCGTGCCGGAGAGTTCGTGCTGGACACCATGGACTCGGTCGAGGACACCAAGGGGAACAACGGAGAGAGGGGTACGGCCGGGGAACGGGGGAACACGCGGGGAATGGGAATTGTGACAGCGAAGAAACCGCTGAGCTATGTATTTGTCTGGGGGGAAGGTGTAAGCAAGTTATCACATCTCAGGGTACCGGGGAGGGGGGGGGGAAGTTGTAATTCAATGAGGACAATTCACCTGGGCACTGCGGGAGGAAATTGGAGTACAAGGTGAAAACCCACGTATATACGCGGGGAGAACGCGCAAATTCCACGCAGAAAGGCACCCCAGCCGGTAATTGAACCTCGGGGCTTATTTCGCTGTGAGGCTGTAGCGCTAACCACTGCGCTACCGCCCCAACCCAAGGGGAGATGGACGAGAAGGGAGAAGGGGGGGGGCCCATGATCAAAGCGCTGGAGTAATGACTTGGAAGATTAGTCACTCATCAATGACCATCCTCATTCTATCATCAGTGACTATACACAACATGTCAACTGTCGTGTTCACTTGTCAATCACTGTCCATTGGCAGTCATTACCATTTGTACATTACCGTATTTGGGCGGCACGGTGGTCCAGTGGGTAGAGCTGTCGCCTCACAGCGAGAAGGGCCCGGGTTCGAATCTCGTCTCAGGTGTTTTTCTGTGTGGAGTTTGTGTGTTCTCCTCGTGTCCGCGTGGGTTTTCGCCTGGCACTCCGGTTTCCTCCCACAGTCCAAAAACATGCGGTTGCATGTGTTAATTGACTTGCAGACTAAATTGCCCGCAGTGCCTAGTGATGGACTGGCGTCCAATCGTGGGTATATCCCTGCCTTGCGCCCTGTGTCTGCCCGAATAGGCTCCGTCTCCCCGCGACCCTGTACAGGATTGAGCGGCTTCTGACAATGAGATGAGACATTACCGTATTTATCCGAGGTCATTTAGAGGAGCTGTACCGCATGTTGATAATACCCCAGCGGCGCGCCGCCATTGGAATGTGGAATTTCCACCACTGGCTCAAGGCTCCCGCAAAGGGAGGAGGAGGGGGCTGGCACCGACCGTGGTTTCACTTAATCCCAACATTATATATGTTGCGGTTGCTCAGCGACCGCTATGATGAGCGAAACTAAAAATCTGTGTCTCTCTTGATAGGATGACAGGGGGACATTCCGTTCAGGCGGATGTCTACTGAACGTTAAATATGTCTGAAGCCCGGCACACTACATTCAGTATACCTCTCGCTACGGCTCTGTCTATTGGCGACGTGCCTAATCCTGTCTACTGGCGATCCGGGGGTTTCTTTGAAAGCGGTGTTTGGTCTGATGAGCGATGGACATAGACGTGACTGAGATGATCGCTCTCTCTCTCTCTCTCAGGGACGCTCGTGGTCACAAACCTGCGCGTCCTCTGGAATTCCCAGTCCTTCCACAGAATCAACCTGAGTGAGTTCTGCTCTTGAAGGCAGCTATCGTCGTCATCTTCATCATCATCATCATCAGTGGCATCACCGTCGTCCTCATCATAAAGACTAGGAATCACTGTCGGCAGCGTCGCTGACAATCATCGCATTGCAAATTTGTCCTTTCAGAATAGCTATGTCGAGCGCTCCTCATCTCTCCGTCGCGACGTTTCGCCTCCCACTTTAGAGACAAGACGCAGCGCCATCGTAATTGTCACCCTCACCGGTGTCATCAGCAACATCATCAGCAACAGAAGAAAGGACATCAACGGCGGCATCACCATTGTCGTTATTAGGATCATCACTGACAGCAGCAGCAGCAGCAGCAACACAATCATCAGCAACCGTTGCATCACCACAAGCATCATCAGCAACACCGTGAGCAGCACTATGACCAAAGGCAGCAGCATTCCTCCCGACATCGTCATGGACGACGATGCCTTTGTCCGCCGCGTCGCCGAGTCGTCCCACTCACGGCCGTTCTTTCCGTTGCAGCCATCGGCTTCAATTGCGTCATCAACATCGAGAAGCGCGTCGTCAATTCGGTGAGTGCGGCGCTGCCCCCGTGGCCCCCGTGCCAGTCGCCCCACCGCCCGTGCCCCGCGTGCTCGCGCCATCTCCTCACCCGTCGACCAATTATTCCATCAAAGCCCTTTTCAAAATTACGCTTTTCCTCGTGAGGGTGGTGTGACGGCAGCGCGCAGCGCTTGGCGCAGCGCACCTCTCCCTTTGCCAAGGGACTCCAGCTCCTCCTGTGGGATTCCCAGGCATTGCCAGTCTCGCCAGCGAGTCCTAGAGACAGACTCCAGCTTCTTCTGGGGTATTCGCTGGCGCTTCCAGCCGAGCGACGCGGTCCCGCTGGCGTGTCCGTCGAGGCGTCTGCGCCATTTGGAGTGAGGCGGCTCGAGGAGCCGCTAAAAGAGCCGCTGGAGGAACCATCTAGAAGCCCAACAGAAGCCTACCAGGAGGAGGGAGGGGGGGGGGCATCCTGACCAGGAGTCCGAACCACCTCAACCGGCTCCTCTCGACCAATCTCACCCCGCCCGAGCCACCAATCTCGTTTAATTCCACTCAGCGGCATGAATGGGCATCGCCGCAGTCTATCGGAGGTCGGCTGCGGTGGGGTAAAGTGTGGGTATGCCCACCTCATCCAATACGTCTGTCCACTGCGGAAGAGCAGGCCAAAATATCCTCTCGAGCAGTGATTCCCAATCTTTCTGGACTCACTGTCACTGTCAACCCCCCCCTCCTCCCCCAAAATGCATTACCGTGGACCACAATGCACCCGTTCAAGTACAGCTTGGAACTTAAAACTACAGTAGGGTAGAGTAATCTCAATCACGGCCAGAGTTTACGGACCACTTCCCACGACCCTGCGCAGCCACCAGTGGTCCGAGTACAGATTGAAACTCAATATTCCACACTCAAGGGCAACTCCCCCCCCCCTTTATTGACTCAATGAACGCACTCCGGTTTCCTCCCAGAGTCCAATAAAACATGCTTGTGCATAGGTTAATTGGCTTGCAGACTAAATTGCCCGCAGTACCCGGTGATTGACTGGCGTCCCATCGTGGGTATATCCCTGCCTTACGCTCTGTGTCTGCCGGGATAGGCTCCAGCTCACCGCGACCCTGTACAGGACTAAGCGATTTCTGACAATGAGATGAGATTGCACTGACAGGCCGCGCATTGGCTGCGCAGTAAGAGCAGCGCTGCTGCTGTCTCGCAGCAAGAAGGTCCCAGATTTGGTTCCCCGACTCGGGTACCAGTCCGTGTGGAGTTTGCGTGTTCTCTCTCGTCGTGTCCGCGCGCGGGTTTGCGCCGGGTACTCCAGTTTCCTCCCACCGTCCAAAGACACGTTGCTGTCTAAGTAAATTGGCCTGCTGAGTAACATTTCCCTTAAAAAGGATCCTGCCATGGGCGGCGCGGTGGCCCAGTGGTTAGCGCTGACGCCTCACAGCAAGAAGGTCCCGGGTTCGAGTCTCTCGGCTCCGGTGCCTTTCTGTGTGGAGTTTGCATGCTCTCCCCGTGTCCGCGTGGGTTTTCGCCGGGTACTCCGGTTTCCTCCCACAGTCCAAAAGCATGCTCCTGGATAGGTTGATTGGCTCGCAGACTAAAATTGTCCCGCAATGCCCGGCGATGGACTGGCGTCCCGTCGTCGGGTGTATTCCTGCCTTACGCCCTGTGTTTCCGGGATAGGCTCCGGCTCACCGTGACCCTATATAGGATTAAGCGGTTTCAGATAATGAGATGAGATGAGGATCCTGCGATATACCGCCATGGCATCCTAGATATAGCCCCGCTCTGCGCCCTTTGTCTGCCGGGATAGGCTCCGCCCTCCCCCCTCCTCCCCCGCCACCTTGTACAGGATTCAGCGGGTATTGATAACGAACTAAATGCGCTGATGTAGGTTTTTATTTTTCACGCCTCGACGCATGACAATTGCTTGCCAAAGCTGCTCTTTCGGGATAGCGAGACTCGGTACGCCCGACGAGGGGATGCCTCCACAACGTGGGGAGAGAGGGCCCAAGGGACATCATCGTGACGCATGACCGACTGACTGGATCGCGCAGAAGCTGCGCGGACACACCGAGGCGCTCTACATCCTGACCAAGTGTGGCCACACGCGCTTCGAGTTCATCTTCACGGACCTGGAGTCGCGCAACCCGCGTCTCTTCACCTCCATCGTGGCCGTGTGCAGGTCTCCTCCGAATCGCCGCCACCACGGTTGCCACCAACACCGCTCTCTCCTGACTCGCGGCCAACTGCTGACTCTTGACGCGGCCGATGTTAAGATAATTGCGCTTCCGGAGCGCTTTTCACCAGAGGGTCACAAAGCGCTGCACAGAGCTGTGGAGAGAACGGCTTGTCAGCAACAACAGCGACATATGAACGGCAAATCACCCATAATAACGGGTTTTTTTTTCTTCTCAAAGTTGTTATTGTGTGACTTTCCCTCCAGAGGGGTTCTTTCGGGAGAACGGTGTGGCGTGTGTCTCCTCTCTCCCCTCTATAGCGACGCTTCGCCTCCCGCGTGGAGGCATCCTCGCGGAATTTCTGACGTGGGAGGCGAAACGTCGGAACAGTTGACACGGCTCTCGGGAAAGAGCGGCCATAGAGAGCCAACTCTCATGAATGGAGCCGTGACGAACCCACATTGGTGCAATGTCGTTGTTGTTGGCGACTGGTTATATGGCCGCTATCCAGGGTGTCCAGGGTTGAGCGGTTGCTCCCTGATGGTGGAGGTATCGGAGCAGAATTTTACGGCCAGATGGCCTTCTTGACGCCGATCTCATTTAGTCGCGGGGGGGGAGGAGGAGGGGGAGGTGTCTTCAAATCGTTCTATTTCTGGAACCTCCCCTCATCCCTTCACAGCTTTTGTAACTCGCTTACCCCTCCCCGCTGGGTAGCTGTCAAAAAAGAGCTACACGGCTCAACGGTTCCTTCCAGCATCAATTAAAAACAAACGGGACTGACTGACGGAAAAGACCACGAGAGCCTCACGCGATCCCTCTGGGATATTCACGCTGGGAACGGCGCTTCCCCGTGCTCCCGTTTCCACCGTTGACCAACCACCGACACGGCGTCTGGCAGGGCGTACGGCACGTCCAAGATGTACCGGGACCTGAAGCTGCGCGCGGCCCTCATCAGCGACGGGAGCCTCCGGCTGCTGCCCGCCGAGGAGCTGTGCCGACGACTGGATGGGGTGTGGAACCTGTCGAGCGAGCAGGTGATGTTGACGTCCTGTGGGCGCGGTGGCGCTCACAGCGACAATAACCCGGGTTCGATTCGTAGCTCGGGTGCCGCCTTTCTCTCTGTGGGGTTTGCGTGTTTTCTCTCTCTCCCCCGCGTGTCCGCGTGGGATTTCGCCGGGTACTCCGGCTTGCTTGCCCGCGATCCAAAGACGTGCTGAATAATTTGTCACACCGATGTCCTGAGATATTTTAACTCGCTTACCCCTCCCTGCTTGACGACTGTTAAAAGAGTGGGGACACGGCGGGAGACCTTGGGGGAGACACGGGGGCAACAGAGGGGGACACGGTGGGACGCAGAGGAGAGACAATGGGCAATATCGATTGGAAATTCGCTCAGCTGAGTCCCTGTGCATCTTCAAATCCCATCTCAGGACTTACTTGTGTCCATAAGGCCTCGAAGTCCTGTATGTATTCACACCGGTACGGACTCACACCTGTGTGTAGCTCGACGGTTCCGTGCTGCTTAAATAAAAAAAAAACTGACTGACATTTTAACAGTTGTCCAGCCGGAAGGGGTAAGCAAGTAACAACATCTCAGGGCACCGCGGGAAATGTAGTTGGGACAATTAAGCAAGGCATTCGAATATACTTAATAATGTACATTATACTATACATTATTACAATCTACGATGTATGACGCGCGTAATATTAGTCGACGGAAGAGAATGAATCAATCACAACGAACTGTAGAGAGGTGGGGTAGGGGGAAGGGAGCCACGCAGTAAGCCGCCTCCAACATTTGCCAGACACTGCGTTCTCGTTATATTAATTTGTTACTGACCAAATTGTGGTTTTTTTAGTTATGGGAAGAAAATATTATTAGCGAGAGGCTAATAATAGTGCCGGGAACAGGCGATTCTCAATGGGAGGGTCGCGACCCATCAGTGAGTCGCGAGTGCCACCTAGTGGTCCGTGGAGACCAGACCCACGTGGGCTAAGATGTGTAAACGATTGCGAACTCCTGATATACAGTGGAGCGTGGATCAAGATGAGTGTTAGAGTACATGCCTACACATATACACAGGTGTGAGTCCGTACAGGTGTGAGTCCGTACAGGTGTGAGTACATACGGGTGTGAGTCCGTACAAGTGTGAGTCGTACAGGTGTGTTCATACAGGAATGAGTACATGCACGACTGAGTACATACAGGTGTGTTCATACAGGAGTGAGTACATACAGGAGTGAGTGCATATAGGTGTGTTCATACAGGTGTGAGTACATACAGGTGTGAGTCCGTACAGGTGTGAGTCCGTACAGGTGTGAGTGAGTCCGTACAAGTGTGAGTCCGTACAGGTGTG
>JAZEWT010000002.1:0-11551 GCA_036362905.1 Mordacia mordax
TCGGCCTTCAACCCAGTGGCAACACGGGCCGACATCGTAGGTGCGTATGGCCCTTGTCAAGAATTGAAAGTAAGCCGGTATGGTCCGGTAAACCGTACCGGTAAGAAAGTGGTCGAAGCATTGCGTACAATTGGGTGGGAATGGGGAATAAACAGAATGATACAATTTATAACGCACCATGCAAATTCCACACCTGCTCATAGATGACACATGGATATGGAGGTGTAGGGAGAAAATGCAGAAAGGGGGGGATTCAGCCAGACGATCAGCTGGCACCAACCCTCCAGAGAAAGATATGCTATATATTATGATTTTGTTTGCCAATCATTTAATGAGAGTTTCTTTCATTGTGGGAGCTAACTAGAGAACTCAGAGGAATCCCACCCAGAACAGGGGGAGAACAATTAAACGCCACACAGAAAAGCACCCGAGGCTGGACTTTAAGTCAGTGAGGCACAGACGTTACCACTGCGCCACCTTGCGATACAACAGCGCCATTTAGAAGTTAAGGTTGCCTTCACTCTAAATCCTTGCCACTCTTAATTTTTGTTTACTCGCAGTTTTGTGGTATAACATGCAGGCCTCTGGTTTGTCATGATTGCGGTGTGAGAGGGAGGAGCTTTGCTTCTCACTGTTTATTTTTCAGGCCAGTGAGTGGACTACATAGTAAGCACATCAGTAGTACTCACAGCCATAGCAAGAGATATACTGGATGTAGTGTGCTGGTGGCCTGTATATTTCCTGCGTCATCAACCCCATTACACCCGATTGAGGTTATGCCCTGGGTTTGAAACGCAGAGATTCCAAAATGATATTCCACATTGAGCAGATGTATCAACCTTCCCGAACCAGCGTCTGTGAGAATTGAACGTAAACATAACATGGCAACTCATTTTGCACACTGGAAGCCTCAATCTTGCACCAATTTCACATCAGTCTTGCACAATTCTGTAATTTGTTATCGCATGTGTTTTGTATAATTCAATAATAAAACAAGTTAATAATAATAATAATAATTGCATTTATGGAGCGCTTTTCACCCAAGGGCTACAAAGCGCTGCACGGAGCTGTGGAGAGAACGGCAAGTCAACAACAATGACATGAGAATGGATAATCAGCAACAGCAATGCTTTTTTCGGGTTTTTTTTTAATGTTCCCGAGCAGGTGCAGGTCAGCAAAGACTATCATCCTGGCACAACAATATTAAGCCGCATCAGCAGTCCTAGTCAGAGGGCTTGAAAGCCTTATGGAACAAGTGAGCCTTGAGACGAGATTTAAAGATGCCCAGAGACTCAGCTGGTCAAATCTCCAATGGAAGGGCATTCCAGAGTCTTGGAGCAGTACGTAAGAAGGTTATTGTCACCAATCGAATGGATGTGCGAATTGGGCACATGCAGCATGTGCCCAATTGGAGGATCAGAGTTGACGTGTTGAGGAGGGTTCCTGAAGTAGGTCACTGATGTATGTCGGAGCAGAACCAGTGAGAGCCTTGTAGGCGAGGAGGAGGATCTTGAATTCAATCCTGTATTTAACCGGTAACCAGTGAAGACATCAGCACTGGGGATATGTGATCGTGGATGGGTATGCAGGTGAGAACTCTAGCAGCCGCATTTTGCACACGTTGACGATTGATCAGGTAGGCAGGGGTGCCAGGGCATTGCATTGCAATTTTCGATTCGTGAGGAGATGAAGATGTGTATTAGCTTCTCAGCATCAGAGGGTGACAGGATGTTGTGCAGTCTGACTATATTTCTGAGATGGAAATAGGCTACCGTCATCACCTTGTTGATGTGTGTCTCGAAGCTGAGTGAGGAATCAAGAGTCACACCTAGACTCCGGACTGCCTTATCATCTTCAGTGGTCTTGTCAGCCTTGGACAATTGGTGCGGGGTTCCGACAAGTAGAACTTCTGTTTTGTCGCCATTTAGTTTTAGGAAACTTGAATTGAGCCAGGCCTTCACAGCTGACAGTGAGGATAACATGCAAAGACCAGACGCATTTATGGATGGCTTTGTGTGGATATAGATATGGATGCCATCAGTATAGCAATGGAAGCTGAGATTGAACCTGCGCAAGATACAGCCAAGTGGTTGTATATAGATGCTGAAGAAGAGTAGGCCAAGAACTGAACCCTGAGGAACTCCAGACAAAACAGAATAGATCTCAGAGTTTTGTCCTCCGAGGCTGAAGAACTGATTCTGGTCGGAGAGGTAGGAGTTCAGCCAATGCAGGGTGGAGCCAGAGAGTCCAACACCCTCCAGTCGCTCAAGTAAGATTGGGTGATTTTAATTTGAAGGCTTTCGTGACCAATATTATCGATAAAATTCATTACTGATTGGCCATGTCGAGTGGTGGAGGGCTAAACGACACTATTTTTTGCGTGACCTGACCCAAAAAATAAATTTCATGGATGAGATTGGATGGTCAACGGTATCAAAGGCAGCGCCCAGCTCCGTGAAGACAAGAATACTTGGCAAGACTTTATCAGAGGCAATGAGTAGGTCATTAACTACTTATGCCACATGGACAGTTTCTCCTGGGTTTTACTCATCTTATTGTGGTGGAGTGGTGTGCATGTTCCAGTGAACCCCTGAGTTATGTCACCTCAAATCTAGCACTTGCTAAGGTGTCCCCTTGGTGAACTATTCAAGCACATAGTTTTTAGATATTAGTGCACACCCGTCTCACGTTATCGCGAGGACAAAACAATGCAATTGATCTCACGTGCACACGTCATTCTCTCAATAGTATTGCAGATTGTTGCTTTTCGAAATGAGGCATGGATTCTGAGTAGTGCTGTCATTATGGTGACAGGGGACCTCAAAGACACAGAGTGTTTTCGATATGGAGCGGAGTCGGCCATTGCCTGGGAGAATGGCACGCTCAGCCAAGACATCGTTAACGAGCAGAAGAAAGTACAGGATGCCGACCTCGTCATTTTCCAGGTGCTCATTGCACACTGAGGGTAACCGGTTTGAATCTTCCGTAAGTGAACATTTTATCTGCACAACACCAAGGATCGTGTGCCTTATTATAGCTTTGCTTCACACTTATCGATTACTCTTCTGAAACGTTAATACTCAGCTTTTAATTCCCACTTTTGTACAAGTACCATCCCCACTCTTAAGTTATCTTTTGCTTTTCTCTGGCAAGAAATCCAGGTCAAAGAAGTCACGTCAGTATAAAATGTCATTATCAAGAGACGGCAGAGCAACGTCTTACACGCTTGGAACAAGAGCGCTCATAGGTCGTACACTCTACTAAGTACTGTAATGAGGCCTGTGTGTGTGCGTGTCTCCACTGTGGCATGCAGTTTCCCCTGTACTGGTTCGGCATGCCTGCCATCATGAAGGGCTGGGTTGATCGAGTTTTCACCAGCGGCTTCGCGTTTGGCTTCCCGAATTGCTATGAGAAAGGACCTTTCACCGTACGTGTGCCCATATTGTGTTGCTTCTCATTATTATTATTAGATTGATGAATGACCTCAATGGTTGCATGTGTATGTACCACCACCTAGGTTTTGCACGGCTATGCGCTATAGCTGTAAAGTGTTATCAGGTCATACCGCACGTTTGTTCAGCACATTGTCTGACGTTGCGTCCACATGACTGTGTTTTAACTATGTGTAACACGTAGTTTTAAAAAAAGTCCGTTCAACTTTTGCCACATGCTGGCGGGAGCATGAAGATTTGTGGTATATTATACAATAAAAATAACTCCCAATAAGCAAACCTATTTTTCCCTCTGTTTTAGTAGCATAAATTACAATACAATGTGTGGAATGAGATTTTAAAACTATTGACTATAAATAGGTTTGTTAAATACAGTAACTGCTTTCAAACACTTAGCAAAGATTATGTAACAGAACAAAAATTATTATGCAAAAGTACTAAGCAATCAAGTTATCAAATATAAATCTACACATTGTAAGATTTACTTTTAGTAATGAGCACTGGCTTAAATAACAAAATGCAAGGGAGTGGACTAATAACCGGTGGTTGAAAGACACACGGCAGGCACAACGCACTCGTAGCTGCATTGCCGCCACAGTATAATAACCATGCCCATGTCTCTCGCTTGACTTCCTTTGGTTTGATGATGCAGGAAAAGAAGGCTTTGCTCTCCATCACCACGGCTGGGATGGAGTCGATGTACGGACCGACGGGTCTCAACGGAGACATCAATGTCAGCCTTTGGCCCATTCAAGTAAGACATACGTGAAATTATAGCAACATGGTTAATGGAGTGAATGGTTGGTTGTGATTGTACTGACGTTCTCATGTTTTTACATAATTTGTGACAGGCATTGCTACTGGGGCAGCATTTTTGGGGTTCTGTGTCATTACTTTGCAGGCACGTCCCTAGGGCAGCTATATTTGGGCCTTAACTTGTCAAGTTACATAAGCGTGAAAGGCACAGAAGAATCTGTGTCATGGCGATGATAGACTCCTGCCCTTAACCTGGTTTGTGTTGCTCATCGCTCTGCACGTTGGGGGTGAAAAGTCTCGCTACTGATTTGCCATTCTTATGTCATTGTTGTTGACATGCCTTTCCCTCCGCAGCTCTGTGCAGCACTTTGTGACCCTCGGGTGAAGGGCGCTCTAGAAATGCAATTATTATTATTAAGTTGCCTCAATACTTATCAATGTTATGTTACGTAAACACTTGTCGTGAAGCGTGTAATATCTCTGAGTCGATTATGTCGGCTCCCCCTCGCGCGTCCCCGATGATCGCGCCTGTACAGGCAAGCTCTGATCCATCCTCTTCAGTTCGGACATCATACCGGGACTCTCCATGGATATGGCAAGGATGGGTTCACTTAACAGCACACAACGAAGAAGGGCCGCGTGGCCACTCGCAAGTCTCCACACGTCTGATACGACCAGCTCGGACCCCGCAACAGACAGAGCCTCGCGCTACTTCCGGTGCTTCCCCTCTTTATACTGCCCGGCTCCTTCATGTCACGTTAGATCACGCCGTGCAGCCGACCAATTCGAGAGAGCGTGTGCGCGCTGTAACAGCCACCGCCGTCAGGTCCTTGTCGCCGGCCCACGTGATATTTACTGGGTTCTCGGGTTGTCCTTACATTACCCCGTCCTTGCCGTCTCAGCACCACGTGACCTTAGCTTACCCGGCATGGGGGACATTAACGCACTCCCCACATGCACTTGTCCTGTCACGCTCGAGGCTGGGTACCGCACACTCATAGAGAATCAATTCCTGGGATGGTTTAACCAATAGTCGACCCAATACTAGTGCGTGAGGAATCAAAGCGTGAGAATCGAGTTAATGAATTAAATCGGCAGCAGTATCACGTGCTCAAGTTGCATCTCCAGAATTAAGTTTTTAAACCACAGGACTACGAGGGCATCTTATTTTTCCTGGTAATTAATTCCTTATTACATAAACCATACAGTCAGAAGGTTTGTCCTGGCTTTGCATTTGTGCGTAGGAAATTCTCCTGTCTCCTTCGTGACATTTTGCCTCCCACATTGGAGGTATCATCAGACTTCGTGTTATATATCTATAGTTCACAAGCGTGTTCTTGTGATGTTGAATAGTCGTACATTTTACAGTGCTGGCGACTGTATTGTTTCCCTTGCTTGCCTGCGATGTTCATTGTCGCTAGCAGCACTTTTATGGATGGCTGATTTAAATATTTAAAAAATAATGCTATGCTCAATTAACCATGTAGGTTTAACGGTTCAATGCATGATGATTGCTTGCTAAAGCTGTTCTTTTGGGATAGCCATGTCGAGCGCTCCTTCTCTCTCCTTTTCGGCTGTCATAAACTCCCCGGTTTTAGTGGAAGGTATTTGCTGCAAATATCCAGATCGTTGTCTAGGAGAGAAAGGGCCAAGATGGGATGCCTCATAGAGGGGACTGAGGTCTTATTGTGAGGAGAGGTAAAATGCTATGCAACCATACAAGAAGTTGTTTAACGATTAATTTAATAACCCCATTGATATGATATTCATTACCTATAATTATCGCTTGTCAAGTGTGTAGAATATGATCTGTCCTGTACTTTGCAGCAATGCCCTATATTACGTTAAGAAAGACGAGATATTACCAATACTGTGGCGAAAGTCTTAGGATGCTATATTTGTCATTATGTGGAGGTCCCACTCCACCTCTTTATCTCTCTCTCAAGTTCCTCATTCAACGTCTCATGGCCATCTCAACCGGTGGCACACTCCGACCCTGCCTGCCGCGTTCTGGACGCTTCGAACAGGTCACGTGCGCGCGTACGCCGGCGCACGGCGAGCGTGCGGTCAGACTCAGATCTCGCACACGACACTCACCCACAAAACCGCTTCGATACAAATACCGGACAGATGGGACGTGTTGAAGGCCTTTACTGCTGCAGACGAGTGCGTCGCGACGAGGTCTCCTTCCCTTCCCTATCCCTCGACACCAGCCCATTGACTGACTTGTCCCCTACATTTTCCCACTACTCGTCCCTACATTTTCCCACGACTCCACTTCTTCGCTCCCAAACTCCGACTCCCAGTCCTCTGCCTCAACTCCCTCAACTGCTCAACTAACTCCACTGCCACGCCCCCTTGCTCCGCGCTTCCTAATATACTCCGCTATATTGATCGTGCTCGGCGCCGTCCCTCTCTCCACCAATCACGTCCGCTCCCCCTTTATTCTCTGGGTGCCATCTCTCCACCAATCACCGCCACTTCCTCCTTTGTCTCTGGGCGCCCTCTGTCCCTCCACCAATCACTGCCGTTGTAAACAACTGGCGCCAACCTGTCTAGCTACGCCCAGGTCACGAGGCACCGCAAACACAACAACAAGAAGATGACGCACCGTCCGTCCGAAAGCCCCGCCCAGCTTGCTACTGCCCTAGCCGGCCCCTTTACAGTAACACGCTAGCCGGCAACCCCGCGCACACCACTGTCTGCAGCTTTAACTATCCGAGAGAGCAACGCTCCCCTCGGCAGAATTGCTGAACGGAACTCGGCACCCCCTAAACCGAATTCCAGCTGACTGAGGAACCACCAACCAAACTGTCCTATTAACAGGGTCTATGGACAAAACCTCAGCCGCTGGGGCTGAGTTCCATCGTCGTTCTGTTACCCCCGCCCAGCTTGCTACTGCCCTAGCCGGCCCCTTTACAGTAACACGCTAGCCGGCAACCCCGCGCACACCACTGTCTGCAGCTTTAACTATCCGAGAGAGCAACGCTCCCCTCGGCAGAATTGCTGAACGGAACTCGGCACCCCCTAAACCGAATTCCAGCTGACTGAGGAACCACCAACCAAACTGTCCTATTAACAGGGTCTATGGACAAAACCTCAGCCGCTGGGGCTGAGTTCCATCGTCGTTCTGTTACCCACCGAACCCCGTGTCGTGCGATTACACTCCATCAGTGCGGGACAGGTACGCTGCTGTGAAATGGCCGCTCCAGCAACGGATGCGCGCAGGCATAAGGCGGGTGGTGTGCAATATTGGTGCGTGTGTGTCTGTGTGGCACAATATACTTTCCGGGGGGGGGGGGGGTCACAAGGGCGAACATCGCGGGGACACATCCAGTGCCCCTGGCGGCTCTGAGGCCCACAAAGTGGGCCTCCACAATTACCCGCTCTCGCGAGTGTATGCGTGTGCATATGTGTGACTGTCAGGTCGTGTCTCACACACACAGCCACAGTCAGCTGTCTCATGCGTTTGGTGCTTAAAAGGTGGGGTCGCCCTTGTCCAAGGTGCCCTTGTCCAAGGTGCCCTTGTCCAAGGTGCCCTTGTCCAAGGTGCCCTTGTCCGAGCAGCTGTCTGTGGGCCGAGTTGATCATGTTGCACCACGCGATGCTTGAGTCGCAGTATGTGTGCCGCGGCGAGGGGCGCAGCCGTGTTTCTGTTTCTGTCTCAGATTATCTCGGCGGTTGAGAGGTGTCCACCGGGTCTCCGTGTCTCCGTGATGTCTTTGCCGGCTAAGTCGTTCCGGCAAAGTAATATCTTCAGAGTCGTTGATCTGGGTCGGGTTGAGTGTGAAGTCTCTGAGCTGTCTCTGGCTGTCTCTTCCTGGATGTCTCTTCCTGGATGTCTCACCCTGGCTGTCTGATTGCTTTCGGCAAACTGTGCCCTATATCTAACTCCACCGTGTCTCATTCGACCAATAAAACATTACCCTGGCCCAAATCTTATTAACCCCCCCAAGGTGCACAGGAAGCAGACATGGTTCTACACAGGATAAAATTAGTGTTTCCATCGTTCCACATCCTTTAAGATATTAATTTGTGTCTGGGTCAAGATGACCCGTCTGGTTTCCCCATCTGGTTTCCCCACGTGCTGCAATGTCTCGCTGCATATCGAGGCACCGTTAATTGAAGTGTCTGTGGGTCATGTTAACTCCTCCTCTGCAGTATGGTCTTGCTATGGATTAGTGTGCTCTTAATTAAGTGTCTGGGTTACAGTGACCTGTGTGTTGTTTTCAGCACAATGTATTGTAATCAAGCGTGTGCGCCTCGTCGTGACTGCGACATTTCGCCTCTCACATAAGTATCTTCGAGCATTCTGCGACTGAGTCATGGCGATCATGAAAGAACAGTTTTGGCAAGCAATCATCATGATCAATTAAATCAAATAATATTGTCTTCATCAGCATGATGGAGCTTATGGATTTATTGAAAGACTCTGACAACCCAAAGTTAACACAAGGTGAGCATAGCCATTAATGATAGATTTAAGTTTGGTGGGGAATGGGAGCTGCTGTTGTTTTTGAGGGCCTCTATATTTGTTTCCTTGCCTTCACTGTTTATCCACAAAAAGTCATCCATCAATGCGTCTGGTCTTTGCATGTCATCCTCACTGTCAACTGTGAAGCCTGGCTCAATTCAAATTTCCTAAAACTAAATGGTGCCAAAACAGAAGTTTTGCTTGTGGGAACCCCGCACCAATTGTACAAGGCTGAACCGATCCTATTGATACTTGACGATCAAACCATTGATGTTGCTAAGGCAGTCTGGAGTCTCGGCGTAACTCTTGATTCCTCACTCACCTTCGAGAATGCGGCTGCTAGAGTCCTCACTTGCTCACCCATCCATGATCACATCCCCAGTACTGAAATCTCTCCACTGGTTACCTGTAAAATACAGGATTGAATTCAAAATCCTCCTTCTCACCTACAAGGCTCTCACTGGCGCTGCTCAGACATACATCTGTGACCTCCTTCAAGCACCCTCCTCAACACGACAACTTCGATCTCCAATACGGGCTTGCTGCATGTGCCGAGGTCGCACCTCCATTCGATGGGTGCAAGAAGCTTCTTGCACACTGCTCAAGACTCTAGAATGCCCTTCTACTGGAGATTCGTTCAGCTGAGTCCTTGGGCATCTTCAAATCTCGTCTCAAGACTCACGTGTTCCGTAAGGCTTTCAAGTCCTCTGGCTCGGACTTTTAATGCGGCTCAGTGTTGTGCTGGCGTAGTGGCTTTCTTCTGACTTGCGCCTGCTTGGGAACATTTATTCCTTGTTGTAAAAAAAAAAATTTTATCGCTTCTTTTATGTCCCAAAATGTGTTGCTTCTGTTTGAATTTCAGTTGACCTGTCCTGATGTTGTTGACATGCCATTCTTTCCGCAGCTCGGATTTGTAAAAAAAAAAGAACACCTCCAAAAAATATGTTTTTGCTGATTTGCCTTGTCTCGTCGTTGATGTGCCGTTCTCACGGCAGCTCTTTGCAGCGTTCGTGACCCTCGGGTAGAAGGCGCTGTAAAAATGTAATTATTAATATTATTGCCCCCGATGCCCAATGCCAAATAGACCATTGTTGTTCACTTTTCTTATCAGAATTGCAATAAAATGCGAATTGTAAAATTAAATTAAGGTTAAATGGAATTTAAAAGTTTAACATTTCAGCATGTGGGTGATAAGAAATATAGTGGCTACGATGGACACTAGTTTGTCCGGAGTCTGTATTATATCTCATGGTTTATTCTCGACTGCTCTTGTTCTGCAGCAAGGAATGCTGCACTTCTGTGGCTTCCAAGTGCTGGCCCCACATATCATATACAGTCCTGTATACCTGCCGGAGGAGGCACGCAAGGGCGTGCTGGCCTCATGGGAGCAGCGGCTGGCATCCGTCTGGCAAGAGAAGCCACTTACGTTTGTACCCATTGAGCTCTTCGACCCCAAAAAAGGCTTTGTTCTCAATGACGACACCGTGAAGGATCTCGCCACCAAATCCCAGGGTCTCACCGTAGGCCAGCATGCTGGCAAGCCTCTACCATCTAACAACCAGACCAAAGCCAGCGATGGCTCTGCCGAATGACCAACCGCTGCACGACATGGGCAGTCACGCGGCTGGTGGAATTTCTCATGCACAATATTTACATATTGTACAATTCATTTGTCCGGCGATGGACTGGCGTCCCATCGTCGGTATATCCTTGCCTTGCACCCTGTGTCTGCCGGGATAGGCTCCGGCTTCACCGTGACCCTGTATAGGACTAAGCGGTTTCAGATGATGAGATGAGACAATTCATTTGTTCAAAGAGGTCACCTTTGTGAATGTAACTTGAGACCCGCTGAGTTTTGACTTAAAACGTTACACTTTTGAACGTATCAAATTAATGTGCTCTGTTAGCCTTTAATAATAATAATTGCATTTATAGAGTGCTTTTCACCCGAGGGTCACAAAGCGCTGCACAGAGCTGTGGAGAGAACAGCACGTCAATAACGACATTCGAACAGAAAATCAGAAGCAATAAAATGTATATCTTCATGTTTATATCTCTTTAACTTGCTTGGCCTTTCTCAATGTATATTCAGCCTTTGGCATACCTAACAAAAGATGCTGTATGATCACAAGCCTCATGTTCGACCAGGAAATTTATATTGTGCATATGGGTGCATTCTATGATTCTAACTGACCGCAACGCTTTATATACATGCTTTAGTAATGCTGTAACTAATATTTGAATGAGTTGATGTGATCTGGTTGTACCCATTTTTTGTGCTCATGAGAAATATTGCAAAAAAATGTGTGACCCTTGTTTTTGAATATTACATAATAAGATGCCCAAAAGGAGATCTGCTGGAGATGGGGAAGCGGCGCTCTCCAAACCTACAAAGCACAATGGCGCAGCAGGTGCTGCCGTGGACTTAGCCCGCGAGCTACGAGGATTAGGCCCCGAAGTCGCGGCGCTGCCTACCGTAGCTTTTCAAAGTAGTTCGAGCTGTGAGTTCGGTTATGGGTTTGGGGTTTCAGGGTTAGGGGGTAAGGGTTTAGGGGTTAGGGTTGGGTTTCGGGGTTAGGATTTAGGGTTTGGGGTTAGGGGTCAGAGGGTTAGGGTTTGCAGTTAAGGTTAAGGGTTGGGGTTTGGCATTAGGGTTGGAGGGTTATGTTTAGGATTTTAGGATGTTATGGTTAGGGTTTAAGGGTTATGGGCTCGGGATTTATGGTTTGGGTTTTAGGGTGTTCGTGTTAAGGTGTTATGGTTAGGGTTCGGGGTAGGTTGTGCGGATTGAGGACTCACTGGGTGATGTGAGCATGAAACGGGAGAAGGGAATGGGCTGTGCCAAGGATGTATGTTCAGTGGCCCTGAC
>JAZEWT010000002.1:38080-48318 GCA_036362905.1 Mordacia mordax
CCTGAGGATGCCTCCAACGTGTGAGGCGAAACGTCGCGAGGAGAGGAGAGAGAGCCATGAACACGGCTGTCCCGAGAGAGCAGCTTTTCGAAGCAATCATCACATATTCTTATTTGCGATAAGCATTAGAAAGTGTGTTTGCAATGTATGCAAACGATATGCTAATATAAAATGTTAATTGGCACAAAACTATACACGAGACAAAATCCGACGTGCTTTATTAACGAGATGGCAAAAGCGAGACTAATACGGTTGCTATGCTGATATAGATTTGTCACGGCTAGATGTATGCCTATTGCTCTCTATAACTCTTCCTTTTAGATAGCTGTGTCCAGCACTCTCCCTCTTTAGTTCGACGTTTCACCTCCCACGTTGGACACCTCAAAAAGCCCTTCTAATAGTATTGAATTTCTAGCCCAAATTGTCATAACTGATTAGATCACAGCTCGCATTGCTTGAATTGCTTTGGTTGCAGATTAATCATGACATGCATAGCTTACGCAGGGCATTAGCGCACGACCAGTGTGGAGAGTGGGTGGCGACACCGCAGAGCGTAGAACACTACTGCCGAGCCAAAGGGGGTTCGCGTCTCTGCTCGGCCGCACGTGGCCCGTGCGTCAGTGTTGACGAGAAGCGGTGTGCAACATGACACGGCAGGGGTTAAACGAGATTTCCATTATTTATGGCACAGGCTTTTTCGAAAGATAATTTATTTAGAAAACGTGCAATTATAGGACGTCTCTGCTTGTGGCTGCACACACCGTAAGTTAGCGATATAGCCTGTGTTTCCATCGCACTCGGTCTTGTCACAATATGCTGCTACGTGTTGTGGTAGAGCCACTTTAAACTGTTTGCCATGGCAGGATCTGGTTTAATTTGTTTTTCTGTCCGTGAAGCAAGTGTATCGTCACCTGTCCTTTGTACCAGGGGCTCGGGGCTCGGGGGATCTCACCTGTTTTCGCTGCAGTGGAGGGCTGGTTCCATTGTACACACAGAGCACCACCCGCCTTGCCGAGTGAGTGATGCCAGATCTCGGCATCGTAAAAATGTCACTTGTTGCGCGCACAATAGCCGATACATTCTGGGTGTACCTCCCGCACATTCTATGTGTGTGTGTATATATAGATGTCAATACACGCTTTGCCAAGCCTATGCCTGTATTTTAGCAATAGGCTGCAATAAAAAAATACTTTCAGCCGCACGCCAATTCTTATCGGAAAGCCCATTATGCCACTTTATAATTTTATTCGGAAAAATGCTTTAGGAATTTTATTTTGGAAAATGTACATCCTACACTGGTTGTTAAAAGACAGCAATCATACCTCTTACATTGGTGAATGCACATGAATAATGTTCGATTAGCACGGAATATATCTTGAGACGAGTGGTTTTACGGATTTAGTACGTTTTCTAGTCTGCATTACCGTCGATGTGGGAACCAGCGTGTTAAGTATCGTACTCTTTTTTTAGGACAAAATATTACACTATTTTAGAAATGTTGAGTCCCCATGTCATCTCAGAATGTTGGTGATTAAATATTCGTTATTAGAATGGCAGTCGTGTAACAATGGAAATCAACACAAGAACTTGAACTCGAAGTTCAATACAAGGAGACGGTTAATGGAACCTCAGTTGGAGTCTCTGATGCCCCCAGTTAATAGCAACGTGGCCTTTATAGAAGGGAAACTAAACGCAGGAGCCTTACACGCATATTTTATTGCGAATTCTGGTAAAAACTTCCTGACAGTCCCTTATAAAAAATCTCATCTGAAACCGCTTAGTCCTATACAGGGTCACGGTGAGCCGGAGCCTATCCCGGCAGACACAGGGCGCAAGGCAGGGATACACCCACGATGGGACGCCAGTCCATCGCCGGGCACTGCGGGGCAATTTAGCCTGCGAGCCAATTAACTTATGCAGCAGCATGCTTTTGGACTGTGGGAGGAAACCGGAGTGCCCGGCGAAAACCCACGCAGACACGGGGAGAGCATGCAAACTCCACACAGAAAGGCACCCGAGCCGAGAGATTCGAACCCGGGACCTTCTTGCTGTGAGGCGACAGCGCTAACCACTGGGTCACCGTGCCGCCCCTTATAAAAAAATTTAAATCTCAAAACAAATTGAATTGTAATGCATGTTGGAGATCTGTCAATGCACTAATATGCGATGCTATTGAAATGTATATATTTAAATAATTAATGAGAGCCGTGTACAACGATGAACCCAGTCCACCGCTGGATGAAGTTCTCCCGCAAGCCACGTTTGTTGCCAGATGGATTGGGGGGGGGGGGGTTGGTATGATGTGCAATGAGTGCGGGGCAGCTGCTGACCAGATAGCTATAATCATAATAAATACATTTTATAACACGCGGCACATTTTCATTCAATTTCTAAACGATTCATTAGAAACAGAATAACTGAGGCGCGAGGGAACCATATTAGTGGGGAGGGGTGAGGCCTGCCACGCCGTTAGCTGGCGCCAACATACACAAGACACTTCATCTTATACATTGTGACGATGTTATTCGACAAGTAATGCATTTTTAGTTTTTAGAAGACACCGAAGAAACAGGAGAAACCCCACGCAGAATAGGGGGAGAACATACAAACTTGAAACAGAAAGGCGCCCTTGGCGCAAATCGAACCGCCTCGGGCAGAACTTTATTTTCGTGAGACACAGATGTTACCGCTGCACACACTCCCTCCTTGCACCTCATTGTTAGTCGATATTGGGAATCCAACTGGACTAGGCGAGCCTCCATAGGGCAGCTCGCTAACTGCTGCGCCACTGCCTCACCAGTGCTCACAACTTACCGTGCTTCGCCTGTATAATTGTGGGCACGCATTAGGCCAAGTGCATGAATAGCTTTTTGGAAATGTAAAACGTATTTGATTTACGACGTATCGTTGACGTGTCCTTTGCACTAATTTAAACATTTGCTCGTAATAATGGCAAATAGTTTTTTCCTCTTTTAACATAAAATTTTGCCTAAATTTGTGCAGCTGAATTGAGGATCGCATATTTCTGGGTTTATATGTTTATATTTCCACTCAAAACTTGACACGTGAGAACGTTTAAAAGCTGTGTGCTATTGTCAATGTGTAATTAAGAGACTCGGATCAGTTTCCGCGTGGCTTATTATGGCAATAAGAAGGAACATCCCGAAGCATTTGCTTAAGGCAGGCATTTCTAGGATATGTGATACATGTGCAAATGTTAATTATATTTTCGCCAATTTTTTAAATGTATTGCTAATTAGTAGACGGATCTGTGGAGCAACCTCAGATTTTTACAAACCTCAAACACAAACTGGGGATTGATGCAACGTTTACATTATTTGTCAGATAGGGGGACAACAATGTTAAGTTAGAAACATCCTAAGCTGTTGTAAACCAAGAGTTGCCTACCGTTGTGTTAAACGTGGCGCATGGTATGGAATGTTCCAGATGTCTTGTGACCCCAACAGACCTTCCAGTTTCTGATATGCAATGAGCCATACGCTCAGTGCAAGTCGTTCCTCAGAAGACTATGAACTCGTACCAACAATCTTAAGTGGATTATGGTTATTTATAACAGAAATTACTGAGCCATGCAAAACATGTTAAAGGATTAATTTAAATTTGGGTCACAAGATATCTGGCCCACCCTATACCTGCATTTCAGAGGTCGTCGGTTCATTCGTAGCAGTGGCTGTCTGCAGTTTGCTCCCTAAGCCGTGCTTTCAGGAGCTCCAGAATGGAAACTTGGATGTCGAGGCGCGTACGTGCAGTAGAGAGTGGTGTATATTGTTTGGGCCAGAGTAGACATTGGTACATTGTTTAATGTCCCTGCTTCTATAGTCTTGGTTAGTAAAATAAATTCAAACTGGCCTCTTGGGAGCGACCAATGCTCCATCTGTCACGTCTCTATCTTCATATCTTGGGACAGCTGGCCCTTATTTTAGTTTTACATTGTGGCTGGGGCGATACACGGTATCAGACAAACCGGTGATCACATTTCTTGCAGCTGAAGGTGCATCGCCGATGGTCCGCGCATGCCAGCTTTTGTTATGGGCGAATCATGTGGTGATTATGGAAACTCGGAGCCGATAACGCGGCAGGGATATTAATTAAGAAGGCTTGAAGTGTGCAGATGGGGTCCAGCCCGTGCCGTGGAGCTTCACGTCATTGAGCCGTGCTGCTAATTAGAAATGTACGATTGGCGGTCTAACAATATGTGATTTCTATTTTATTTAAATGTTTCGTTAATCCTGAAAGGGAACTGTTGAGCTATCAAGCGCTTTAAACCAGTTGTTCAGCGAGGAAGGGTAAGCAAGTTACAACTTCTCAGGCAAACGGGGGCAATTTAGACAGGACAATTAACCTAGCCAGCAGCTTACCTCTGTACTGTGTCCCAATCCAGTGTCCACATGCTATTGAATGATGCGATCCGATGTCTCGTGTCTATTCTGTGCCGTCATCTTGGTGTTCTCTCCGGTTGTGTCTCATGCCTCTTTAAAGGCTATCGCCGAGTATTTGCATTCACATCCCACACGCAACAAACTGTACAAGCTATTTTCTCCCAGGTATTTCCAGAATGTGCTGTCGACATCGCGAGCCATAGTATTTACTCCAATCTCTCGAGGAGCAGTTGTGACCCTTCTCGACGAACAAGCGGCCCGTGGAAGTGGATCTCAGCGTTACCTCTTGAAATGCCTTCATGTGACCACCCATGTTTTTTTCGGTAGGGGGCAGCACTTCTCCACCCACTTAGCCATGCAGTCGGGTTGTGCGAGTCCATGATATTTGTACATTTATATTGAGAGAGGTGGCATTGGGCCAAGACCGGCTAGATGCTATCTCTCTACGGCATGCTTGAGAGCACAGATTAATGACAAACCCGACAAATGCATCAATAACGCTGGCGTCAAGAAGAAATATATAATGTCCTGAAAGCTGTTCTTGCGGGACCGACGAATGTTTATTATTACAGCAGAAAGTAATAATAATAATAAAGCGTCTTTCACCAGAGGGTCAGAAAGCGCTGCAAAGTAACCAGTGAGCTTGCAAGCTTTAGATGCAGGATTCCTGCGCAACGTTTCGCCTCCCACTTTGGAGATATAATTTGGCCTCATAAAAAAAGCAGCTATAGAGATCGAGCCAGGCAATTATGCAGGTGTTAAGATCTTAACTCCTGCCTAATCGCCAGATACGGTAAAACCCATTTTAATCTTATATATGTATACTGGCAAAAGTACCCATAGCGTTAACAGCTCCACCTAAGCTATAAAGCATTGAGGCTGCATTGTCCTGAGCTGACTGCCTTTTGGCAACGGCTGACACCGGCAAATAGGATCAAAAGGAAGCCACTGCCAGATGAAGGTCGGTCAGTTGAAGGACAATGCAGAGGTTATCAAAGCTACCTGTTTGCATACTATTCCACTAGTATGTGTGGCTTTTGCAAACTGGACGCATTGTAAAATGTGTCTATTGTGGTGTTTGGGATCTTAACACCTGCCTAATCGCCAGATACGGTAAAACCTATTGTAATTTTATATATGTAAACTGGCAAAAAGTACCCATAGCGTTAAAAGACATCAGTATAGAGGCCATCATTGATGCTATGAAGGGCTGTTGTTCATTGTATAGGTTTCCTCTTCATGCCCTGCTATTGACGAATGTGAATTTTGAGCCGCCCCTTTCAATAATAACACAATGTTTATGTAGTGACATGTCATGAGGAAGTTTGCAACAACAACTCGCAACACCGGTAGCTGACAAAACCCAAACGAGGAGAACGCAGCAATGGATCTTCCGCCGTGTAGCCGCTCAGCACACGAGTGCCACCGACCCCAGCCGCTCAGCACACGCGTGCCACCGACCCCAGCCGCTGAGCACACGCGTGCCACCGACCCCAGCCGCTGAGCACACGCGTGCCACCGACCCCAGCCGCTCAGCACACGCGTGCCACCGACCCCAGCCGCTCAGCACACGCGTGCCACCGACCCTAGCCAGTCAACACACGCGTGCCACCGACCCTAGCCGCTCAGCACACGCACGCCAGCGGCGCTCCGTGCAAAGCCTTCCTTGCAGCACAAGCCCCGAGATGTCGTCCGCCTCTGCTCAGCATTGCCCGGCGATGGGCTCGAGTGCCCTCCAAGGCCGCTCGCTCTGTTTACCCCTTAGTCTATGGCAACCGCGTGTTGAACGTTGTCTGTTTGTCGAGGCGAGCACTTTGCTAAAACCCACACGCGGCCGCAAGTGAAGTCGATTTCCAAAACTCTGGTAGAGAGGATGTTTATGTTGCCGTTTTACAAACGACCCTCGCCTCTTCTCGGCGAGAGGACGCAACGAAAGGATTCGTCACGTGGGCGTTTTTCTTCGTCTTACAAACACCGTCATCAGTGAAAGAAGACAATGTGAGAATTGCTCGCCATGGCTGCTCTTTCGGCATAGTTCTGTCGAGTGTTCCCTCTTGCCTTCGCGGCGTTTTGCCGCGAAGGCAAGAGGGCTACCTGTGTTAATTGGCTCAATTAAATTACACCCAATGCCCTGTGCTTGACCGGCGAACAAACTCGGGTAAAGCCCAAGATAGTCTACTAACTTGCTTACCCCTCCCCGTTGTACAACTGCTAAAAAGAACTACATCGCTCAGTGGTGCCTTCCAGCTTAAGAAAAAACTGACTGTCACGTGTCACTGAGCTTACCAGTTACTGGGAAACTGTCTCCTCCACTCATTGGTAAACTGTTAGCGGCACTCGCTGTCCAGGTTGACCAGGGTTGGCCAGTTGTCCCAAAATGGTGGGATTATTGGAGCAGAATTTCATGGCAAGATGCCCGTCGTGACACCAACATACTTAAGTGGAAATATATTTGGATTGTTATTTGTCTATCTCACTCCCAAGCCTGTTCACCAAGGAAGCCACGAGCAGGAGTGCTGGACTGCAGACCTGCTTCCCAAGGGAGACCTTAGGAGGAGTCACGTAGCTCTGTGGCTCATTTAAACACAAACCCCTCTACCTTGATGAAGTTACGATGGACGAGAAGGAGGGATTAATCATAACAGTGCATCAACCACTGCAACACCACTGTAAGAGAATCGTATTCACAAAACAGTTGGTGGGAATACCCTCTCGAGTTTGAACTTCCTTACAAATTTAAGAAAGCTCTGTCCCTGGAATCAGTCGTAGAATTTTTTTGAGAAGCCCGGAATGTCATGATACATATCCATTTTAAATGTTAACTATGCTCTGCATACTATTTAACGATTGGAAATGACTTAACGCGGGTAAATATTTGTCCGCCAAATAATAATTTTCCGGTCAACTTGGCCACTGGACCGAAATAGAATTTTATCAAAATTTACTCGCATGCAGCAAAACAATGCTACTGGTAAATTAGCGATTTCTCATTGGCATTAGGCCTCGATGAGAGCGTTCTTGCCATGTTTGTGATTCAATTATATGGATAATGGTGATACTAATTCACACGACCCTTATTGTTGCTACATTTACAATTCATCAATACAAATTGATCTCCATTCTCCACTGGTGGGTCGTCACCCCCTCTCAGTGGGCAGCGAAGGCCACCTAGTGGTCCGTGGAGACCCAAGCGGGCCAAGTGAGCCTTGAGGAGCAACGGTTGAGAACCCCTGCTATCAAGCATTTAAATATCTCCTTGTCTGACCATGTTGTATAAAATAGTTGCTGGGGGGGGAGGGGGGCTTGAAGAAGTTAGGGGATATTTGTTATTTTGTGCATACTTAAACCCGAATATATATGCTTTTGAAGTTAATGTTCTGTACAAAAAAACACAGTTTCGCCCCAATGTGCGAATTCCATTTTATGATTATCATAAGTACCAATCCTATGGGTCATCCTGTTCAAATACGGGTAACACGTTCGTCTGACGTCAGGATCGAGGCAGAAAAGGGTTAATGGTACGATTGCAAAAACGGGCTTTTTAAGCTGAAGGTGTTAACGTTTCAGAAAAGTAATCATAATCAGTAAGTCGGAAGTAAAATTGAAATAAGCAACAAAGCCTTGACGCTGCGCGGATATATTTGTGCTTATGAAGGATTCGAAACCGGTACCCTAAGTGCAGGATATACATAAAACATTTCCCGTGTGGCCTTAACAGACTGTAGGGTCGAAGTGCGGTTGGCGAGAACAAATGAAGGTCGACACGGCACACGCGAGAGGGTGGGTGACCAGCACCACGCCTGGTAGCCTTTATCTCCCTAGTAGCAACATTTACACAGGTACTCATTTGAGGCTGAGTAGATCTAGGGAACGCCCAGTACCGGTTAATAAAATAGTCACTTGTGTTGGCCGTAGCAGGATTTGAACAATGGTCATCAGGTTTGTAGCACAGCAGACAAACGACTGAACCACCGCTACCCACTATAGACATGTACAAATACAAAGACTTGGCCCCATCATTGTCTACCATGAGACTATTCCACCACCAGTTGACATTTACTCAGTGTGAGGTATTTATTCTCTGCCCCCAAGGTCTGGAACTCTCTTCCTTCAGTCATCTGTACTGCCGACTCCTTGCCGCTTGTTCAAGCCAATGTCCACTACCGTGGTTTGATTCACTTTACAGTGGACCGTCTTTCTCAAATAAACAGGCACCCTGTGTATCTGCAGTGTCTTGGGATAGTCACCTCCTGAACATTGTATAAATCAACATTCCGTTGTTTTGTCGGTTTAAAGTTGGCACATTTTGCATCTGTAATGTATGGATTTCATAATAGCATTGAAGTGTCTGTGGAATGGAAACCCGGGACTTATGGTAAGTTAGTCAATCGGCTTACATCTAAACTGGAAGTTATTGTTGTGCCTATGTAGCTCTTTTTAACAGTTGTCCAGCGCGGAGGGCAAGCAAGTTACAACATCTAAGGGCACGGGGAGCTGTTTAATTAGCAGGCAAATTAACCTGATTAGCATATATTTGGACTATGGGAGCAAACCTGAGTACTCCTCAACAACCCACGTGAACACGGGGAGAACATGCAAACGCTACACAGAAAGGCGCCCGAGTCGGGAATCGAACCTGGACTTCTTGCTGTGAGGTGGCAGCGCTACTCACTGCGCCACCGTGGGCACCTCATCGTATCGCAATACCGGAACAGGGATAAACCACGTGTGAACAGTCTGCACCGGTGTGTTGATGCACACCGGTAAAGACACTGTGATGGTAACCCCCCATCTTCAATCCAATTACCACTGATCCATGAATAAAAGAAAAAGAAACCCCTAAGCTTGTGCTGGACGTCCTATGAGGACAGGCATTTATGACATCTCCTAGCCAAACCCCATTTGGCAGAACCAGGAGACTGAATACCCACCCCAGGGTTCCTCCAGAAACAACAAAGAGCTGTTGCGTGTGGCAACGTGGAGTGTTCGAACCCTCGTTGCAGAGGAGAGGCTGCCACTCCTATGTCGGGAGCTTGACCGGTACTGCCTGGAGCTCTGTAGGATACAAGAGGTCCGGTGGTTTGGTTCTGACTCCAATCATCAGGAGGGGTGGACAGTCCTCCACTCGGGACAGGAAACTGTCAAACAGCAGGGAGTGTATCTTCTTCTCAATAAAAAAATGAAACGGCCGTGGGAGCATGGTCGTGAGGTTTGGGAACCTGTGAGTCTCAGGCTACAGTGGTCTCACCTCTATACATAGGAGAAAGATGGTGGAAGTGGTGGCTTATGCACCCACTAAAGATTAAGATCAGTGGAGGGATGCAGGCAAGGCCGATCAGTCAAATGCCTTCCACGGCCCCTCTAAATATTCATCCTGCCAATTTACTTTAATGCCCGAGGTGGGCCATGATGCAAACACCTGGGCTGGAGTGATTGGAAGGCATGGGCTAGATCAGCTCAACAATAACGGTAAGAGGCTGCTAAACTTCTGTGAAGCCCATGATTTCGTAATTACCAACACCCTGTTCCATCATCAGCGCATCCACACAAAATCATTAGATGTATGCCAGGTCCAAGCCAAAATCATCTGCTGGACTATATAATGGTGGAGCAGTGGATGTGGGTCCATGTTCTTGATATTAACATGGAGCTGAGCTGTAATTATGGGCTCAGTAGCCCATGATCACAAGTCACTTTTTAATACCATCAGAAGACTGACGTGTAGTGCTGCACCCATTGCCCCTTCTTAAAGAGAGAAATGGTGATCCGATCTCTTACTCCCATGAACAAGTTCGCAGGTTTGCGGAGCATTGATGTGAGGTCTTGGGAGAGGTTAAC
>JAZEWT010000002.1:48360-86162 GCA_036362905.1 Mordacia mordax
GAGTTGTGCCCGGAGCTGTGCGAGGCTGTGCCGAGGGGCTATGCCCAAGCGGTTGTCCCGCGCAGCGAGTGATGTAGAGAGGGGCAGTTGGGGCGGCTGAAAAGGGACCTGGTCGCGGCGCACGAGTCTGCAGCAGTAAAAGGGCTTTCAAGACAACTGCTGTCCGGTATTTTGTATCGAAGCGTTGCGTGGGTGAGCGTGCTGTGAACGCGGTCTGAACGCGGTACGTGTGAGAGATAGCGCGCGCTGCGTGTGATCATTGGTGTGGGTGAGCGTGGTCTGAGCGCTGTACGTGTGAGAATGCGCGCACGCCGTGTGTCGGAGCGCCGCGTGTGATCACTCATGACCGAGAGGGATTGGTGTTAGGAGTTAGGGATCGCTGGGGAGCTAGGGAGGATATTTACGGAGCTGGGGACTCTTATAGTGTTGCGGGCTATCACACAGCAACGTGTGAAGGTTTGAAAATACGCATTGCGTCGAGAGGCAGGAAGAGGGACTTGGCTGGAGAAAATATAAACACTGAAGATCTAACTGACTACTTTACGTGAAATAGTGTATTGTCCGTAAAAAATAACGACGTGCAAGGATTGTGTTTTATTGATGTTGACAATTCAAAAGCTTGCTTTTTTTTAGAAAGCAAAAAAACCCCCAGCTGGTGACCAGGAAGTGGTGCCGACAAAATATCGTGGGAACGTTTTCGGGCATCTTAATTTTGACTCAGTCAAGAAGATTTTGCCCGAATCGCAGCAACCGTGTTATTAATCTTGTATGGCAGCTAGTCGTTACCGAAGTTAGATCGGACCCAACATTTTAGAAGCTAACTTTATTCTCGAATAAGTGACTGACCCAAATTTTGAGAACGATAAACTAAATCGTTTGCGCACTGAAGAGCCATTCAAATACGCACACATACACCGCACGTGTGATATACAATGGGCGCTGGTAGCGTCGCAATTAGCCTTGGGGAGCCGACGGCAGCTTAAGGCCTACTTGACCCACTTGGATCTGGTCTCTACGGACCACTAGGTGGCGCTCGGCCCACTGATGAGGTCGCGACCCATCGCTTGAGAATGGCGGAGCTAGGGAGAAACGTGTACGGCAGCTCAAAATGGAGCCTTGCCTTGCGAAACTATTAGCGATGGCGACAGCATGGTGTGGGGTGGGAGGGTCCATCGTCTTTCAGCAGTGGATAGATCATGAGTGATTGTTTTGCTGGTGGTGATATACAAGTGTACCTTGCACGTGGATACAGATTAATGTACGCTCGTATTGATGAACAGATGAATACTATGAAGGCGACCGTCTTTTGTACAGGTGACGTGTTGTGATAATGCCCCAATTGTTGATTTACCAACGCAAATACTCTCAACTAGTCATAGCGGAGGGGAGGGTTCTTCTGAACAAAATAGTGTGAAAAGAAAACAAATCCACCCCCCCCCCCCTTTTTTTTTCCCGAAAGCTCTACAATGGGTGAAATAATTACAAAACTGTTTGCTCTGAGGGTTGTATTTCCAAAAAGGTCGTGGCATGTTTGGCCTTGGCCGGGTCTATTCATATCTCATTGTGCCGAGTCCCCCATCAATACACGCGGCTCCCGCGGCGTGACCCCCGCGTCCCCATGTGCTATGTAAGCTATGCGCTATGCATTACGGCCTGAACGGCGGCTACTCAATAGGGGCCCCCACGACAGCCGTCTGTGTAAATAGCTGTCACCACCAAGTAATGCGTTCCAGGACCATCCCTGTTTGCCGAAAGCAAGGTGGGCAAGGTGGCTGGGGCTATTGCCAGGTGTGTGGCCCTACTGCCCTATAGCAATAAGGTTCTGTGTTCGATTCCCATCTTGGGTACATTCGTCTGTTGCGTTTCAATGTTCTCCCCGTGTCCGCGTGAATATTCACCGTGTGGTCCAATTTCCTCCAACTGCCAAAACTTTTGCTGCATGGGTTGTGGCCTGATTAAATTGCCACGGGTGCCCTGAGACCTTGTAACTTCATGACCCCTCCCCGCTGGACAACTGTTAAAAAGAGCGGCATAGGCAACGGTTCATCCCGTTGCCTATGCCGAGCTGAGAGGTTGTTATAGATTAGGGTGGGGGGGGGGCGAGTGGGGAGGGTGGCCTCCTCTGATAAATTCTACATTTAATCTGGAATCACGGACGGCACGGCGTGCTGCGTGCATCTGACGCTTAAAGCGCAAACGGCGAAGATGTGCCACTGGCTAAACATCAGCACCGTGGTGTGGCCGTATAGATGTCTCGAGCCACAATGAGGGGCGGTTCATCCACCTGGCCTGGTACAATGAAGCGAAATGTTTATTCGCAGATTATATTTGCAGATAGAGGGTTTATTGTGGAAATTATGTTGTTTCCGTGTTTGAAATCTAGCAGCTGCTTGCTTGCCTGTATAGTCGGTTGCATTTGCTGTTGGCGCGTTGTGTGTGATAAAGATCAGGGTAATGCTCCAGCACACGCCTGCACAATTGATTGTAGAATTGTCTGTGTGCACTGTTACATTTATATGAAACAAGAACTTAAAAAAAAAACATTGTTCATATAGCTCGCTTAGCCCGCTGGATGGCCGAGCCTTTGATGCTCACTTTGTCCAGTGCCCGCTGTTCTAAGCCGGTGGTTCGAGATATTATGGTGGAGGGATGGGTGTTGTGATGGATGGTCGCGAACGTTTTGTTATACTGTAAAGACGAGTCGTTAGACATATATTATGTACGGGAGGTGGGAATGAGGGAGGACTTCATGCGATGGGGACTGGATTTCACGACGAGTTGCTGCTTGGTATTGACGTAGGTTTTCACGGCTATCCCGAAACAACAGCTTTGAAAGCAATTCTCGATCTAATATTTTTTTTAAATTCAGCTTGCTATAACTTTAAATGTTCCATCGATGCTTGATGGAATGCATTATTGGTTGACCACCAGGACCATTGATCCGAATCTTTGGTTCTTTCAGGGGTGCAGACTGGTTATAAGAGATGATGTGTCAAACAGCCGAATTATTTTGTCAAATGTGAGGTTTCGGTGCGTTGGTATAACTATTATAATGCTATTTGCGTAAATTGTCTCTCTAAATATGAGCCATCAAATGACACCGCTACGAGTCCAGGGTCCTTGGAGAACATTGTGCAACTTACAAACGAGTTAAATTATCTGATGGTCGTAAATGGAACGCATTCCAGGAGAATAAACTGCAAATATAAAAAAAAACGCCACTGCAGAAAATGCTCGCTACAGGTGCAAGTGACCTGTGTTCTGGCCTGATGAGGAAATAAAGAGGAGCACTGTGGAGACAGAACCAAGCTGTGGATTGCTGTGACCGAAGGTAATTCCAAACTAAGGTGCAACATCGCGCAAAGACTTTCTACCACTACTGTGGAGCTGTCATGGAAAATAAAACACACACAGACACCAGCTGGTGCTGAGTCGACACTGCTTGTAATAGTGAGTAGGAATATTAATTAATACATTCCTGTAATTAGCCCCTTGATTTAATATGTTATATTGGCCACATCGAACATTTGTTGTATCGCAAGAACCCTGCATCTTGAGCTTGCAAGCTCACTAGGTACTTTGTGCTGTAATCGTAAACGATAACATTTATTTTCTGGGTCAGGTCACGCAAAAAAAATGTTTCGGAAAACCCTCCACCACCCGACACGGCCAATTAGTAAGGTTTGTCACGTGAACAGAACGTGCCAATTCTTCACGATCTCAGCACACTAGTGCGTTGGAGAGTAAACTCACAGCATTGACAATGAAATACGACGTTTCGCTGATAATTACAAGCAGCAACATCAGGAACTCGCAGCAGTTTGGGACGAGCAGCTTCTCGTCCTCAGAATTTAATTTTATCGATGACAATGGTCACGAAAGCCTTCGAATTAAAGTGTAATATTAAATATATATCTTTATTTTGTGGCGATGACTTTGCACGTGGTCTGTAATCCAGCCCTGTGGATGCAGCAGCAAGGGTTTGTAGAAACCTTGGAGGCATTAGCCCGATGGTGCCTCTAACGTGGGCGGCCAAACATCGCGAATGAGAGAGCAGAAATGCTCGACACAGCTATCTCGAAAGAGCAGCCCTTCAGAACAATTCTCAGGACCTCTTATAACCGATGGTTTCCAGCGCTGCACAGCCTACGGCGGTTTATATCCACGGGCCTCGACAGAGACGAGAGCTTCTGCGGGAACTGAATGCAGATTCGGCACGTGGAGCGACACGCGTCAGTGGTGCATAACGCCGAGGGTGCGCCGAGTGGGGTCTTAACGGCACAAACGCAACAAAAACGCCGCGCGGTACTGTTAACAGGGTGGTCCACATGTCTTGTGACCCCCCCATTTCATATATATTTTTTGATTTGTGATCTGTCATTAATCCAAGCCGTCCTTCAGTATCACATGAACTCGTATCAGCTGCCTGAAATAAATAAGGGTTGATGCTCTTTTTGGAAAGCAATCGTTCACCACGCCGTGACAAATCTACATCAATGCATAAGGGTTGTTTAAAACAGAAAGGGGGGAGGGGGAGGTGTATATTCCCTGTAGTGTAATGCGACCCATTTAAACTGTGCAACTGCGGCGCGTACCGAGACACGGAGCGCTCTGTGAATTAGA
The DNA here is from genome assembly GCA_036362905.1 of Mordacia mordax. Taxonomy (NCBI): domain Eukaryota; kingdom Metazoa; phylum Chordata; class Hyperoartia; order Petromyzontiformes; family Petromyzontidae; genus Mordacia; species Mordacia mordax. The sequence continues at coordinate 52,984 of JAZEWT010000002.1, forward strand.
CGTTGGGAATGCTTGAGTGTAGGGTCCTTAGCGAAATTGTATTCCCTGAGTGATTTTATGGTACTCGCTGCATCTCCTCCGTACCCCCACCCCCCAACGCGTCCCGTTCTGCCCCTAAACCCCAAACCTCTCTCGCTGCGTGCATCCATTAAGCCCCTCGACAGGCCATACCACTCCTCCGTCACGAGAGGAGATGGCAGCGTGCCAGGTTTTTGTCACTGCAGGTGAATGATTGTGCCGGGGCACAAGACGGGAATATGCCCACATCATTGCTCCCCGACACCCTCAATAGAGAGGAAGGAGGGGGGGAGCAGGTGGAGCAGGAAGATGTTGACATGGCATCTCCCTATCGCCGTCAATGCTGGGGTGCCTCGCGCGTCTGTCCAGGAGTCTTCATTGTGCCGCTCCGAAAGGTGTGCCGACTGATAGATGAGCTTTGTCCAACACGTGTCGGATGGCGGAGCGGTGGGCGAGCGGAGGAAGCAGCCCGCTGCTAATCGCTCGTGGAGCCTGTGTTTGCGTGCTGACAGCCCAATTAGCGTTCAGTCACTGACACGGCTCATCGTGCTTAAGTGGGTCTTGTGTTGCCATCTCACCTCGGGGTCAGCATGGCTGGCACGTTGGAAGGAAAAAAAAGAGGCATTCAAAATTTGGCTCTTCCGGGAAATAACAAGCGCCGAAGCCAGTCCATTAAGCGACCTTCTGTTTTGGTACGGCATTTTGATATACAAAGGCAAAGACAAAGGTCAGGTCACCCTATAGCCCTGACATTCTGTAGGGTCAAGTGCTGTGAGCGAAGACATATGAAGGCCGGCCAGCGAGAGGGTGGGTGGCCATCACCACGCCCGGCCGCTTTATGCTCCTCAGCGGTGATGTTTACACACTGCGCCGGGTACTCATTGGAGGCTGAGTCGACCTACGGGAAACCCACGACCGATTCATAAAATCATCACTGATGTTGGTCGCGAGCGGGAGTCGAACTATGGTCACAAGATTTGTAGCGCAGAACGCTAATCACTTATCCACTGCTACCCATTATATACAGCACTGTGGTATATTACAGGTTCAAGTGTGCGTGCAGGAATAGAGACAAAGAACCCTGTCTAGCCTTCGGATGCTGTTGGGGCAAGTGTGGTTAGTGAGCACCGCTACGCAGCACTACCCATCATCCTGCTTTGTCTCTCCAGTGCTGAGATGTACACTGCAGTAGGACTCATTTAAGGTAAAGTCAACGTACAGTGGTGAGGAAAATATGATCCCTTTAGATTGTTCTGCATTTCTGCATTAATTTGACCTAAAATATGATAAATCTACATCTAAGTTCTGTAATGTGTATAAAGAGAACCAGATTTTTAAAAAAGCAATAAAAATCTGATGATGTAGGTTTTCACGCCTCGATGCATGACTATTGCTTCGAAAAGCTGCTCTCTCCAGACAGCCGCGTCGATCGCTCCCCCTCTCTCCACCTCGCGACGTTTCGCCTCACACGTTCGAGGCATCTTCATGCGCAGTGTGCGTGTGTCGTGTGTGTGTCTCCTATTTATATGTAGGTACTGTGTATGTGTCAAGTCTCTTCTGTAGAGTAGTGCTGTGTGTCTCCTATTTATATGTAGACACTATGTATGTGTCAAGTCTCTTCTGTAGAGTAGTGCTGTGTGTCGTGTGTGTGTCGTGTGTGTGTGTCGTGTGTTTGACTCCTATTTATATGTAGGTACTGTGTATGTGTTGAGTCTCTTCTATAGAGTAGTGCTGTGTGTATGTCGTGTGTGTGTCGTGTGTGTGTGTCGTGTGTTTGACTCCTATTTATATGTAGGTACTGTGTATGTGTTGAGTCACCTCCACAGAGTTGCTCCATTCCAGGATCAGTGGACGACTGTCGGGGTCCACTTGAAATGGTTCCATTGTCCTGCTCACTCCCCGGAATCATATTAACCCCATCCTGTTCCACCTGTGACTAATCTCCTAGTTGTAAAATTTACTTATTGAGGAAAACGATCTAAAATTCCATTTTTTGTCAGAAGACGTATGCAGGGAGGATCAGAAGACAATCAAATTAGCACAGGCGATGGTGAACTCGGGCTAGGATTCAAACTGTGCTTACTTGGTCTAGTAGTGCATAGTACGCTAACCACCACACTACCGATCCATATCAGCACACGTACATATTAAAAGGACACATGCTGACAGGTGTGAGCGTGCATTATAACATGTGTCAACTAATTGTGCTCAACCACAAGTAAAAAAGCAGGTAATTGTGGTGTTTCGATGGGGAACCCTCCAAGGGAGTTGACCTCAGTCGTAATCCCTGCCAGACACTCGTGGGTCCAACTTGTGCGTGCGGCCATGTGGCGCGGGCTGCCAGGGGTTCTTCAGCAGCGGCATAGCGATTCACCATCACTCAGCGATGCACTCACCCAGTCAGTGACAAGAGAGCAGCGGCGATGGATGATGCAGAGGCCTTCTGGTTGTTTTCAACGTTCTAATTTCAACCGAACATACGACCGGGTAGCAGCCGACGACGGTCTGCTACTCCCCCCCCCCCCCATCAGCGCTCCCCTACATCTTCACGCAGCCTCCTCCAACAGTTCTCAGGCGAGGCCTCCCCTAGCGCACGCGAGCCCGCGTTTATAATCACTTACACACCCGCTTTAACGGTCACCCTGGTTACTCATTAGCCACCCAGCGTGGGTGACAAACACATTACCTCATTGGGAAGGGAGAAGCCTAATGCACTCCCCCACCTGTACGTGGCCTGGCACAGTCGAGGCTTGGCACCACATAATTAAACACGAATTATGACATCACGCAGATAATATTCAGATGTCTTAGATCATGGTGGTGAGTTCGGCACCAGGGTTCCTGATATTTTCATAATCTAGTGATGTACCATTCAACCGCTCTATGTATGCTCTAAAGAGATGTTCTTTCGGGATAGCCGTGTCGAGCCTTCTTCTAGACATCAGCCTGATGATCCCTCCAACATGGAAGAAAAAAACGTCGCGAGCGAGAGAGGAGGAACGCTCGACACGGCTTTCCCGAGAGAAAGCGCTTGAGAATAATTGTAATTTTTATACCGGTCATCATTTTGTGTGGTCATTGTAGAACCCCACGTGTTAGAGAAGGAGGGCCCCAACCTATTTCACCTCAAGGCCCACTGGGGTCTTGTCTCCACAATCTACGAAGAGGTGGCTGCTTGCGGCCGACCAGTGGACAATTGTCACATTCTCGCAGTGGTTTTCAACCAATTAATTACAATCGACAGATCGATCCCATGGTCGATCTTAATGGAGCCGGTGTGGGTTTTCATTGTAATGTCTCGCACGTATTATTGCGACTCCATGCAGCGCGGTCATATATTAAAGTGGGAATTGATTCGGTCGTCGATTCTGGGACCGATTCGTAAATCTATCAAAAATCGAAAGACCAGAATCGAAAGTAATCGTATGTTAGAAATGTTGGAGACAACTCTACTCAAGGTTTATTTGATAATTTAACGATGCGGTTGCTTTGTTGGCGTTTGTGAATGGCAGATACACCAACATGTATATGTGGGGCAGTGAACAGTGATAAAGGTCCGTGATTTGGTGTTCGTCGCTGCAGTCTCACGCAGGAATTTTCATAACAAAGGGTTCATGAGAGAAATGCCCTTGGAGGGACAGATGTGCGTGATATTTTTCTCTGGCGCAGCAATCAGTAACTTTATTTGGCTCGTTAATATATAAAAAGGAAGTTGTTAGACCTAGAAGAAATGAGAGGCCGCTTAAATAAAAAAAAACCTCTTAGTAATAGCCCCCACATGTTCATTTGGTCGAGACTCCTCTTGTGGTTTTGACTTTAGCCATTTCTAGGAATGAAATGCTACACGTGCATCTGTCGAGAGAAAGAAATGATGACATTTACAGAAAAAGCAATTGACCTCCTACATCCGGCGACCCATTGGGTATGGCCGTCTGCAGAATCTCATCTCATCTCATTATCTGAAACCGCTTAATCCTATATAGGGTCACGGTGAGCTGGAGCCTATCCCGGAAACACAGGGCGTAAGGCAGGAATACACCCGACGGCGGGACGCCAGTCCATCGCCGGGCATTGCGGGACAATTTTAGTCTGTGAGCCAATCAACCTATCCAGGAGCATGCTTTTGGACTGTGGGAGGAAACCGGAGTACCCGGCGAAAACCCACGCGGACACGGGGAGAGCATGCAAACTCCACACAGAAAGGCACCCGAGCCGAGAGATTCGAACCCGGGACCTTCTTGCTGTGAGGCGTCAGCGCTAACCACTGGACCACCGCGCCGCCCTGATATGGTCTACCATGGTATCAAAATCTTTTGAGAGGTCAAGGAATAGAATGGCACTACATTGTTTCTTTTTCAAATTGGTAATAAACTACATTTAGAGAGTCTAGTACCGTTGAGGTTGTACAGTATTTTTTACGAAAGCATGATTGTTTAAGATGTGGCAATTGGAAATAGGGTGGCGTGGTGGCCCAGTGGTTAGCGCTGTCGCCTCACAGCAAGAAGGTCCTGGGTTCGAATCTCTCGGCTCGGGTGCCTTTCTGTGTGGAGTTTGCATGCTCTCCCCGTGTCCGCGTTGGTTTTCGCCGGGCACTCCGGTTTCCTCCCACAGTCCAAAAAGCATGCTGCTACATAGTTTGATTGGCTCGCTGGCTAAATTGCCCCGCAGTGCCCGGCGATGGACTGGCGTCCCATCGTCGGTATATCCTTGCCTTGCGCCCTGTGTCTGCCGGGATAGGCTCCAGCTTCACCGTGACCCTGTATAGGACTAAGCGTTTTCAGACAATGAGATGAGATGAAATTGTAAATCTGCCTCTAATGATTTTTTTCCAAAGATTTTAACCAGAGGAGATAGCATAGAAATCGGCCCGTAATTATTTGGATCATCTATAGGCGCTCCTTTATGAAGAAGCCAAATAAATGCGGTTTAACATTTAGCGGATATTGTGGAATAGATAGGTTGAAAATATGAGTTGGAAGTCTGGAAATAATATCAGCCACCGCAGTTACAGCAAAAGGTGGAAGGTTGTCGGCCCAGTCGAGGAAGTAGTCTTTAGTTAAGTAAATTGACTCGACATCCAGGTGTGTGATTGGCTCAAAATTCAATTCTTTTCAATGCATTGCAGCATTACTGCAGACAGTGATACAGGTCTGAGATAGATTCGTTAAGTCTGTAATACAGTCACTAGAATTACGCACGACATCAAATATATGACCAGTTGTAGGGAAGTGAGAATTAAGGTTGTTTATAAAAATTTCAAACGTTGTTGTTGATGTGCCGTATAGATGTTGTTATTATGCCGTTCTCTACACAGCTCTGTGCAGCGCTTTGTGACCCTCCAGTGAAAAGCGCTCTAAAAGTGAAATATTATTATCATTAATGTGCTGTAATAATAATTTCATTTATAGAGCGCTTTTAACCCGAGGGTCCCAAAGCGCTGAACAGATCCGCGGAGAGAAAGGTACGTCAACAACAACGACATCAGAACGGCAAATCAGCAACAAGGCTCGCTCTCGCCACCGATGATCGAAGCGCCTCACCGCTAGAGGTCGCACGATGCCGCCCCTTTCGAGAGGATTGTACCGGACACGCGGTGGTTCACAGATCCTGTGCATCTCTCCCCCCATTCCACTGGGGTTTCTTTCCGCTTATTGGTCCTTAATGAGCCCATTCGCTCGTCACCACAAGCCGTTCTTCAGCACTACGCACCTGTATCAGTCACATGAATTAAATAAGGGTTTAAAACAGAAATGAGAATATAAAAACAAATATTCGGTGTCTATGAAATGGTGGGGTCACACAAGACATCTGGACCACCCTGTACCATTCCATGCTGCCCAGATGCATGCGAACAGGTTTGAGAACCCTAACAAACCCACGCGTTGAAGAATCTTTGCAAACAATGAATCGCACGCGATCCGGAGTCGGTGTTCGTGTTGAGCAGCGCGGTACAACAAACAGTTTCAGTAAAAGCCACCGCGACGTATGTGTGTGGGCGGACAGGTCATTATGCTGGCCACCCACCCCGCGTGGTGCCTGCTGCTGGCCTTTAGGTTGTGTGTTGACGACCCATCCTCTATGACGGGCGCGGGGCCACGCGAAGGGGCGGGCCCGCGACGTGGGCCAAGCCGCGGCGGAGGCGGGGCCCCAGGAGGTGAACACCTCGGGTAGGGGGGGACCCTCGGTCATGGGGGGTGTGGGGCGAGCGCTCGAAACGTCGCGCGCGGCGAGGCTCGCACAAGAACTTGCCCTCGTATTCCCCCAGTTTGAGTCCTTTACAGGTGCTGCTCGCTAACAGCACTTGACCCTTCAGTCTGTTAAGGCTACACAGGGGTTCTTTATCTCTGACGAGCAAGTGAAAAATGAATCCATTCACGAGAGGAGGAGGAGGAGGAGGGGGGTCTCGCGTGATTTCAATAACGCGAGCCACAGCGTTATTATCATAAGCACGCGTGCGGTAGAAAATGACACTTGTGTGCAAATACCACAAAAAAAAACAAAGAAACAATATCGACAACAAAAGCTTCTCCTAGAAAGGGACTCATCACAATGGCGCGATCCCTAGTTGCATTCACGTCGCACACATCGCAGGTGCGGATTAAGCGCGGGACAATGGAGTTGTTAGGTCTCGCTTTAACACAAGCGGATAATAACCCCTGAAAGCACGGAGCGCACCATCGCATTGTCAACGCTCAGCCGAAACAAACGCGGCTTCGCTTCGTGGCTCGCAGTCTGCAAAGCATCTGTGACGCAGGACTGCAGCCCTGTATTAAGCATTGCTCGTCTCTGCTTCATCAGGTTTCGCTTGAGCTGGAAGGGAATCGCTAAGATGTGTGGCGCTTTTAAACTGTTGGCCAGCGGTGCGAGGTAAGCAAGTTATAGCATCTCAGGGCACCGAGGGAAATTTAGTCAGGACAATTTGTCTTGGGCAGCATGTCTTTGGACTATGGGACGAAACCGGACTACTCGGGGAGAACATGCAAACTCCACACAGAAAGGTACCGAGCAGGGGGAATCGAACCTTCTTGGTGCGAGACAGCAGCGTTACTCACTGGGCCACCGTGCACTGTAGTATACGATAGAAAACAGCGACTCTACACAAACAACCAAATCGTGTGACACAACTACATACAAGCTGGCTCTGGTTAATTGTGCGGCTGCCTTCGCTACTCTTTGTGCCTCTGATTCGTTTTCAATTGCAATGACCTCGACCTTGAGCGAATACTGCACCACGCTTGTAAATTGTTAAATGATATTGATTGAGAATGTTTCTCATCTCATCTCATTTGTCAGAACCGCTTAATCTTGTACAGGGTCGCGGTGAGCCGGAGCCTATCCCGGCAGACACAGGGCGCAAGGCAGGGATATACCCACAATAGGACGCCAGTCCATCACCGGGCACTGAGGGCATTTTTGTCTGCAAGCCAATTAACCTATGCCGCAGCATGTAATTTTGACTGTGGGAGGAAACCGGAGTGCTCGGCGAAAACCCATGTGGACACGGAGAGAACATGCAAACTCCACACAAAAAGGCACCCAAACCGAGATTCGAACCCGGGACCTTCTTGCTGTGAGGAGGCGACAGCGCTACCCACTGGGCCACCGTGCCACCCTGAGAATGTTTAAATCGAATTAAATTAAAGTTCATTCTGAATCCGGTCTTAAAAGCACGATTTTCCCCTCCCCAACAACCCTTTTTTACGACTTTCTCCCTTGCCTCTTTCCTAGAAGAAGCAACAAAGAATAGCAAGTAAAACTATTTTTTTTTAATACACACTTTGTTAAATTCTGCAAATACCGCATTGTAAGGCTCTACAGCGTTTGGTTCTGGAACGAATCTGCATGAGCCTGATCCAAAAGGCAGATGGATCCCAAAATGTAATGGGTCAAATTTTCCATCGTGAAAAGTCAACCTGGAAAATTTGAGCTCTGTTGCGTGTCTCTGACCGGAGATATAAGTGTTAAAAATGTAAACAAATATATAAATGTACAATAGGTGACATTATACAAAAGTGCGTAATATATTGAGAAACTCCAGAATTCTTAAGCTTGTAACGTTTATTGAGACCTTATAAAGTAGAGCATGTATAATTGTGACCTTGTGAGATGTGGTGAGAATAAGGGGGTGGCTTTACAAAGAAACGGTTATAGTTCAAACCTTTTGTACATACGCTCGCTGTTGGTGGTACATGATGCAATCAAAACATGTTAAACAAGCACCGATTGTCACGGCTTTGTGGACTAATGTTGGTGTTTGCTTCAGCTCACTGGTTCGGTCGTACAGCCCTCGCACGGGGGCTAAACTGATCTCCATCTCATCGGTCTGAACAGTTCCTAACTCAAGTAATTTACTCTCATGTTGTTAACATGCCATTCTCTCTACAGCTCTGTGCATCGCCTTGTGACCCTTGGGTGAAAGGCGCTTTAGAAATGCAACTATTATTATCAGCTACCTTTTCATACTCAGCGCGTTGGCATATACGGATTGATGATGGTGTTTATTATTCGATCTTTGGTATTGTAGCAGAAAGGACCCAGTGAGCTTGCAAATTCTAGATGTAGAATTTCTGCGACAGGACAAATGCTCAAACTGACCATGTGCTTTGCAAGTTAAATTGTGCCTCACAAATTCGAAAGATCACTGCATTGTTATAAGTCTCTATATTATTATAATGCCCCGAGCTTTAATTTGTAGATCATTTTGTGCCGTGGGTATAGCTGACAAAAGTTGCTGACTACCGTCCTGGATATCCTTGCTTGCATGGGATCTCATTAGGTAGCGCCGCGCTCGGCTCTACCAATGGCTGAGACCAGGTGTCCCTCTGCCGCTAATTTTGAAAATGAAAACCACAGGTACGATGCGGTGCAGTGGTTACAACCACGCCTCGCAGAAAGAAAGACCGACCCGAGGCCGTTTGATTGCCGCTTCAGACGCCTGTCTGTGTAGTTTTACACTGGATTTTTCGGAGGATTGGCGCTGGCTGACTGCCTGGGCGACTCCACCACCTCCCATTCCTCGTGCCTCCGTATCCCGTGTCTCATCCATGACCAGGAATGGATTTTGCGCGGCGCGTTTTAAATTGTATTGTTCTTATTATTATGGAGGTGTTCGCAGTTCGATGTATGAAACTTTCCCCGATAACTGCTCTTTTGGGATAGCCGTGTCGAGCGTTTCTCCGGTCCCCTTCCCGATGTTTTGCCTCCCATGTTGTAGGCATTGTTTACGATTTTGTGCAATCGACAGTTTGTTCACTGCCGGCAGCTCCCAGGTAGCGCTGCGCTGTACCTGTAAGCAGTACGGTCTCATTTCTGGTTGCACTTGATAGGGATGAGTCTGCTGGCCCTGCGTGCGACCTGAAGTGAATGTGGAGGCGCGTGCCCTGCGCTAAGCCGACTTCCCGCGTGGCGAAAGCGCTCACGTGAAACTGAAGTTTGTTTGTCACGGCCCAATGGAAGAGAATGCTCTGCTAGCCGTTCTTTCTTTCTATCCAGGAAGGCCAGCGATGAAGAGCATTTCTTACCCACGTGAAACATACAGCGAATGCTCGATTGTCTGAGCTGATTGGGAGCAACTGCAACTGATGAAAAGTACTGATACAATGAAAGGTGAATGGAATTGGTGAAAGTGACGATAAATGCATCGCTGGCGCTTTGCCCAACGGGCAGCCACTGCTCTGGGGCCCGGTTTCCTGGGGAGACTTGTTTGATCTCGGGCGGCGCGGTGGCCCAGTGGTTAGCGCTGTCGCCTCACAGCAAGAAGGTCCCGGGTTCGAATCTCTCGGCTCGGGTGCCTTTCTGTGTGGAGTTTGCATGCTCTCCCCGTGTCCGCGTGGGTTTTCGCCGGGTACTCCGGTTTCCTCCCACAGTCCAAACGCATGCTCCTGGATAGGTTGATTGGCTCGCAGACTAAAATTGTCCCGCAATGCCCGGCGATGGACCGGCGTCCCGTCGTCGGGTGTATTCCTGCCTTACGCCCTATGTTTCCGGGATAGGCTCCGGCTTCACCGTGACCCTATATAGGATTAAGCGGTTTCAGATAATGAGATGAGATGAGACAGAATCCGATGTCTCTTCTTTAGTTACCAGATCTTGGCCCACAAACTGCTCCCCGGACCTCTTCCCATCCAAAACCATCCGGGTAAATTTCAAATCCCTTGCCACGATCGTCACTAATCTAGTCAATAACTCTCTTCACTGTGGTATAATTCCCCCAATATTTAATTGCGTCGATTGCAACATCCCTGATAATTATCGCCCCATCTCAAATCTACCATTCCTCTCTAAGGCCCTTGAACGTGCAGTAGCCGCGCAACTCCAGAAACACGTTCTCAACAATGATCTCCCCGCCCTTCCAATCTGGGTTCATATTCGGCCATAGTACCGAAACTGCTCTCGTAACAGTAGTTGATGACCTACTTCTCGCTGCTGATGGAAGCTTGTCAAGTATTCTTATCCTCCTGGACCTAAGCACTGCCTTTGATATCGTTGACCACCCGATCTTACTTGAGAGACTGGAGGGTATAGGGGTCTCTGGTTGTGCCCTGCATTGGCTGAGCTCCAACCTGTCTGACGGAAGCAGTCCGTCAGCCTCGGAGGACAAAACTCAGATCCATCTTGTTTTGTTTGAAGTTCCTCAGAGTTCAGTTCTTGTACCAATCCTCTTCAGTATCTACATACAACCACTTGGCCATATCCTGCGCAGCGTCAATCTCAGCTACCATTGCTATGCTGATGCCATCCAAATCTATATCCACGCAGAGCCATTCATCAATGCGTCTGGTCTTTGCATGTCGTCCTCACCGTCAACTGTGAAGGCCTGGTTCAATTAAAATTTCCTAAAACTAAATGGCGACAAAACAGAAGTGTTGCTGTGGGAACCCCACTCCAATTGTACAAGGCTGAACCGATCCAACTGATGCCTGACGACCAGACCGTTGAAGTTGCTAAGGAAATTTGGAGTCTAGGTGAGACTCTCGATTCCTCACTCACTTTCGAGACACACATCAACAATGTGACTAAGGTAGCCTATTTCCATCCCACAGAGCTAGACTGTGCAACATCCTGTCACCTGCTGATGCTAAGACGCTAATACACATCTTCATCTCCTCATGAATCAATTACTGAAATGCACTTCTCCCTGGCACCCCTGCCTACCTGATCAATCGTCTCCAACGTGTGCAGAATGCGGCTGCTAGAGTCCTCACTCGCACACACATCCATGATCACATATCCCCAGTACTGATGTATCTCCACTGGTTACCTGTTAAATACAGGATTGAATGCAAGATCCTCCTTCTCACCTACAAGGCTCTCATTGGCGCTGCTCCGACATACATCCGTGACCCACTTCAGGCCCCCTCCTCAACACGACCACTCTGATCCTCCAATACGGGCAGATGGCTGCATGTGGCCAGATCGCACCTCCATTCGATGGGTGACAGATCCTTCTCGCGCGCTGCCCCCAGACTCTGGAATGCCCTTACTTTGGAGATTCAATCAGCTGAGTCCTTAGACATTTTCAAATCTCGTCTTAAGACTCACTTGTTCCGAAATGCTTTCAAGCCCTCTTGCGAGGACTGTTGATGCGGCTCACTGTTGCCATGCAGTGATGATAGCTTTCTGCCGACCTGCACCTGTTCGGGAAGATTTATTTCTTGTTTGTTGAATTTTTTTGCTTCTTTTGTGTCTTTCTATAATGTATTGCTACTATTTGACTTTCGTTTCAACTGTCCTGATATTGTTGTTGTCATGTCGTTCTCTCCACAGCTAAGATTTGTATATAAAAAAAAAATCCCAAAATGTTATTGTTGCTGATTTGCTGTTCTTATGTCGTTGTTGTTGCAGACATACCGTTCTCTCCGCAGCTTTGTGCAGCGCTTTGTGACTTTCGGGTGAAAATCGCTCTAGAAGTGAAATTATTATTAGTAATACACAGAACTGTGTATTTGACGAAGGATGTGATGTGATTGGTGGTTTTTTAGGTCTGCATTTACTTTCCGTTCGTTAAGCAAACGCTTCTTAAATTCATTTCCATAGCATTCTTGCAGAGTAACCCTTCTTGTCTTTTTCTCTTATAAACGTATTGGAATTATTGGTCGTGTTGTGCTATGACATTTTGAGTGTGTGACTTTATGATTATGGTTAGGGTTTCATTTCTGCAAAAATGAGTACTGTGAGTTTGTTTATTTATCTGTAAATTTTACACGTTGTTGCGTTGGTGAGTTCGAACTTTTGTGTCAGAAGAATGTCGCATCGAGAGATTGCAAGCTCGTTGGCTATTTTGTACTCTCATAATAAACATCGGGCGGCGCGGTGGCCCAGTGGTTAGCGCTGACGCCTCACAGCAAGAAGGTCCCGGGTTCGAATCTCTCGGCTCGGGTGCCTTTCTGTGTGGAGTTTGCATGCTCTCCCCGTGTCCGCGTGGGTTTTCGCCGGGTACTCCGGTTTCCTCCCACAGTCCAAAAGCATGCTCCTGGATAGGTTGATTGGCTCGCAGACTAAAATTGTCCCGCAATGCCCGGCGATGGACTGGCGTCCCGTCGTCGGGTGCATTCCTGCCTTACGCCCTGTGTTTCCGGGATAGGCTCCGGCTCACCGTGACCCTATATAGGATTAAGCGGTTTCAGATAATGAGATGAGATGACGTAATAAACATCTCTCAACAGCTAATTTTGCCAGCAATACCATAGTTGGACAAGATGAGGAACATCACATGTACAAGGATGGGGGGACACGCAGATATGATAATGGTGATATTGTTAGATGCGTGGTAAGACAACAAGGGATTTCATCGAATGTTGTTCTGATTGAGACATTTATATCTTCCACAGACGCCGCGGGGTAAACAACAAGTGAAGTGGCATGAGCGAATTCAACAATCGGATGGAACATCGCGTCATTGTTGCTGTTGTTTCTGTTGCCGGTTTAAACGGCCGCTATGCAGGGTGACGAAGACGCAGGTTGGCCGGTTGCCCCCCAGCAGAGCAGAATTTCACGGCCGGATGGCCATCCTGTCACCTGTTTTAGTCGCAGTGTCTTCGGATCGTTATTTGTCTGCACAAGTGCCCCCCACATTTTCATCAACACGCACTGACCAGTGTTATCATGTATCTCTCCACAGCTCTGTGCAGCACTTTGTGACCCTCGGGCGAAAGGCGCTTTAAAAATGCAAATATTTTTATAAGGCATAGTAACTCCTATATCCCCCGTGATTGCTGAGCAAACTTAACCGTCTCTCCTCGTCTCAGCGAAATGATCCACGTTTCAGAGTCGAGCAGTGCCCTGCTCTCCAGGGGCTGGGGAGTAGGGGGGGGCTCTGCTGTTTGCCCACAGTAGTGCGATGTGTTTGAGTAGGATCCGCTTGTCATCTGTCAGGACGGTGCCTGCCAATCCCACGTGCAGTGACGGATGGCCACTCAGCCCTTCCTGTTTGCATTGCCTTTTAGTGTTCCCGTGTTTGTGATGTTGCTCGGTTGTCTGTTTAAGTTTGAATGAGTAAACGCTTTTGTTCGCTTCTGATATGACCGAAGAGGGATGGAACGCTGTTGTTGCAAATGAGTGCTTAGCGCACCACTATCCGAACCCCCCAGAGAACTCAGTTAGATCCCTGGTAACTGCTTATTGTCAGCGCCGATACCAGAAGCTGTGTAGGAGGCAATCTCTTCGTTGAATATTTAATGGTGAAGTATGGTCAAACAGCCCCCACGATTGGCAAGTGTGGAGGCCTTTATCTAGCCGCGCACTTATAAAGTGCTAGCTCAAATACACATTTAAAAAGTTATTTCAGTAATTTTGGCTGAAGACCTGCACGGGGCGTGCCAATGGCTAACTTCGTTTTGCCCAAGGAAATCATCACTGAATGCTCTGATAACTCATCATTCAACGTCACAGTTGTCACCATCGTGATGCAGTAAATGAATTTAAAAGTGTAATGTCAGCACAACGTGCGCGGTTGAAAAGATTCTATGGAATACATTAACTTGACAGGTGTTTCGTTCGCAGAGAGAACGACTCAGGTGCAATGAATGTGCAGCTGCACAGCTGGATCACTGCAGATTAACGACGCGGTCTCCGTCTATTCGTACTGTTTGCACGTTGATGCTGTCTGCACATTGTTTCGTCAGTCTGTTGTTATACAGCTGGAAGGAACCGTTGAGCTAAGTCCTTTTTTCTTTAACGGTCGTCCAACGGAGAGGGGTAACCAAGTTACAACATTTCAAGGCACCAGGGGTAGTTTAATCAGGCTAGTTAACCTAAGCATGTCTGGACGTTAGGAGGAAAACGGAGTCATTATCATTATCAATGCCCACTTAGTCATGTACAGCAGAGTCATGGGGGGGTCGGAGCCCATGCAGGTATATACAGAGCGCAAGGCGGGGCTGTACCCAGGATATGACGCCAGTATATCTTAGGGCACTGAGGATAATTTACTCAGCAGACCAATTAACCTCGGCAGAAGCGTGTCTTTGGACGGTGGGAGGAAACCGGAGTACCCGACGAAAACCCACGCGGACACACGGAGAGAACTCGCAAATTCCACGCAAAAGGCACCCGAGCCGGAAACCGAACCCGGAGACCTTTTTACTGTGAGACGACAGCGCTACTCACCATTACTCACCTCTGCTCACCGCTACGTCACGTGACTTACTTAGACTACGAGTTGCACTGCTGGAGACTGCACCGAGTTGGCTCGGAACAGAGTCCTTGAGTCGGATACAAGACCAATTTCTCAAAAGCCAAATTCGCAAACTGTTTATGCGGTGAGACAGCACGCTCTCAACTCAAAGCGACGATTGCACCCATGACAGACGCGCTACATCGTCACTGCAGACTGCCGCTCACAGAGATTCTAATGCGACCGATGAGACATCATCTCTCTCTGCGGTTTCCACATGTTCCAGTTTGATGGGGATTGTTCGCTTTTTTAGGCGACCTGTATTGTATTTATTTACTAAATAGCCCTTGTGTTCCGATTTTTTTGTAAGAAGAGGTGGCAACCCTAGTCTCATCCGAGAACACATCGGTTGAATCTGGTAAGTAGGCATAAGCATTCAGCTTTGAACATACACTACCATACGATGGATACTTTGATGATTTCTTCGAAAAGCTGCTGTCTCGGGACAGCCGCGTTGATCGCTTCCTCTCTCCTCTCCTCGCGACGTTTCGCCTCCTCACACGTTAGAGGCATCCTCTGACGACGCGGCTGTCCCGCGAGAGAGCAGCTTTTCGAAGCAATCATCATGCATTGAGCCGTGAAAACCAACATCATTACGATGGATACTTTTGAATAAAAAAATAAACATTGCAATTTTAATTTCAGTTTCACCACTGCCCTCTTTCACAGAAGCCAAGTGACTAAACAGCGAAAGCATTTAACGCCACTCAGAGGAAACAACTGGCGCATTCCGCACTCAGCTTTGCATAATAACGATCGCTGCTGCGGTCTGGTCCATAACATTCCTCCGTATTACGTTGCATCGCGAGCGTCCGCATCCTGAATGCTGACCGGAAAAGGGCAGCCCTAAAATTCCTTTCTCCTGCTCCTTCTGGTGGAAGGGTCTCCACTCGTATAAGGAGCTCCAATCTCTCTCTTCCACGCTGGCCCAATGCCCTGGAAGACGTGAGAGTACTCATACTTTACCCATACCCAGGGGTGAAAGTTATCTTGAGTTTCTTACCTCATTCCCATCTCTACCGATCTGAATGCTTCAGCCACTTTTTTACCGGTGCATTATAACGGACCGTACTGACTTACTTTCACCTCTGTCCCTACCACACGTGAAGTTCTGATCGACTAAAGGTGGTGTGACTGCTGTGGAGCTTAAATGGAAATCGCTTTTCTCCTCATTAAAAAAATATATTGTTACGTTTTGGGGGTACAGCATATTAGTCATGAAGACCAAAGATTTTTCCTAAAGGTACATTGTGTTGAAAGTTTGTTTTGTTGTTAAGATTGTGCCGTGTGATTGCTGCGATTCGTATTTGCCTCGGTTAATTGTCCTCACTAAATTGCCACCCGTTGTATTGAAATGTTGCAACCAGTGTATACCTTCCCGCTGGACAGCTGTTAAAAAGATCTGTATATCTCAACGGTTTCTTCCAGCTTAAATAAAGACTGACTGCAAGGCCTGTGCGTTAACCACCGCACTTTGTGGCAGTATCTCCTGTTATGCAAATTTATTTATTATTATTATTTAAATGGAATTGTTCGTGCGTTTAAAAGCTAGACGGACATTTTTAACAGTTGTATCTCGTTCCGATTATGGGTGGAATTTGCGCGCGTTATAAATTCATCTCATCTCATTATCTGAAACCGCTTAATCCTATATAGGGTCACGGTGAGCCGGAGCCTATCCCGGAAACACAGGGCGTAAGGCAGGAATACACCCGACGACGGGACGCCAGTCCATCGCCGGGCACTGCGGGGCAATTTAGCTTGGGAGCCAATCAACCTATCCAGGTGCATGCTTTTGGACTGTGGGAGGAAACCGGAGTACCCGGCGAAAACCCACGCGGACACGGGGAGAACATGCAAACTCCACACAGAAAGGCACCCGAGCCGAGAGATTCGAACCCGGGACCTTCTTGCTGTGAGGCGTCAGCGCTAACCACTGGGCCACCGCGCCGCCCATTATAAATTGTATTATTGATTTAAGTAACGTTAAAACGCAAAAGGTAGATAAATAAAAAATAGGTGAATATATATTTTTATTTGCGGATAGTGCAGAATCCTCTGTGCACACAATATCCGCCATTCGCCTTAAGGTGTGATGACGCCACTACGGCGCTTGTGCCAGGCCAGGTGCACTTGAGGCTATCGGGTGAAGTATCGAAGGCTCGCTGACAGGTCACGGGATAGACCCAGGTTGTATAGGTTGCCTAAGATGACTGAAACTCACATCGTGCAGAAATGGACTCCCAACGGCGCTCTCAGTGTTTTAAATTCCACCGCACATCTTTCTTATTAACGAGCACCGATTGCGTCTCAGCCACATGTTACGATGCTTCTACATCAGCCATGCATGTCGAAGAAAAAAAAAATGTTATTGAACCGCCGCGGCGAGTCACAAGAGTGACTTTTAGACGCGCAAGCATAAGCGTTTTGTTTTATCGCTCTCTAAATGTCAGCCCCGTGTAAAGCAAGGCATACTTGACATGGGCGCCTGTAGTGCCCACGTAAGGTGGGCACTCTGTAGTATTTGCTTCTCTTTTGCAAGCAAAGCAGGCAGGTGGTACCCAGAAAGGTGGAAGACATGCCCACCTATTTGGGGAAGATGTGAAGAGGGAAAGACGAGACTGTCGACTCTGATCCAGGTACAAAAGCTGACACGAGACGATTGTCTAACCAAGATCAATAATGTACAGGTGCCGATTTGACTTCATGGTGATTTGTCAGATACTTTAAACATCATCCTGGACCGATACAAACATTAAAGGAATTTGAAACCTCATCATTTTGTACTTTCATATCATAACAAAAAAAAGTATTCGTACCATTTAACATGGTAACATACTTTAGAATAAATTCACGCACATGGGCAGATAGATAAATAAGCATCCTTCACTAAAAAAATAACCGAGGCGACTGTCTACCTGGATCAAAAGGCACGAACGACCCCGAGAACGACCCCAAGAGCGATCGCAATAAGAACGACCTTAAGAACGACCCCAAGAACGATCCAAGCCCCTCAAAACAGAACAAACGGTGGACAGTTGCTCCTGATCCACAAGCCCAGTGGGGGCATTAGGGACAGGTTTGGAAGGGATGCTGTGGGTGGGATGACGTGTAAGGTGGCGGGGGGCTGCACGCTCCTGCACGTGGCCCCCTGCCTTCCTTATCTCCTGCCTCTGCCCTCTGCTCCCCCTCTGCGGGAGCCACCCATGTTGCGCAGGCATCCTGAAACGCACACCTCACGTGTTTGTGGATTGTCGGCGTGTTTGTCCGGCACGGTAAGCCCGGATGGACTCATTGTTTCCTGCACTTTCCACGTTCCACCAATTCCAGCCACGCGCTCGCCAGAGTTGCGGGAGAGAGGTCAAGCAAAAGCATTGTCTCAAACCGCATTCGACAAACATCCCACAACAACAACTCCCCCTCCTGCCCACACCCGATCCGTCCTAAACGAAGCAGGGCCATCAGATGTGGATGATAAACTCCCTTGTTTTGAATTCTTTTTCTCTCCACTATGACGCATCCGACAACATAGGCCTGGCTTAATTGTCCAAAAGTAAATCCTTTGCGGTGATGACATCCGCATTTGACGGGGGGGGGTGTGTGTGTGTGTCTGCCAGCCATTTCGTTAGTTTGTATTTCAGCTGGAAGGAGCCATTGAGCTATTTATCTATTTTTCACTGTAGTCCAGAGTGGATGGCTAAGACACCTATGAGGCCACCGGAGGTCAGGACAATTAACCTAGGCAGGATATCTTTGGACTGTGGGAGGAAACTGGAGTACGCGGTGAAAACCAACGCAGACCAAAGGAGAACATGTAAACGCCATAGAGAAAGGTACCCGAGTCGGTTAATAGAAACTCGAGCCGTTCTGGCTGTGAGGTGGCAGCGCTACTGCTTCCCCACCGTGCCTGAGGCAGATGTTGCTGGGGTGAGTAGACGCTCATCTCTGCTGTGGGTGTTCGCATTGCGATATTTCAAAACGATCGCAGCGGGAAGGATTCTCTGCGACACTGAACCAAATGCAGCGCTTTGTGACCCTCGGGTGAAAAGCGCTCCAGAAATGCAATTATTATTGTTATATGATTGCGGCTGAGGTTTTGCACTGTTGTGTGAGAATGGCTGACCTTTCTTCAAGTCAACGCAAAACAATTGGTCAAGAAATTCATTGCGCATGACTACTGAGATCCCAATGCGTCGTCTCATCTCATCTCATTGTCTGAAACCGCTTAGTCCTATACAGGGTCACGGTGAAGCCGGAGCCTATCCCGGCAGACACAGGGCGCAAGGCAAGGATATACCGACGATGGGACGCCAGTCCATCGCCGGGCACTGCGGGGCAATTTAGCCTGCGAGCCAATCAACCTATGCAGCAGCATGCTTTTTGGACTGTGGGAGGAAACCGGAGTGCCCAGCGAAAACCCACGCGGACACGGGGAGAGCATGCAAACTCCACACAGAAAGGCACCCGAGCCGAGAGATTCGAACCCGGGACTTTCTTGCTGTGAGGCGACAGCGCTACCCACTGGGCCACCGCGCCGCCCCCCAATGCGTCGTGTACGAGCCTTTAGTCGCGCTCCCGGTAACACGACATTGAGCAAATTCGGTTTAAACATCATCACGGAGTAATGTTTCTTAGCTAAAGTGTGTTACTGATTGGTCACCCTTCTCTCCGTATTACCATTGCCTTAACCAGCGGTCTTTAACCCTTAAAAACCAAATCACTTTTAGTATCTAAACACAACACTAAATCTATCATTCAAAATACCCCATAGTTTACTGTAGCCCGACAATGTACGCTCTGCATGCCACCTATTCTTAGATGCTTGAATCAGTCCTAGAATCGACTACCAAGTAGATTCCCGATTTAATATACCTCTACACTGCATGGTGACGCGATTACACGTGCGACTCAACACACGTGAGCCCACATCAGTTACGGTAATAAGATTGATTGTCCAAGACTCTGGCATCAACCAGGGGGCGGCTTCCGATCAGATGTCACTCACTACCTTGATGTTAGCCGTGGCTGGGAATCGAAATCGGGTGACTGGGTTCATAATGCATTAGGTTTTTTTTTGTTAATGCGAGTGGCTCGCACCCTCTCATCCTTTTGCTTATGGTTAACGCAGTGTCTGGAAAATGTTGGCGCCGGGTAACCACGTGGTTTCTTCCTTCACCCCCTCCCTCCTCCTCCCCGCACCAATTGCCCAAGGCTGAACCTATCCAATTGATGCTTTACGACCAGACCATCGAAGTTGCTAAGGCAGTCCGGAGTCTGGGAGTGACTCTTGATTCCTCACTCAGCTTCGAGACACACATCAACAAGGTGACGCAGATAGCCTATTTCCATCTCAGAAACATAGCCAGACTACGCGCAACATCCTGTCACCCTCCGATGCTGAGATGCTAATACACATCTTCATCTCCTCACGAATCGATTACATTACTGCAATGCACCATATCCTGGCATCTCTGCCTAACTGATCAATCATCTCCGACGTGTACAGAATGCGGCGACCAGAGTCGTCTCACTCGCATACTCATCTACGATCACATATCCCCAGTGGCCACTCGGTAAATACTGGTTTGAATTTAAGATCCTCCTTCTCACTTACACGGCTGTTGCTTGGACTGCTGCGACATACATCATCAATCTACTTCAGGCACCCTCGTCAACACAACTTCGATCCTCCAATACAGGTTTGCTACGTTCCCAGATCGCACCTCCATTCGATGGGTGACAGCCTTCTCGCGCGCTGCTCCCAGAATCTGGAATGCTTGGAAATTCAGTCACCTGAGTCCCTGGGCATCTTCAAATTCCGTTTCAAGATTCTCACTCCTCTGGCGAGGACTGTTGATGCTGCTCACTGTTGTTTTGCTTGGATGATGGCTCGCTGTTAAACTGCGCCTGCTCAGGATCACTTATGCCTTCCTCCATATGTTTAACAAAACAAATATCTGTTAGTTTATGTCCTTCACTGATTTGTAGCCATTATTTTAATTTAAATTGATCTACTCTGATGTGGTTCTTATTGTTACCATGCCGTTCTCTCCACAGCTCTGTACAGCGTGTTGTGACCCTCGGGTAAAAAGTGCTCTAGAAGTGCAACTATTATTATCATTGTCATCATCATTATCATTACCCGCTTAATCCTGTACCGGATCGCGGGAAGGTTGAGCCTATCCCGGCAAACAGTGAGCCCAAGGCGCGGCTATACCTATGATGGGACGCCAGTACATCACTATTACAGTATTTTATTTTTTCCCACTGCAACTCTGCTGCTAACGTCATCCTTCAAGTTGTTGCAATTATGTCGATTTGTCACGGCTCGATGTGTGATGAGAAATTATCTCCATAATTGTTCTTTCGGGATGTCTGTGTCGAGCGCTCGCCCCTCATGTTGGAGGCATCAACAGGTGCGCGCGCGCTCCTCGCGTGCTGCGGTTGAGCGCAATGCGCGCGCGCGCGCGCGCATTGCGCTCACGGTGACGCGCGTGGGATTACACGGAGCGGACAACGCCGAGCGCTGTCACCACCACCTCAACAACTACCCCCTCCTCACTACTCCTCACCACACCGCGCTCACTCCTCACCACCTCGCCACTCCCCCTCACAACACCCGCTCACTCCTCACCACCTAGCCACTCCCCCTCACTCCCCTCACCACACCGCGCTCACTCCTCACCACTCTGCCTCGCCACTCCCCCTCACCACACCGCGCTCACTCCTCCCCGCTCTGCCTCGCCACTCCCCCTCACCACACCGCGCTCACTCCCCTCACTCCCCTCACTCCCCCTCACCACTCCTCCCGTGTAAAGCGAAGTGTAATGAAATAAAACGAAAGAGAACGCAGCCGCATGCGGCGAGGTGAGGGCGGTGATAGCGCGTGATCGGCTGAGGCAGCAGGAGATGGGCGGCGGCGTGGATCCGTGATGCCTCTGAGAGGCCGATCATAGGCGGAGGAGACTCGGCGCGTTAATGTTTTCAACAATAACACCAAGATAAAGGGAAGCACTTGGAGAGTGTGTGTGGGGGGGGCTAGTGGTGAGGGTAAAGATCGTCCGCAACAACCGCAATCCTCGGAGCGACCTCCACGTGTCTTTAAAAGAAATAAGATGGAGAGAGAGGGGAATTTTAACAACACGCTCTGGGGTCCGCACGTCTTGCTCTGGTCTCGCGAACTCATCTCTCCTAGCCATAGAGAGCGCGTTTTACATTCACAATGCGGCATAAGTCGCTTTACCGAGAATGATTTAATTCGCCAAGAGTTGGAGACTTGAATAATAACACAGAAACGGTACCGCGACCACGCTGTGTTGTTCCAGTGGTCGAGTTGCAGAACGTGTGTTGAATGTGATGGAGGACACTTGGAATAATCTCTCTTCTAAATAATAAATAGTTTTCCTCAGTGATTTCGTTATTCTTTGCAAATTGACTTGTGCCGCACGCTTATATACATTATATATAACACCGTATATAGAGCACTTTAAGGCGTTATGTCTGGTGTGAAATTAAATACTATAGCTTGCAGGGTTTTTTGCTTCCATTTAAAGAGAGCAAGAGAACAAAACCCACAACGCTTTGGAAACATTTAACGCTGTAATTTTCACAATTAAGTTCGAAGGCGGGTTGTGGTACAAGTCAATGAGAGCGGCTCTGTTTGTACAACAGCAAAAGGCACTTTAATCAAATGTAAGTAATTGTATTATTATTGACAGTGGGGACACGCGCTCCGATTGCCGCAGCCCACAGCGCTATTATAGCCCGGAGCTCCGCGCATCAGCCTATGACACGCGAGAGGCCCGCCCGCGTGTGTGTGCGCAGCCGAAAGAACCCCGCGAGTGGCCTCCACTTTAACCATTTCGGTTTCCCTCTCTAGGCGAGGAATCCAATATGCTCGCGACTCGATTACCTCAAACAGAGCACAACATGTATACCTAAGTGGTTTCGAGTTATTCGTCCCGAAGTCAAATAGTGATATTGGCTGAAACCTTTGCACACACAGGGGCATTTGTTTAAGAAATGATTCACGGTCTCAGTGAGCTCTCGCTACAGATAGAGTCTAAATACGGGCGCCTATTTCCCTTAAACGACGTTTCCGAGAATATAATAATTAATCTCATCTCATTGTCAAAAACCGCTTAGTCCTGTACAGGGTCGCGGTGAGCCGGAGCCTATCCCGGCAGACACAGGGCGCAAAGCAGGGATACACCCACGATGGGACGCCAGTCCATCACCGGGCACTGCGGGCAATTAAGTCTGCAAGCTAATTAACCTGTGCAACAGCATGATTTTTGAACTGTGGTAGGAAACCGCAGTGCCCGGCGAAAACCCACGCCGACACGGGGAGAGAACTTGCAAACTCCACACAGAAAGGCACCCGAGCCGAGCTTCGAACCCGGGACCTTCTTGCTGTGAGGAGGCGACAGCGCTACCCACTGGGCCACCGTGCCACCCTATAACAATTAACAATTGCATTTATAGAGCGCTTTTCACCCGAGGGTCGCAAAACGCTGAAAACACACTGTGGGTGTACTGATGTTAGTTTGCACGGCTCGATGCATGATCATTGGATAGCCGCGTCGAGCAACTCCCTCTCTCTACGCCTGAGGATGCCTCCAATGTGAGGCGAAATGTGGCCCAGGAGACGCAGGGGGCAGCGCTCAGTGACACTTCTCTCTCGACAGAACCGCATTAGAAAGCGATTCTCATACAAGGGGTTCCGTTTCTCTTCCCTGTACAGTTTGAGAACGCGCGTGTGTAATCCCACACGCCATGGAAGGGTGCACCACAGCTGGTCGAATAGCAGGTTGAGCTTGGTGGGGTAAAGTGTGAGGTGCTTCCATCTATTCCGAGACGTCTGGCTAGTATAAAAGAGTAGACCCAAATAATGATACTAATAATAACACGCGCGCAGTTTGTTTCTTTGGAAGAGAAAGAAGGACTCACAGAGGCGGGAAGGGAGGGGGAGTTGGAGGGGGAAGGCGGTCATGAAGTAAGCTGGGGACAACATTAGCCGGAAACTCTAGTCTCTTTGTTTGGAGATTGTTAGCGGGAAAATAATGAAAGGCTTTTTTTTTGATACGGCACGAAACTCCAGTAATCAGTTTCGCTCAATACTAGCTTAATCCTCAATAGGCTTGTGGGCGGCCGGAGCCTATCCCGGCTGACATAGGGTACAAGGCAGGGATGTACCCAGAATGTGACGTCAGCACATTGCAGCGCACTTGGGGGGGGGGGGGGGCAATTTACTCAGCAAGGCAATTAACCTAGACAGTAGCGTGTCTTTGAACAATGGGAGGAAACAGGAATACCGGGTAAAAATCCACGCAGACACGGAGAGAAAATACAAACTCCGCTCCGGCACCATCGCCGAGAATCGAACTGAGGTCAATCTTGTTCTGAAGTGTGAGTGTTTACCACCACGGCACCGTGCCGTCCATACTCTCTCTCTCTAGCGGTTGTCCTGGGCGGTCACGTGATTAAAGCAACTGCAGGGCTGTGTCTTTAACCTTTACCTGGACAATCATTGATGACACTCGTGAGGTGTTGCCTACGATGGATGGGAGTTTTCACGGTCAAAGACAAAGAGCACTTGATAAGCTTCAACGTAGTGCAGGGTCAAGTACTGTCAGCAAGTAGCGCATAATTGAGGCAAGCGAGGTGGTGGGTGGCGAGGTTCGCCTTACGCCCCACCGCCTTTGTCTCTCTTGTGGAGATGTTTGCACAACGCGCCATTTGAGGCTAAACAGAACTAGGGGAGGCTCATTACCATTTCAAAAAATCGTTACTCGTGTTGGCCACGAGCGGGAATCGAACTCGGTACGTTCCCAATACGGCACACTGGATATCGAGCCACTGCTCCCCCCACTCCCTCCGCCACACTACCGTACGCAGGTGTAATATTCATGCCCGAATGAAACGTTTTCACCCACGCAGAAATCGACAATGACCAAAGTATCTCCGCTTAAACGTCGAATTAATATCTATGCAATTGGGTGGTGAGCGTCAGAGAGAGGTCACACACAGCTCGCGAAAGAGATGTGGTTGCTATATTCCAGTTCATTCGTCTCGGCCATGTGTCCCGTCAATCAACCTGGTTATGGACGGGACACGCTGACGGAGGGGTAAGGAAACCGCGGAGAGATGGGGAGGGGGAGGCTGCCATGCAAACAGCTGGCGTCAGCATTTGCCAGACACCTCGTCATATATGTTATGATGTAATCGTTCAATTAATTGATTGGGGTTTTTTTGGTCGGAGGAAACCGGAGAACCCGGAGAGAACGGACGCAGAAACGTGGGTAAGAACACACAAACTCCACACAGAAAAGTGCCCCAAACGGTAATCGAGCTGCCTAGGGCAGCGCTTTATTTCTGTGAGGTGGGGGGATGTCCCCAGGGTGCTTCCCTGCAGATGCAATGTCACTCTCTGAACGTGCACTCCCATGGACTATTGCTAAGCCACTGCTCTTGCTTCAACTGAGCCGAACGGGGGGAATAAAAAAATAACACTTTGTACTGATGTAGGTTTTCACGGCTCGATACATTGATTGCTTCCAAAAGCTGCTCTTTCGGGATAGCCGCGTCGATCGCTGCTCCTCTCTCCTTCGCGACGTTTCGCCTCCCACGTTAGAGGCGTCATTGGACAGAACACCTGAGAATGCCTCCAATGTGGGAGGCGAAACGTCGCGAAGGAGCAGCTTTTGGAAGCAATCGTCAAAAGAACACTTTATAACGCAAATTGCAAATTCCACGCCTGGCCATGGATTAGATATGGATACGGAGACGTAGCTAGAAAATCGCAGAGAGGAGGAGGAGGGAGTTAGTCAAGAGGTCAGCCGGCGCCAACCCGCCAGACAGTGCTTCCTATGTATTAGAATCTTATCGAATCAAACAAGAAGGTTATTTGAAGCAAGTTGATGAAGCTGAGTCAGTTTGCAAATGTAACTTTGCGGCAGGGTGTCTATATTGATGGCTCAAACAAAGAAAGTCTTGGCTAGAGGCGGTTCGAGTCCCACCTCGAGACGCCTTGTGTTCTCCCTCTTCTGTGAAGGTTTGCTTTGAGTGCTCGAGTCTTTTTCCCACAACTAAAAACACACACATTTATTAATTGGCCATTACCATCATGATAACAATGGACGCAGTATCTGACAGGTTGGTGCCAACTGTGAGCCCAGCTGCCTTCCACCTCTCTTTCCTACAGCTCTGTTGGGCCTCTTGGCGAAATGTGTCATATAAATGTAATAATTTATCATTTTTATTATCATAAAAGGACAAGCTTGTCCCATCATTGAACCCCATTAGGACAAGAGATTTGGTGTCTACCTTTTAGAGAGGCACAGGCATGGAGAAACAAGGAGGCAATTCATTCACCAGTGTATAATTTATTAGAATCACGGATCCAGCTGCGCTCCTGTCTGTTACATATATATATACGCTTACCCCCACGAGGAGTTTAAAAAGCGTACAACATGCTTGTCTGGAAGGAAACTAAAACCGCACATTACTGTGTCCAGACCACAACTCTCCTCTATAAACAACTTGGCTCTTCCACAACATGTATATTTGTTCAAAATGTTTATATGTAAATGGACGCTTCTCAGAAGTGAAACTTGAATTTTATAAAGTCAGACTAACACGTGCATTGTGAGTGTGCATCAATTATGGCTTGTATGTGATTACGATAAGTATCGTAAGTGCGTAATATTGTGGGTTTTTATTGTGTGTTTTTGGCGCTGCCACAGGCTTGTTGCAACACAAATGATCGCGTTGGGATTTGGGAGGATATTGTGATGAGCATTTATGGCTTTGAAATCAAATATAGAAATCCACGTCACGTGATAACCTTTTAAAATTCGTGTTGTTTTGCAGCCCAATGAAAAATTAACGTTCATACCCGCGACTCAACAGAGTCTTTAGACCAGAGCTTTCATTATATGTTTGGTGTAACGTTTGTCGTGTCGTAGGAATCCCGCATCTATAGCTTGGAAGCTCACTGTGTGCTTTATGCTGTAATAATAAAACTCTGAAATATAAAAACAGAGATTATGGTAAATCGCAATACATTTTAATTTGAACCAGCAAGGCGATCCAGGGCTTGGCGTTCAGTGACCCAGTACTCGGTTGCGACCCATACTTTTGAAAATCACGAGTCTAGAGCTTCCTCCAGTAGACAGACCTTGTGCTAGCATTGCTGTGAGAGCACTGGCCAAACTAAAACTTTAACTATTTTCTTTACTCCGACATCGCTCAATCCCAACACAAATGCGGCCTCTTTCCCCGTCCTGATGTAAGCATTCAAATAGTTTGCGTGCCACTCGAGGACATGTTATCTGCCACGGCTGTCACCACAAAATTATTCTCTTATAAGCTCCGTGGTGGGCACTGCGTGTTGTCCATTCATTCCGCTGTGCTTTGTAAATACACATTCTACATGAACTCGCCAGCCTAGCAATGCGCCCGGCTGATACAAAAAGAAGTAATATTTTTTTTTGGTTCTTACTGGAGGATGTCATCCCGTGTCATTGTGTGGCGGTACAATGGTGCAATGACTAGGGCGGCTGCCTCATAGCAAGAAGGTCTTGGGTTCGATTCCCAGCTCGGGTACCTTTCTGTGTGGAGTTTGCACTTTCTTCGTGTCCGTGTGGGTTGTCGCTGGGTAATCCATTTTTTTGCCACAGTCCAAAGACATGCTGCTTTGCTTAATTGTACTAAATTGCCCCCAGTGCTATGAGATGCTGTGGCTTGCTTATCCGTCGCAGCAGGACAACTGTTAAAAGAGCTAAATAGTTAAACGTTTCCTTCCAGCTTAAAACAAAACAAAACAAAAACTGACTGACATCAGTACCGCATGTCCATCATCGCGCACGCGTGTGATCCGCTACCACGTCCTCTTGGCTCAGTCCAGAGCTGAGAAATTACCATTGGCTGTGCACCGACGGTGGTTTCGCCTGTCCCATCGGGCACGGCGTGGCACCTCGAGCACCTGTGCAGCGTCTCCGCACGCGACACTTGGAAGTCAGGAACCGCTGCCGAGTAAGTGGATGCGTGCACTCCCCTCCAACCGTGCAGTCACGTTAGGCTGTCATGATCGGCCAAGCGGCTCCTGCGCTGAAGAGAAACTGTGATGATGACGATGAAGCAAAGACCACCTTCTAGGTTAGGGCTATGAGCCTGTCCCTACCAATAATCCCGATCGGATCACATCTCAAGCCATGAATGGGTGACCACCAGTGTGGCCAGGGGTTCTCGCCATGGGTTTGCCAGTTCGCCAAGAGAAAAATTCACGGTTGGTTTTCTCCGGATGCTCTGGTTTTTACCCGCATGACGTAAAAAAAAACCTAGCCAACAGTACTAGCCAATATCCAAACATCTCAAAACAGGGAGCTTCTGAAATTGCGTCTTGGGTCTCCGTGAGGTTTTCCCAAGTAGATAACTCGCATTTTTGAGAGGGGTGGAATGAGGGCGGCCGAGCAGGTGGACGAGCGGGGATGTGGTGGTGGTTAGGATGAAGGTTGGTGATAGCATTCCAAGCAGCAAAAAACACAGCCCCTTCTGAAGAGGGAAAAAAAGCCTCGGTCCAGAGATAATTTCAAGCAGGTGCATATTTTTCAAGAGGCGACTCTGCATGGAATTCGAGTGCAAGAAAGATTACAGACAGCTTTGCTTGTCGTGTGGATTTGGGGGGGGGGGTTGTGTCTTTGGAAATGCCCTCTTCAACCCCTGCCACAATTCTGAGCACAGGACCAAAAACAACCACTGCTATTGACATTGTTAGTTTATGCTCGCAAGGCCGGGTAGAACTTCAACAGTGCATATAACTAAGGATAGATTAATTATTAAATATTTGTGCCATGTTGAGTCGACGGAATTATCGGCACACATCGGAGATAAAAATGTTATTTAAATTAGTTTTTTTTTCTTTGTTGCACGTGATTTATAAATATAACTCGTTCTTTTGAAGCTTGTACAATAGTGACTGTTCCTTCGCAGTAAATATACGGCGTTCCAGACGACGTTTGTCCCTCTGAGACGTGCTCTCCACGTTTCTCTCTCTCTGAGAAGTGCTCTCCATAGCTGCTCTTTTTGGATAGCCGCGTTGAGCATTCCTCCTCAAACGATCGCAACGTCTCGGCTCCCACGTTTGAGGCATCATCATTCGATTGGAGGTGAAACGTCGCTAAGAAGAGAAGAGGAACCCTCGACGCGGCTACCCCAAAACAACAACTCAGTGAGTGAGTGAGCATCGAAACCTGCTTAATCCTGGGTCGCTGGGAGCCTCTTCCGGCAGATAGAGGGCACAAGGCGGGCTATACCCCGGATATGACGCCAGTACATCGCAGGGCTCTTTTTGGGGCAATTTACTCAGCAGGCCAATTGACTGAGACTGCAGTGTGTTTTTAGACAGCGGGATAAAACCCACGCGAACATGGGGAGAACATGCAAACTCCACTTACAAAGCCACCCGAGGCGGCAACCGAACCCAGGTTCTTCTTGCTGTGAGGCGACAGCGCTACTCACTGTGCCACCGCGCCGCCCCAAAACAAAACAGCTATGGAGAGCAATTCTCACAAGCATTGAGTTTCTAAAACAAATGCAAATCATTGCTGTCATCCGTTGCGGCATTATTTGTTGTGCAGATGGCACCGACTTACTCAACCGTTACTTGAACACAAGCTGTATGTGACCTTGAACGTTCATCCCGAGTGCGCGGCGCACATTGAGCCGAGCTCTCCCTGCCCAAAGATGCGCCTGTGGCCTTTGGATGAAATTTCAGTGTGTGAACCACGCGCTGAGATATATCTTACTGGGTTTTCTCTCGTGGAACATTCAACACTCGGTGTGTGTGGGGAGGGGGGGGTCGAGTCCTACACTACACATGGAAAGAAATAACTTTGACTATACATTAAAAATGGTAATGTACCGCAAAGCCTGAGGAAATCTCCAACGTGGGAAGCGAAACGCCGCAAGAGAGAGATGTGCAGTGCTTGACACGGCTATCCTGAAACAATCGCTTTGGGAAGCAATTCACTGAAAGGTATCTATCAGACAAATGCAGTCCCACGGATGGCTTTTCGTTCCGAGAAAACAAAGGGTGGAATTAGCGTTGGTAACTGTAGTTAGTTCCGTGCCTTGAGCGGTGGCAATTACCACTTTGTTTTGCTGGCTTTCTTTATTGAGATGTTGACGAGATATCTGAAGAAACGCAGTGCTACTTCGGTGAAGTATAACGGCATGGTGCAATTTAAGCTCTTGCAGTAGATTGAAAGCGATATACTTAAGCAAATAAGAAATGCATTTAAATCTGTTCCTTCGGGATAGCCATGTCGAGTGCCCTCCCCCCCTCCCCCACACTCTCCTTAGCGAAGTTTGTCCTCTCACTTTAGAGACATCCGAAGGAAAGATGGGTAGCGCTGGACACGCGACTATCCCTAAAGAACAGCTTGGAATCGCAATTCTCACACACCGAGCCATGACACTGTACATGAGAGCTGAAGCCTGAGTCTGTAAGGTGGTGCAGTGATAACACCTGCACCTCAACAAGAAGATCCTGCCCGAAGTTCTATCACCACCTGACACTAACATTGGCTCGTGCTAGCGATTAAACTCGAGACGTTACGTTCGTGGCACCGCGCATTCACCGTGCGTTGCAGCAACGTTTCATGCAAAGAGAACTTTTAATTTTAAACAACATCTGTAACATTCTGTACATTTTGAGAGCTGCTCTCCATAGCTGTTATTTCGGGATAGGCGCGTCGAGCGCTCCTCCTTGTCTCCTTCGCGACGCCTCCTTCCACGTTGGGTGACCTCGTCTGTTGATTCGTACATCGAGCCGTGATAACCTACATGGAATACGTGTATTGTGCGCGTCAATTGTCTCTCCGCGCACCTGCACATTTCTCATCTATCCACTTGTCTATCTCTTCACATCACACCCTATCTATATCTCTGCGTACCGCTCTATGTATCTCCATTGACTCCCCCGCATACATCTGCGCGCTTCTCGGTGTCTCTCCATTCTTCCATCGTAAGAATATAATGTATTATTAATATAATATAATAATGTAATTTGTAACCCGCCGCGCAAATTCCATACCTGTTCATGGACGAGAAGCGGATATGGAGGGGCGAGGAAACCACAGAGAGGGGGGCGGGGGGGGGGGGTTCCACACGATCAGCCGGCCCGCTCGACACTGCTCCCTGGATGTTATGGTGTTAGCGAGCAATTAATTAATTAATTTGCTTCTCACTCGTGCGAGAAAACCGGAGAAACCGGAAGAGACACCTGCAGAACAGGGGGAAGAATAGACAAACTCCAGACAGCAAGGAGGCGCCCGAGGCGGGGATCGAACCGGCCGTGTGTATTTCTTTGAGGCGCAGACGTTACCACCGGCGAGGCCAAACGAAACAAAACCACGAAGTTATCTTCGCGCTGTAGCCACTTGAACTCTACGACGAAGGTAAGCACCGGGTTTCCTGGTGCAGGCTCGCGTGGTGCTGTGACGCGCAGCCATCTGGCTCGAGTCTGCGAGTGGGACCGAAGCCTTCAGAGCGGCCGCGCGTCGCTTTGCTCTTGGCCGTGTCCGTGACTCTCTGGGTCTCTGGGTCGGGTAACCCCTTCATAACGACAAGGATCCCCCGTGTAGACAGATAGGTAGACAGTGATTGTTCGCAAAAGCTGCTATTTCGAGATATCCGTGTCGATCGCTCCTCCTCTCTTTCATTTGCGAAGGAACTTTTGGGAGCCATCATCATGCACCCCAGCCGTCAAAACCTGCATCAGCACAGACAGGTAGATGTTTATATTTACAGCAGAAAATACCCGCGGAGCTTGCAAGCTCTGGATGCGTGATTCCCGCGATGCAGCAAACGTCCGAACTGCCGAACGCAGAAAACCAGAGGCAAATAAAAACACAGAAGAGTGTGTGTGCAGAAATGAAACTCTAACCGCGTATAGCCTTGACAGGCTGTCGGGGCAAGTAATGTTGGAGAGTATCATTTAACGAAGGTCACGACAGCAGACGAGGCGGGGTGGGGTCGGTGGCCAGCATTACTTGCGCCGTTGTCTCCCCAGTGGCGATGTATACATGTGGTGCCAAGCCTCGCGCCGTGCCAGGCTGGGTACATGTTGACGCCCGTGCTGGGGTCGGATCGGGTCGTTCATCAGCTTACTTCTGGTCAGTTGGACAGGGCCTTGGGGGTAGCGCTGATTGGCGGAGGAAAGCAAGAAGGTGAGGTTCCCCGAGGTGGTGAACAACACGTGGTCTAAGGGGGAACATAAGGTGAGACGTGGGATGATGGGATTGGCTGACAGACGTGGAATGATATATCGTGGCTGGGTGACGTCTGAGGGGAAGTATAAAGAGGTGTGTGGAAGCCAGGGATAATAGTTCTGCATGGGAGATGGTAGCGGAGCATTGTTCGATGTAGTCAAAACGAGTTGTTGGCGCACGAAGCGCGGGGTGGGTAGGAGGGTCGTGTGTTAAGTAGCGTTGTAGTGTTGTGTGTTAGTGAGTTGTCTATAGTGTGGATTTAATAAAGAGCCGGAAAGACAGAAGTCTCCCGTCTCCTTGCTGGAGTGGCTGCCGCATGTATGCTGGAGGGATGGAGCCACCGCAGTGTTCAACACTCATCGTTGGGACAGAGAGGGCGCGCCAGCGGGCGGCTGATTGATGGCGAGGAAGCCGGCCCATTGGCTTGCCTTTACATACACACCAGGTACTCATTTTCGGCTGATTGGACCTAGGGAGGCCCAGGACCGGTTCGGAAAATCATCATTGTTGCTGGGTTCGTATTACAGCGCTCTAAGCACTACTCTACCACACTCCCCAATCTCTTTGACTCCCCTGCCTCCGTCACCACACACAGAGTGTAGATCGAAGCTGAGCGGGGGAGTTGTCAGCAGCCGTGGTCTCACTGCACGATCATCCCTCGCAATGCGATCACTAGGCGTTGATCTCTTTGACGTGTTTGCGTGATGTCCAACTTTCCGCTCCTCACGCTGGGACGTTATTAAGGAACCAAAAATGTTAACTATAATGATAATAATTAATTACATTTATACAGTAGCGCTTTTCACACACTTTGTCTCGAAGCGAATGAGGATACATTAATTGCTTGCTAATGTCACTGTTGACAGAAGAACTTCCACTAAATAACGTCATCATGATTATCTCATCTCATCTCATTATCTGAAACCGCTTAATCCTATATAGGGTCACGGTGAGCCGGAGCCAATCCCGGAAACACAGGGCGTAAGGCAGGAATACACCCGACGACGGGACGCCAGTCCATCGCCGGATCATGATTATCAATACCTGCTTAATCTTATACACGGTCATGGGAGGTCGGAGCCTCCCATGACCGTGTAGAACGCAAGGCCGGCTATGGCTAGGATGTGACGCCACGGGGGGCAATTTACTCAACAGGTGTTAAGATCTTAACACCTGCATAATCGCCAGATACGGTAAAACCTATTGTAATCTTA
>JAZEWT010000002.1:92371-103701 GCA_036362905.1 Mordacia mordax
GAGGGGGCAGGAGAGAGGAGGAGGAGGTGGAGGATCAGGGAGGAGGAGGAGGAGGACGAGGATCAGGAGGGAGGAGGAGGAGGATCAGGGAGGAGGAGGCTGCCTCCTCGGCCGTGTCAAGTGGACGCAAGAGGCACTCTGGCGTCCCGTGTCGCCACGGTAACCTGGAGAAGCGGGGGTGGGGGGGGGAGGCGTTTTTAATCCATCGTTAAATATGATGGTGATCTTTATTAGGATCGAAGACTGGCCCACGGGAGGGGGAGCGCGAGCAGGAGGGAGGACAATAACTCACCGAGGTTCCTCAAAAGTAAACAAATACAAGTGCACGTTATGTGAGGGGAAGTCTTCAGCAGCGTTTCGCGTTCCCCACCCGCCCCCTCCCACCTCCTTTCCAATGGCAGCACCCAATGACGTCAGCGAAGCGCACAGGTACTTAAGGACAGGTGAACGAGAAACATTCCTTAAAGCGACTCGGCCCACGGCTGGAGTAAAGAGTGAAGAAGGTTCACTGAACGACAAGCGATCAATCCGCTTGCGATTGGAGGAGACGCATCGATGCTTGCTGCTGCTACTCGACAAGGGCCTTCCTTTCCGCTCAGCTTTGACGAGGTGTGCTCAGGTATTGCCTTTACCTCTCATTTCCTTCTTCTTTTCGTCGTTAATTTTTTTTTTAATATCTGAAAGACATTTGAGCACGTAGAGACAAGGTCGCGCTGCTGCTACCTCGCTGGTTGATGCCATGGAGGTGAAACCTGAAGTCTGCGTAGGCGGCGTCCTGCGCATGCACAAGAGCTTTGAGACGAAGGAGCGCCGTGCCTCGGAGGCCCTCAGCGACTCTGACTCTGGCGTGGCCGCGTCGCCCTTCCCTCCAGAAGACGACCACCTCGCCTCGTCC
Source organism: Mordacia mordax (assembly GCA_036362905.1). NCBI lineage: Eukaryota > Metazoa > Chordata > Hyperoartia > Petromyzontiformes > Petromyzontidae > Mordacia > Mordacia mordax. Next base: position 93,267 of record JAZEWT010000002.1, read on the forward strand.
GACGGAGAGCTGAGCGCCGGCGGCAGCTACGCCTCGGTGTCTGCCATGAGATTCGAGGTTGACCTGCAGCACCATCAGCAGCACCATCAGCAGCAGCATCAGCAGCAGCACCCGCAGCAGTACCCGCAGCAGCAGGTCAAGTCGGGAAAAGCGTACATGCGCCGCCCGAAGCCTCCGTTCTCTTACATCGCGCTGATCGCCATGGCGATCCGCGACTCTCAGACCGGGCGTCTGACCCTGGCGGAGATCAACGACTACCTGATGAGCAAGTTTCCCTTCTTCCGCGGCAGCTACACGGGCTGGCGTAACTCGGTGCGACACAACCTGTCGCTCAACGAGTGCTTCGTCAAGGTGCTTCGCGACCCTTCGCGACCCTGGGGCAAGGACAACTTCTGGATGATCAACCCGGACAGCGAGTACACCTTTGCGGACGGAGTCTTCCGGCGACGCAGAAAGCGCATCTCTCGCTCCCGGGGCGGCTCGGGCAGCGAGGGCCGGGCGACACCGCCGTCCCCTCCATCGCCACCGCCACCGCTGCCTGGTAACACGGCCCCGCACCACGGGCCCTGCCGGCGGCACGGTGCCCACGAGCCGGGCCCCAAGTTCTCCAGCCCGTTCGCAATCGAGAGTCTGCTTAGCCGGCCCCACGTTCCGGCCGCGGGCTGGCTCGCCCGCAGACCACCTTCGTCGCTCGGCTTCAGTGAGGTGGCCTACCTGGGACTACAGGACCCTCGCGCCGCCGGCGGTGGTGGTCTGTGGACCTGCGACATGCTCGCCGCCTACCCGCTGATGCACCCGCTGGTCGCGATGGGCGGCCCGCCGCTGCCTCAGCCGCCGGCTGCGGTGTTCGCGACGGCCCTGGGGCCGCTGATCCCTTTGAGTGCGACCGAGGCGGCCTGGCTCCGGGAGGTTCACGGAGAGAAGACCCAGCTGCTGCCGCCGCCGCCGCCACCGCCGCTCAAGGTTTACCCGCAGCTGCCACAGCGGCTGGCGTTCAGCGTGGAGAAGCTGCTCGGCTGACTGTGTCGGGAGAGGAACTGCACCCGGTATTGCGCCGGAGAATTTTGCACTTTTCTGTTGTAGAAGACTGTCGGAGGGCCGGACGGTCGTGGAATGTTGACAAAACCTTAACCGGTTACTTTAGAGCTGAACTCTGTGGGAGGTGCATGACAAGCATTTGACAGCAGTGGAGCCACGCTGAGCTTTAGTTAGCCTACGTTCATCCGTATGTGTTTGTATTGACGTGCACGCTAAACATGAAGAACTTCCCACGCAGAAGTGCATCGTCACGGCTAACCTAAAATCACAAACCAAAGTAGCATGACCCTGGTTGGGTGACCCGTTAGGTTAGGGCTCCTCCATTGTTTGCATCTCAAAGCTCGCTTGGGTCTGGTTTCCACGGACCGCTAGGCGGCGCTCGCGGCCCACTGATGGGTTCAGACTGGTAACGTTACATGACGCGCTGCTCTCCGCAGAAAAAAGCAACAGTTAGCCCGAGGAGGAGCCTACAATCTCACATTATGCTTCATAGAAGTGTACAAAAAACACAGACGTATTTCCTCACGGAGTGTTGTCCTTTCGATGTGGAAGCGCACTCGATGTGACAGGCAGCATGTTTTGTTGGCGAGATCTAAAGTCGCTACGTTCATCGCAGTACCGCACCTGTTCCTACGGTGCGGAGAAAAACCTCCAATATATTCCTTCCTGGGAGTACGAGCGCACGCACAGGGCAATGCTGCTCGGGCCCATTTGGTTCGAGCTGGAAGTGTTGGGAATGCGAGGGAATAATTTTGGGAGACGTCGGTAACGACGACAAGACAGCCGACTCACGTCGCCCACTGGACGAGTCTTTAACAAATGAAATGAAGTTCATGTTTGTTTTTCTGGTTTAAGTACAGAAGGTGTGAACGTAGGTTACTTGGGGATACGCGGTTTCTAATGTTATTCTAACGTAACACTGGCCTAGAGACGGTTACAAAACGAACCTGCTAAGGTGACTTTTTGTTGTTATAATATATGTTTCTAATGCTCAGGCAACATCTGAAAGGTTTACATATTTTGGGACCTGTAGACATTCTTTTGAAAATCAAACGATGACGTGTGTGATTTTTCGTGTACGGTGATTTCATTTTGACTGCCTCACACACCTGTCGTGGGCTCCTCGCTGTGGATCGCGAGTTCTCGGTGTGGATCGCGAGTCCGCGGTGTGGATCGCGAATCCGGGTGTGTATCGCGAATCCGCGGTGTGGATCGCGATGTGCGACGCTTGTTGAACTTAACTCTCCGGTTTTGACGTAAGCGCCTCGGTGCTGGTTATTCTATACGTGTAGAGTACACGATCTTGATTATTCTGTACGTGTAGAGTACACGATCTTGATTATTCTATACGTGTAGAGTACACGATCTTGATTATTCTATACGTGTAGAGTACACGATCTTGGTTATTCTGTACGTGTAGAGTACACGATCTTGATTATTCTATACGTGTAGAGTACACGATCTTGGTGAGTCTATACGTATACCGTGCACGATCTTGATTATTCTATACGTGTAGGGTACACGATCTTGATGAGTCTATACGTGTAGAGTACACGATATTGGTTATTCTATACGTGTAGAGTACACGATCTTGGTGAGTCTATACGTGTAGAGTACACGATCTTGGTGAGTCTATACGTGTAGAGTACACGATCTTGGTTAGTCTATACGTGTAGAGTACACGATCTTGGTGAGTCTATACGTGTAGAGTGCACGATCTTGGTGAGTCTATACGTGTAGAGTACACGATCTTGGTTAGTCTATACGTGTAGAGTACACGATCTTGGTGAGTCTATACGTGTAGAGTACACGATCTCCACTACTGGCGGCTTGTCCCATATTTGTTGTGGAACGATGTGTTTAATAACATTCTTGTTCTAAATTTCTGTTCAATTCTTTATCGTAACTATTTGACTGTTATACAGCTGGTTGTATGACTTTGTGTGTTTTTAAAATAAAATAAACATATTTATTTACCCCCCTCAGGTTAGAGTCTTTTACGGTTCATATTTTAAACCAAAAACATATTTTTAAACATGGCGCAAGGTGTGGCTTACGACCACATTTTGAGGACGTGGTATTGAAAGCACGCAGATGCATTCCTTCATTTTAATTTACAACGAATCCACCTTTAACTTTGATAGTCTCTTCTTTTAAGGTGGTTCTAATCTATTGTTAATCCCCTGCTATATAAGCCATCCTTTGTAAAGCTACTGCTGTCAAATGGCTTTCCCCTATACGACATGATGCCATGCTGCTCATAAGGGTTGTTTGACCATACTTCACCGTGCTGGTCAGTCCAGTTCAATAGACAGGGCAACGGGACGCAAATGAATGCATTATACATCACTGGCCACTAACGTTGGCAGAGTTCGAGCAGAGTTACCCCTATCCACTGCCCAGCATTACCCCACGCATCTATATTTATATAAATGAGCCTTCAGGTATCCCCTCTCGTTACAGACGCGTTTAGGCCATCGTATACATGGGTTCACTTATTGAGATTAACCTCATCAGGAGATTAATTTACTAGGCTCTCCTTTATAGCTCCAATGAAAAGATTTGCTGTTAGTATTCATGTTGACATCAGCTGATTGCAACAGAACACTTGCATCTCTCGTACTACATGTAGTGCAGTTCAGAATCATAATGCCCTGTGATTATCCAAACATTCTGTACGAGTTTAACCACTTTTTTGTCAGGAGGGTCCTGCACTGGGATTCTTGGACATATTGCCGTTATGAGTATTTGGACTTGTGGGGGAGAACCCGGAATGCCCTGAGAAATCTCACACCCATGTAGAGGTAACACTCCAAGCTCTGCACACAGGTATTCAAATCTTACACCCATAGTGTACGACCACAGGTGTTATGCGGTCTGATTTATCAATAATACAACGATCCATATACATCGATACCCCTTGAAATACTATGGAGAGTTGTAAAGAACATTGCCGTTCAAAGTCTCTCCGTGTCTCCCAACGATCTCGCTGATTCACTAACTCTGCCAATACTCCACTGTAGTACCTGCTCCAGGTAACGAGAGGTCACTTTTTTTAATATTTCGTCACCTGTTTACAAGAAAGGTGAGTCCTTAGAATCCAGTGCGGTATCTAATAAATGGGTTGCCTAATCTTCCACAGGGGGGTAAGTCATGTCTGGTGAGGAAAAATGTGGGCACTCTCACTAATGTAGAAGACGAGGCCTCTTACCCACTAGAGGTGTCTCCTAGGGTGGCATGGTGTCCATTTAGTGGCAACATTTGCACCCTGCTGAGAAAGGTCTCTCCCGAGGCGGGTCGATTCCTGCCTCGTGTTTATTTCTGTGTGGTGTTTGTGCTCCTTCCCTTTTTGTTCTGCGTGGGTTTCGCCCATGTTCTCTGATTTCCACCAATAGCAAAAAAAACCACACTAATGAATTGGCCGACACCAGCATAATGCATAGTGCGCAGTGTCTGGCGGGTTGGCGCAGGCTGTCCACGTAGCTGCCTCCACTCCACCTCTCCACAATTTCAAACAACGCCTTGGGACCTCATTATTTAAATATAATACATTTCAACTTATTATAGAGGAGGTCCTTCTGCGAGGCAGTGGCATGAACAAGCAATTTCAGGGTCTGCGCATTTGCCTCTTATAACTTGAGTGGGTTGTCCAGGCACGGGGGAACACAAGTGGGCCTCCAGTACCCCCTAACACCCCCCTGCTGGACAATGACACAACATGACGCGAAAGCAAGTTCCACGGCGTGAAACATCATCATTATCAACACCCTCTTAATCTATAAGATTACAACAGATTTTACCGTATCTGGCGTAATCTTATATATGTATACTGGCAAAAAAGTACCCATAACCCTCTTAATCCTATACAGGATCACAGGCGACCAGAGCGTATTCCGGAAGACGGAGGACACAAGGCGGGCTATACCGAGGATGTGACGCTAGTTCATTGCAAGGCACACTTTTTGGGGCTACTTGCTCAGCAGGCCAATTAACATAGGCAGCAGTGTGTCTTTGGACGGTGAGGGAAAACCGGAGTACCCAGCGAAAACCCACACAGAGACGGGGCGAAGACGCCAACTCCACACCGAAAGGCACCCGAGCCAGGAATCGAACCTGGGTTCTTCCTGCTGTGAGGCGACAGCGCCACCACGCTGCCGTAAACAGCGCACGTTAAACCGACACCCACGATGTATGTAACACACGGTCGGGGATTACGTTTGCCATCCTACACTTGAAATCAATTAACAAACCACGCAGGTGCTTAAAATCACTGGCAAAGGAAGCATCACCAACAATGCGTGGCCTCTGCCAACCGCTATCGTGGCCTCTATTGCAGGCACTCGGGTATACAGTAAGTCAACTCGCACGTCAACAATGTGTCTTTGTTTTTGGCCACATTCATATCCTCAAATGCCAAATCTCAAATTTCAGAGTGTGGTGTTTCACAGCGCGGTGTTGAGCGAAGGATGAATATAACTTGCGACTAAGAACACAAGCGGCAAACCCCGCTTTGTAAAACAACACGATACGCAGATGTACTCATGTCGATTTTCACGGCTCCATGCATCATTGCTTTCCAAAGCTGTGTGTAGAGCGCTCCTGAGGATTCCTCCAACGTGGGAGGCGAAACGTCGCGAAGGAGAGACGAGGAGCGCTCGACACGGCAATTCCGAAATAAAGGCTTTGGAAGCAACCACAGCACGCGAATCATCGTGGGACAGAAGCTTTCTGTGCGCACACGTCCACGCTTCCTGTGCTTGGACGAGAGGCTATCGCAGAATGCCAGGGTGTAAGAGGTGACGTGGCTGCAAGGTGGCCAGAAGTTAACGGTACAGCGATAAAGTCGCTAATATGTGGATTTTGGTAATGGACTATGGACTCATTTAAAGCCAAACATCAGTAAATGGGCTGAGCCAATTATCGTAACTACTTTACGATAATTGTCTTCCTACTCCTGGATTTCCTCACTTATCAACGGGCATGTTTTATCGTAGTCTTTATGGTTAGGTAGGTTGGCGCACTTGCTCTGTGAAGCCGATGAACGTTCTATCAGCTCCCTGCAACTACAGCCGTCTTAACAGTATTATAGCCCCCCGGGAACTCATCAGTTGACACGCGCTACATGTAGTATTTATTTTGTTATTGACAGCAAGCCACAACATACATAGATTAGCATGGAGCCCCCTATGCTCGTGGGGCCCCCGGGGGCAACTGCCAAGCGTGTCCATGCGTTAAGACGGCACTGCCTGCAACGGCGAACGTTGGCGGTGGAGCGATGTCTGGACCCGCACGCACTTGTGTGGTGACGCAGAGTCAAGACCTTCATCTAGTAATGGCAGAGGAAATGCTGCGACCTACTCTCGAGAGCTGCCCTTTCGGAATAGCCGTGTCGAGCGTTCCTCGTCCTGTCGCCTTCGCGACGTTTCTCCTTCCACCGGGGAGGCTGTCAATTATCATGATTGTTATTATGACAGCAGTACTGCCGCAAACAGGGTGGACGTCCGCTGACCATTTGAAACGTGTTTAAAATGTTGCAAATGGTACCAGGTGCGCGGCCAGGTAAAGCCGCCGGCAGTTTTGAAAGGTTTTTTTTTGTGCATTGAAAAATTCTTGTGACACAAACGCGAGTGAACCCAGTGTAAATAACCTGGACAAGCGGGCAAGACTCGTCCTCATGACGAATCTGCTCCCCGCACTTGCACTAGTGACCTCCCCGCCCACCATCGCCACCAAAGACAAAGGTATAGCTTGCAAAAGAACTGGGGCAAGTGCTGTTTGCGAATAACACCAATGACCTAACGAAGGCCACTACGAAGCCAAGCCACCTTTGTCTTCACTGTGGTGATGTATATTTACCGCACCGGGTATGCGTTTAAGGACGAGTCAACCAACCTAAGTGAGGCTCAGACGTTCGTCACTGACGGGGAATCAAACTCGGGTTACCGGGTCCGTGGCCAAGTGCAAATCCCACGACCAATCGAGATAATCGCCCTCCAACTTTGTTCATTCGGGAGAGCCGTGTCGAGCGCTCCGCCTCTTTCCTTCGAGACATTTCGTCTCCCACGTTGGAGGAATCCTCAGGCGTATGCCTGGAGAGAACTTGTAATGCATCGAGCGGTGGAAACCTACATCAGCGCGCTTCAAATAATCGTTACCGACTATCGGCTATGAGCAGGAATCAAACTCGGGTGTTCGAGTTCGTAACCACAGGGTGCATCGAAAACAACGGCACAGAACGCAAAACACGCGAACTAAAACCGGTTCGGTCCACAAACTTTACATCTATGAGCACTCCAACAAACGCGTGTTCTCCTTGCGTCCCGAAATAATTACAAGCGTGTCCTCGGCTAGAGAAGGAATCATGGTGGCGTCATATGAAACACGTACCTAGAATATATATTTCTGAACGATGAAACTCCCCGCACGCTACGAGGCTACAACAAGAAACAGGGCCGCTTTGGGGAGCCGGCAAATCAGCCGGACCCCACCCGTGTCCGTGGCATTATGACTGAACATTCCAGCTGTGAGCAGCTGCACCCTCAGATACATTCTTAACTACCTCGGAAGTTCCTCCTCTCCCCCATCCAAGAAGAACCTGGGTTTGATTTCTGGCTTGGGTGCATTTGGTGTGGAGTTTGCACTTTCTTTGCCCAGTCCACGTGGGTTTTCGTCGGGTACTCCATTTCCCCTCCACAGTCCAAAGACATGCTGCCTAGGTTAATTGGTTTGTTGACTAAATTGACCCTAATGTCCTGTCATGAACTGGTGTCCTATCTTGGGTTTAGCGCAAGTTGTCAACCAAGTTGGTTACCCCGCTGGACAACTGTTAAAAGAGCGACGTAGTTCAACAGTTGCTTCAAGATTAAATGAAGACATCCCCTCCCACTGGATTACACGCTCATTTATTCTTCCCCCCGCCTTCTCGTCCGCGTGACCAATAGAGGTGGTGGTGGCAGTTTAGCAATGGATTAAGCCAGCAGTGGATTATTAATGGGTGATGAGTGTTGACAGCGCGTCAAAGTGGGGAAGCCTACCCAAAGAACCTCCATCAAATCGCTGGCGTGCCCCGATTTAAAACGCTCTCACGAATGTCATGAGATAATGAAACAGGTATTGAACAGACTAAACTGAATGCATATCTGGCATTAAAAGACGACCATTCCGCAAGTCATGCAAATATTTCCAACACGTACAGACGGTTTATATTCAACTATGGGAATTGTTGTCGATATTACACTGCTGCGATAAACTAAATGTAGTTTCACTATACGTACAAATGTAGACAATACACTGACATGGTGTACTGAACACACACTTGGGAATCGCTCCAACATCTGCCCAATGTCCTTTTCGTACCATGCATCACCTCGATTTGTCGCTATTCGCTTTCGTCTGATTTGTATTGCCCGGAAAACATAAATCCACTGAAAATCTGGAGACAAATCTGCGAAGTTGGTAACAGCGCGAGAGGACTCGGGAGAGTGCGGTGTTGTAGAGGTGAGGAGCACTGCCGCCTCCTCACAGCAAGAATGATCGGGATTCGATCCCCGGCTCGGGTCCCTTGGTGTCTGCAGGTTGCGTGTGCTCCGTGTCCGCATGAGTTTTCGTCCCTGTACTTTTGTTTCTTCCTGCAGTTCAAAGACAAGCTGCTGCCGAGGTTTATGTCCCGACTACATTACCCCCGGTACCCTGAGATGTGGAAACTTGCTTTCCAGTTCCCGTTGAACAACTGTTAAAAAGAGCTACATAACTCAACGTTTTCTTCGAAATTGAATGCAAATTGGCTGATGCCTGACCGGCAACAACTCGTCGATCAGTGCAGGTGGTGCGGTACTGCAGAGTGGGGCTGCCCCCTCGTGGTCAAACATAGATTTTCATTTAAATTGCTGCTTTAAAAGCACGACTCCTAACACACTTGTTAGGGACACTGCCTCAGTGACACATTTGTAACAAGAGACCTTTAGGGAACTGTTCCGTCTTAATTTAATGTGTTTAAAAGTTGCAACAAAAAAATGTCAGGTCCTTTGAAGGCAGCGCCATTGATTAATTTGTTGGGGTTTTTTTGTTATTTGTGCTAACAGCAGCAGCAGAGCTAAACATATATATTTTAAATAAGGACAGCATTTATAAAGCACGCAAATTAAACCTTTGAGCATTTATGAGAAATTGATATTGGGAGGGGGGAGGGGGTGGGAGTTAATGTAGGCGGTCACCCGACGCCAACTCGCTATATATTATGATCAACCTATATATTATCAATGTACTGATGTAGGTTTTCACGGCTCAATGTATGATGATTGCTTCCAAAAGCTGCTCTTTCGGTATAGCCGCGTCGATAGCTCCTCCTCTCTCCTTCGCGTTGTTTCACATCACACGTTTGAGGCATCTTCAGGCGATGTGTGTGTCAGGTGTTTAACTACTATTTATATGTACTGGTGTAGATACTATGTATTTGTTGTCACTCCCTTCTACAGCGTTGCTCCTTCCAGGAACAATGGAAGAGAGGGGGGGGGAGTCGAGTGTTTTGTAGATGTTCACTGCTGATTAAAAAAAACTGGCCTCCCGGTTTAGCTGAGCTTTATTCTCATTTCTTGCTTGTGGTTCATGATTTGTTTCTGCCTTGTGACGCTCTATTGCTTCACGGTTTAATCTTTGACTTTGTGGCTATCTGCTACTTGTGGCAAAATCTCAAAAGTTATAGCAATGCTATCCGCCACAAAGGCCCACCCATCCACGATCACATATCCTCAATACAGATGTCTCTCCACTAGTTACCGGTAAAATATAGGATTGGCTTCAAGATCCTCCTCCTCACCTACAAGGCTCTCACTGGCACTGCTCCGATATACATCTGTGACCTACTTCAGGCACCCTAATCAACCCAACCACTCTGATCCTCCAATACGGGCTGCTTGCTGCATCTGCCCAGATCGTACCTCCATTTGGTGAGTGACAGAGCCTTCTCGCGCGCTGCTCCCAGACTCTGGAATGCCCTTACATTGGAGATTCGATCAGCTGAGTCCCCCTGGGCATCTTCAAATCTCCTCTCAAGACTCACTTGTTCCGTAAGGCATTCAAGCCCACTGGCTAGGACTGTTGATGCGGCTCAATGATGATGGCTTTCTGCCGACCTATGCGTGCTCGGGAACATTTATTTATTCCTTGTTTGTTAAAGAATCACTTTCTTGATGATTGCTTCGAAAAGCTGCTCTCTCGGGACAGCCGCGTCGATGGCTCTCTCCCCTCTCCTCGCGACGTTTCGCCTCACACGTTGGAGTCATCCTCAGGCGGAGAGAGCAGCTTTTCGAAGCAATCATCATGCATCGAGCCGTGAAAACCTACATCATTACAATCACTTTCTTTTTAAATATTGCTTAGTTTATGTCCTATAATTTAC
>JAZEWT010000002.1:112650-123425 GCA_036362905.1 Mordacia mordax
AAATAACCGCTCTTCAGAAACATGTTTCTTACATCGAGCCGTGAAAATCTGCCTTACACGGTGATTTCAGTAGCTGAATGGAGCTCGGACAGAATTGGTACAATTATATGCGACGGGTGCTGCAGTCTTTGCACTTATTCATATCAGAAAATTACCACTAACAATGAAATATAAGAAAATTACCACTAACAATGAAATATAAAAAACACGCGCGCGAATTCCACACCTGGGCCTGGACACGGAGGCGCGAAGAAACCACGGGGGGGGGGCGGGGGGAGGTCAGGCTGTAAGCTGGCGCCAACTCGCCTGATACTGCCTTGTTAGCTATTGTGTACCGGAGAATTAATCAGTGTTTTTTAGTTGCGGGAGGAAACTGGAGAACTCGGAGGAAACCCACGGAGAACAGGGGTAGAACACACAAACTCCACACGGAAAGGCGCCTGCGGCGGGAATAGAACCGCCTCGGGCAGGAGAGCATGAGTCGACAGATGTTACCACTCCCACCACCATGCCTCCCACCAAGGCTGGGGCCACTACAAATTCTACAACAGCCGAAAGCAGATGATGTCCCAACTCGTTCCATGCGGCATTAATAAATGTGTTAAAGTGTTTTGTCTTTAGGCCTGATCTGCTGTCGGATGTGAGTGTTATCGTGCGCCCCTTAACTGCGCTCTAAACGAGGTCGCGCCACTCGTCGTAATTGACTGCATGGAGTTGAAATATTTAATGTAGCAGAGCACCAAGCGGTTAGCAATCATTCTCGTACACGTGCTAATCAATGGTGAAACTGTTGGGGAATTGTCAGTGTGTCTGTGACAATCGTCGTTCCAACATTGCCCCCCCCTCCTCTGCAGTTGGCTACCATGCGCCATCACTAGCACCGCTCGCGCCACCCAGCGTGGAAATCCCTACCCGGCACGCCCCGCAGGGTAGAAAGTCAAGCAGCTTTACAGGCTGTTTTGTAGTCAGTATTGTGCATTCTCCCACTGAGAGTCACTAACAGAGTGCACGCTCCACGGAAGGGGATCTTGTTCCAAGCGTGCAACGCGTTCTTCAGGCATATTTTGTTGACGACGTATTCTAGTGATATGCTGACTGCTTTTACCTGGATATCTTGCTGACGTCGCTTTGCAAATATTGCTGGTAGCTCACTGAAGTTTTAGAAAAGGCATCAGTAAGTCGGAAGTAAGCCTGAATTAAGACCTAATATCCTTGTGCTGTGCGGATGAAAATTGCACTAATGAATAATTCGAACCCGGTACTCCCAGTATAGACATAAATCAAACACTTGCTCCATTATATATATCCGTAAATGTTTCATATCACAGGTCTTAAATCTACCAAAACGATATTCTATAAAATCTGCTAATGACACCCTTTGTGACAATGCTGTCAGACATATCAGTGATGTAGATTCGAGGTTGGCAACTTTTAGGTGGACCTCAAAGCCCTCTTGGATCTGGTCTTCACGGCCACTAGGTGGCACTCGCAGCCCACGGATGGCTCACTACTCACCGATTGAGAATGGAGGATCTAGAGGCGAGATACTTCCATAAAACCAATGATAGCACTTGCCTTCCAAGGTATCCGTATACCATATTCAGGTTTATGGTTCCATTAAGGACCGGTGGGTTGCGACCCATCATTGAGGCGCAGGCGCCACCTAGTGGTCCATGGAGACCAAACTTAAGTATGTGTTGACGTGCAGGAGTGAATCTGCTTCATGATGCCTCCCGGAAGAGTGGCTCTTAAGAGCAATTCTCATCACACGTCGAGCCGTGAAATCCATCATGAGTACGCGCGGGCCTCGCTTTCCGGTGCCGGCAGCGTGGCTTGAGTTTAATTCCTCTGAGCAGTACTAGCGGCATGTAGACAAGAGATCACGTGCAGGTTAGACACAGCACGTTGGGTGCTAAGAAGAGCTGGAAGGGATGGTGGTCGGTGGCTGGAATGTAACCGTGGAGAGGAAGCTTCCCGGTGCTTTGCGATAGACTGGCGTCACATCATGGGTATAAACCTGTCTTGTGCCCATTGTTCGCGGGGACAGGCTATAGCGACCATATACAGAATTTTGTGGGTACTGATAATGAACGGAAGTCAAACGAGGGACCCCACACCGGGGGGGGACACACGTCCACAATGGAGATGGAACGATGAATGGGGCTCGTGCGCAGGTCTCACCAGATGGATCGTTGCATCGCAGGTGGCTTTGCCACCTGTCCCGGTTTTTAACAGATCGTCCTCCTTCATGAGGAGGCAACTGTCCTGGGGAATCTCTCGGCTCTTCCGAAGAAATGTTTCCGAAGTGCGGGTTTTTTCACGATATTGCGTACAGTCTCTCCTCTCTCTCTCATGCTGTTTAACACCACTATATGGCCCGGTTTTTGCGCGTGCGAGGAGGTCGCAACCGCAATGGCAGGGTGCTGGGAAATGATGATTGAATGGGAGGTCTTCGAACCGCAGTGGATAGATCATGGCTGAATATTATGATGATCAGGAGCATTGTTCGGAAGAGTTGCGCTTTCAGGATTGCCGTGTCGAGTATTACTCCGCCTTCTCTCTCCTTCACGACGTTTCGCCTCTCACGTCGCGAAAGTAGAGAAGAGGAGAAACGTTCGACAAGGCTCTCCCGAAAGTACAGCTCTTGAGAGCACTTCTCATGACACATTGAGCCGCCCCCGACGTTACCTCAATTCACCAGCAGATGGCAGGCAAAGACAGCGGCACAACCCAAGTCTAAGCCATCCCCAAGCGAAGGAATCGCTCCAACCGCCGCACAGCACATTGACAGAACGAAGCTGCACAGACTCTATAATATGCAGTCATTTTATGCGTGCGGGTAATTTACGCGATTTACAAAATAATGTTCATTCAGTGTGCACTCCAAAACCGACATGCCCAAGCAGTGAACGTTTTCTTTTTTCTTTTTCTGGAACACTGTTGGGCCTGGTTTAGAGTAGGGATTGGTGGCGTAAGGCACTACCACTAGCATATAAGGCAATGGCTGCCTAGAGTAATCCGATAATGTTGCTTGCTATGCAGTGTTTCTATAATCTTATGAACAGGTTTATAAGAATCTATGGTAGAATGGATGATGGCACAGTTAAAATAAAACGACAGTTGTGTTCCAGCTGCATTGAAGCATTGTTATGACACAGATGTGGAGAGGCTTATCAGACGGTCTGTTGGCACACCGTGTTTATTTATTAATGTATTATTGCTTTAAACGAGCCACAGGAGGCGCCACACTGAGAGGGAAAGTTGGGGTATTGTTGGCACGAGTGTGGACCTCGTTATCATATCCTGTCCGAGCAACGTGTGGCCGCTGGAATATGTAATGCGTTTCTTACTTTGTTTTCAATTTGTCCAACTAACAGATCTGTAGCGAAATTTCCTTTTTCTTTGAAACCCTAGATCCATCCCGAATACTTTCCGCAAATTGAATCAGTTTGGCGTTGATTAAAATCTAAAATCCGTGCCAAGAGCTATTTCTTGGATCCATCGACAACGCAACGGTCGTTTATTTTTTATTATCCAGCACAAGTTACGTTCATGGCGCAAATTGCCATCGCATGGCAAAGGACTTTAATCACAAACACAGTGGCTGCCGAGGTTTTTTTTTAATTCGCACGCTGACCCCGTGTGTTCGTGTCACGGTTACAAAACGCGTAGTGGTTCAACATAGGAAGGGAGTTTGTAGAAGCGAAGGTTTTTGTGAGAATTGCTCTTACGGTATAGCTGTGTCGAGTGTTCCTTCGCTACCCTTCGAGGCGTTTTGCTCCAGCGATGGAGGCACAATCAGGAGTTTCTGAATGATGCCCCCAATGGCGGAGACGAAAGGTCCTTACATGTACTCGCCACCAAAGAGCCCAACTGTGTGCCGAGCAAGACGCTTGCAGCGCAGCTCAAACACACTCAATGCGATGCCCACATTAATGTACACAGCGCAATTAATGAAGCTGCGATTTTAATGATGTAGTTTTCCCGGTTCGATGTGCAATGAGAATTGCTCTCCGTCGGTGTTCCTTCGGGATAGCCGTGTCGAGTGTTCCAGCTCTCTCTCCGCGAAATGTCGCGGAGAGAGAGCTGCAACACTCGACCACGAAGAGCAATGCTCATACATCGAGCCGACATCAGGAGAATTTTGTAATTTAAAAATATATATATATATTATTAAGTTTAGTGGTTGAGAGTAAAGCCGAGATAAACGACGGTGGGAAAGTTTGGCCGCGGCAGCGGCGCGCGATGGCGTGCGCTTGCGCAGCCGTGCCTCAGCATCGTCCGCATCTCCCATCGGACGGAAATAGAATTTTCTTCAAAAATTGCAGGGAACGGGATTTCACAAGATTCTCGCGACGGCGCTGCGTGGGGTTCAGACTGGGGTCCCAGTGGTGGGTGTTTAACCGGGGAGATGGGAAAAGATTCTTAGGTCAAGACTGGAACTAATTGCGGATTTAATTAAAAAATAAATTGAATTTACCATTTATAACGCGCGGAACAGTATGCGTTCAATGTCGAGTTATTGGCTCAAAGACAGAGCGACTCGGAGGCGCTATGAAACGGCAACGAAATGGGGAGGCAGCCACGTGATTAGCCGGTGTTGTCAGACACTGCCATCAGCCAACGTGTTTTTTTTATGGGAGCAAACCATAAAGCTGTAGGAAACCCACGAACTGGGGTAGAACCCACAAGGTCTACACTAAAAAGCACTTGAGATGGGAATGAAAGCGCCTCAGGCAGGATCTTCTCCCCGCGAGGCACAATTATTACCACTGCGTCACTCTGTATTGGGAGGTTTGGCCGATCCCATTTGATGGAGTTTTTTGCCTCCGCGACCATCGCTAGGAAAAGAGGTAATGTGAGAAAATAATAGAGCATTCTGGGAAAGCAGGACTCGTGAGTACATGGAGAAAAGCCCTCGTACACGAGAGAAGAGCACCTCAAATGGTCGGCACAAATGAGAGGCACAAGCCGGTTGCTGATCTGGTACACTTGGCCATCTCCGCAGGGCAGTCGAATTTGTGAGTTTCACAAACCTCAGAAGAATCTATCCACGCTTGCCTCCAGGAAACCCACACACAACAGGCAGAGAGCACACAAACTCCACACAGAAAGACACCCGAGGCGGGGATCGAACCGCCTTGGGCAGGACATTCTTGCTTTGAGGAGGCACAGATGTTACCACTGCACCACCCTGTCGCCCAAGGCACTGGTTGAGATCTGCATGCATCCTGGGTGCCCCGCAAATAGGACTCGGTGGAACTTCCGCGCCTCCAGCAACGGCTGTCACCGTGCTCGAGCCAGGTATTGATCTCACGGGAGTGCCGCTGCGATCATTCACCCGCATAAAAAGCAATCATCAAGTTACTCCCGAAGCCATTCAGTCATTATCATTACCCGTTGAAATGGATCCAGGGTCACGGGGAGCCAGAGCCTCGCCCGGCAGAGACAGGGCGCAAAGCAGGACTAAACCCATGATATGACACCAGTCCGTAGCAGAGGCAAATCACCCGAGGCAGAATTGGGACGAGGAGGGCAAGCGGACTGGAGTAGCCGTGGACAACGCACGCAGACATCGGGAGAACAGGAAAACACAGAGAGGACACCGAGCTGGGAATTGAACCCAGGCCCTTCTTGCTGCGAGGCGTGACCATTCACCCGCAGAAGTGTCACATAATCATCAGGTTACCCCTGAAGCAACGTGTATGTGAATGTCCTGTTCTCTATGTCATTGCACATGTCTCTATGTACGTCGATGAATCATCACGACGTGAGTCTATATCACGCGTATAGATCACATCGTACACAACTGCCCCTTTCAAACCATTTGCTGGCTGCGTTTCAGATAAACGCTCCTGAGCCATCCACTGGCCTTGCCCACCTCGACGCGAACACGCATGCAAACCGCGGGCATGGCACTCCCCACCGCTTTGAGAGACCGGAGAAGCTTTCTGCGCACGCTGCACTTTGCGCTTGTGCCGCGTGCGTTTGCGGCGGCACGTGGCATTGCTCCCGACAACCCCGCACACAGCATTCGTCGTTGATCCTTTCATAAGGATAAGTAAACACGGCGTGCGGAGAATGTTTTATTTCGTAATTTTTTTGCGCAACATTTTTAGGAACCTGCTTAAGCGATCGTCCGCTGCGCGCCCGGCCGTAAGAGAGCGGCGAATATTTACTCCGCGGCCCCTTCTTAATGCCCCTCCGTCGTTTTCATTACGAACCCGTACCTCTTCCCCGCCGCGCATAAGAATGCAATAAAGGCGATTCTGCTATCTCGCTCAGGGCTTAGCTAGGACCGCGCGCGCTATGACTTCCAGATGTGGAGCTCGCTCCTCCCGCCCGGGAGCCCATGGGATCAGGATCGCCATAAAATCGTATTGGCCCACCCAAGTTCTGGGGGCCCGCCTTGGCCCCTAACTCGCTCGGGGTACCCCCCCCCCGGCCACGAGCGAGCGGTACAGGCGCGCCGCGTCCCCGCGACCCTCCTCCTCTTCGCAGCCTCCCCGGCCCTGCCTCGACTCGCCCCGCGGGGACGGCGATACGCGTGGGTACAGCTCAAAATTCGAGGCCCCCCGGGGGTTAGATGCCCCCTTAACCCCTGAAACTTACTGCCGTAGCGTTCTAACTCCAGACGTGCCCCCCCACCATCTCACAGCCGCTTACAATCCCCCCCCCCATATCGCCGCCAGCCAGCCCTGTCACCCCCGCTCGCAACCCCCCAGCACAGCAATCACAGTCAGCTGTGTTTTGAGCTGCTCAGTGAGCCCTGAGCAAGGGAACGTTGTTGGCGAACGGCTTTCTGGCTTTCGCATTAAAAGCACATTATATATATGTGCAAGGTAACGTAAATGTTACTGCATGACCTGCCATTCATGCCGCGCGGGGTATAACTTTATGTGCTGGTTTACACGCGAAACACCTGTGTCTGCGCAGTTCGTGGTTTGAAAGAGATCACCTTTAGTGTTAATTTACACAAGCCGCGCTTAAAGTTATAGGCCAGCTGGGGGAAGGTTAACTTGTGATATATGGAGCCGCTCACAACTGCCGTCGTGAGCAATCACTTTTTGAAACGGTCCAGATAAGGGTTATTAACCAGTTGAACAAAAAAGGGGACAATTTTACTGTCTGAAGGCTGCTGCTGCACGTTATTATGTAGATTAGAAAATATATAAATAAACAGCCCCACTGGAAAATGTGAGCGAGCCAGTGTTATTAAACAGGCGAAGACAATGGCAAAGCAAAGTGGTGCGCGTTGATAATTGTCCAGCCAGAGAAGGGACCTCAAAAAACACAATATCACTTAGATGCAGTGGCGCCACTGGAAGTGAAATTCGTTCAGCGCTTTCCGTTCCACAATCTCTCGCCCACCGCCCACCCTAACCTTTTGTACCCCTGTTTTGAAACTCTCTTCGGGAAGATGTGTGGGTTGGGCTGTGGTGCTTGGGAGGAGGTGGAAATCTTAATATATTATTTTTTTAATTAATGGTCGGCCGAAGCGGCTGGCTGGCTCACCGACCAATTGCTGGACTCCTCTACAAAACAGGAACCCGCTGAAACGCGATCCTGTCTCGCCTCTACCAGGCGTCCTGTTATTGCACGGCTCTGACTAGGGCTCAATAACACAGCCAGTAGTTTATAAGGCGCGCAAAGATTGCTGCACAGACTGATAAGGCCCCCCCCACCCCACGCCTTGCTCGCCGCCAGGTCTGTCTGCTCGGTCAACTCGCCTGACCCAAGCGTGCAGTGGTGCCGCGTGTCGCTGCTGCTGCCGCACCGGAGTGCATGTGGCCGCGACCCCACGGAGGGCTTCGCAAGGTTTCATTGCACGTGGGATGGATACCGAACTTGGGGGCAATGTTAGTCGCACTGGGAATGTCGTCCATGTCCTTGGTCTGTCCTAGGTCCACTCAGCCTCAAATGTGTACCTAGTGCCGTGTGTAAACGTTGCGACAGACAAAGGCGGCCGGGTGTGGTGATGGCCACCCACGCCCTCGTGTGCCGTGTCGACCTTCATAGTTTCTGGCTCACAGCTCGTGACCCTACAGTCTGTTAAGGCTACACGGGGATCTTTATTATTGTCATCCAGAGATCGCTTGCTCGTTGTTACCCGAGCAGCAGCTGTTTAACTTTGTCTTTATTTGTCCTGATGCGTGTTTTTCACGGCTCGATGTGAGATCAGAATTACTGTCCTCGGCCCTTCTCTCAGCACAGCCGCGTTGCGAGTTCCGTCTCCATCGCGACGTTTCACCTCCCACGTTGGAGGCATCATCCGGCGTTTCTGGTTGTATTCTCTCTACGAGATGGTGCCGTACGCTCAGTTGCCCGGCTGTCTTCCAGCCTGAACAGAGCCGCACCAACAGCGCGAAGCCTGAAAAGTCAACATCGTACAGGGTGGTCCAGATGTCTTGTGACCTCTAATCTTCCTGTGCAAGCTAATACTGGTTCTCACATAAACGCATCGGACCATTATCAAGGAGAGTGTCAACACTGACTTTATTCATATTTTATAACGTTTGCTTATGCCATTTGCGCATTGCTTACCTACATTACAGAACCTTCGGTCCACAAACACAAACACGTTGTTGAGATGACAGGGTGGTCACGAGACATCTTGGTCACCCTGTCGGGCAGGTTGCTGAAGTTGAAAGGATGGTGGGTTTAAAAATCACCCAGCAGCACTACAGGTGTGTGTGGTGGGGCAAATCGTAAGTAAGCTCGCGTCTCCCTGACATGCCCGGTGTGGAAGAGAAGGCATAAAACATCGTCCAGCGCTCTCCTCTCGAGCGATTTATCGCAGAGGACCTCTTGCGCAGCAGTGGTGTGAGCAACAACTGCAGGGCTGCTCCTTTGCCTCTTTTAAAGAATATATTCCTTGAAAAGTTGTCTCATCATCATTATTAACACCCGCTTAATCCTGTACAGGGTCGCGAGGGGCTGGCGCCTATCCCGGCAGGCACAGGGCGCAAGGCAGGGCGATACCCAAGAAGTGATGCCAGTCCATCACAGAGCACCGGGGGAAATTTACTCAGTAGGAAGATAGGGATGGCCAAAGAGAGATTTTTCAAACTGAAAAAGATATTTATAAATAATACATATTTCTATGCGGAAGAGATTAAGAGTTCTCGATTGTTACGTGATACCAGTTTTTATGCATGCATCAGCATGTTGGGCAATATCACCAAGTATAGACAAGATAATTTAAGCAGCTGAAATGTGGTTCTTTAGACGGATCTTGAAGGAATCTTGGACAAGTCACACCTCAAATGAAGAAATGTTGTCAGTAATGGGATGTAGATAGAAGGTGTTTAATTACACTAGAAGGAGACAGTCGAAGTTGCTCTGAATGACAGACATTGACTAACGTTAAGAGTTTCTCGAGGTGGATGAACAGATGAACAGGGGACATTCTTAGACGTTCAAAGAGCAGACATTTATGGAAGACCATTGTCACCAACGTCCTGTAGGATAGCGTACCTATAAGAAAAAGAATAACGTCAATTAACCTACTCAGCATCGTATCTTTGGACGGTGGGAGGAAACCGGAGTACCCGACGAAAACCCACTTGGACACGGAGAGAACTCGCAAACTCCACATAGAAAGGTACCCTTGCTAGGAACCGAACCTGGCAGCATATTGCCGTGAGGTAGTAGCGCTACTCACTGCGCCACCGCGCCGCTCCACCGAGCGTAGTTCGGTGACTATAGAATGTTTAGCTGTCGCAGTATCCACTCCGGGTCAAAGGTATTCGTTCGATAAGAGAACGACTCGATGTGGGCGCTTGTAAAGCGCAGGGAGGCGGAGGGAGAAGGCAGCCATACAGTTTGCCGGCGCCAACATTTTACAGGCACAGCGTTTGTTAATTGTAGGCGTAAACCCGGAGAACCTGGGGGATAACAACGCAGAGCAGGGGAAGAACATACAAACTCTAAACAGAAAAGTGCCTGAGGCAGAGATTGGACCACCTCGGTTAGGACCTTCTCTCTATGTTGATGTTACCGCTGCACCATGCGTGATTCGCGTTTAAACTCGCTGTGTACCAAATGCGTTATATTTTCATGATAACAACGTGTTACATTTATACAGCGGCGCCTCTCACTCAGAGGTGAGGAGGAGGCAGCCAGGCTGCAAGCCGGCGCAAACTGGCCAAACACGCTATCCCTCATCTTATTATGATATCGGCCAATTAATAATGAGTGTTTTTGTTGTGGGCAGAAACCACAGAATACGGAAGAAACCGGTGAAGAACAGAGGGAGAGAACTCACAAATTGCACGCAGAGAGGCACCCGAGTAAGTGTAATGTTGTTCAGAGCAGTAGCTGAAACTCTCGGTTTTGTTTTCAGTTTTTTTTCTTATTTCCAATTTCGTCATCGCAATTTTTTGGGGAGGGGGGGAAATAACCAGGAAAAAATGTACAAAAAAAAACCGGTTATCAGCTGTTCTTTGAGAAAAACAAAACCGCTAACCGGTACACGTTAATGGGATGCAGCATCAGACGTATATATTTAACATTGTAAGGAAGTCTGAAAAGTATTTAAAGTTAGGGCCCAAAATCATTGAATAATATTATTCTTGTCACGTGCCCACTAAGCCTTGAAAAACAACCCTCGATTCTGGAAGTGAATTTACCATTTCCCTTCCTTCGCATGCAACGTGACAAGAAAATATTCAAACCGCCCCACGTCTTAAACCCCAACAATATCCTTCTTGTAGCGCGACTTTTCTGCACGGCAAAAATAGGGGGGGGGGGGGGGAAGGGGGGGGAGGCGCAAA
>JAZEWT010000002.1:129638-145465 GCA_036362905.1 Mordacia mordax
GAGCGGAGCTGCCAGTGGGTGGTTGCTCAGAGCGGAGCTGCCAGTGGGTGGTTGCTCAGAGCGGAGCTGCCAGTGAGTGGTTGCTCAGAGCGGAGCTGCCAGTGGGCGGTTCCTTAGCCGAGCTGCCAGTGGGTGGTTGCTCAGAGCAGAGCTGCCAGTGGGGGTGGTTGCTCAGAGCGGAGCCGCCAGCAGGCGGTTCCTCAGAGCGGAGCCAGCATGGGGGGCTCTCTTTGCGAGAGCTCCCGGCTCATCAAACCCCAGAAAGAAGTGAGAGCCGACGAGACCCCCGTGTGCTGACAGGGAGTCCGCGGGAGAGGGGTGTGGGGGGGTGGGGGGGGCTTCGAGTGCCCAGCCCCATCGGGAACCCCGGGAGCGGTGTAGATTCCAGCAGCAGGGTGGAGCATGATGAGTCGGTGGTGTGGCATGAGTCGGTGGTGTGGCAAGAGTCGGTGGTGTGGCGCGAGTCGGTGGTATGGCGCGAGTTGGTGGTGTGGCGCAAGTCAGTGGTATGTGCGAGTCGGTGATGTGGCACGAGTCAGTGGTGTGGCGCGAGTCGGTGGTGTGGCGTGAGTTAGTGGTGTGGTGCGAGTCGGTGTGGCGCGAGTTAGTGGTGTGGCGCGAGTTGGTGGTGTGGCATGATGAGTCGGCGGTACGACGAGTCGATGGTTCGGCGCGAGTCTTGGTGCGACGGCAGCAAAAGGTCCAAGTGAACTTTCCCCACCGGGGGGGAACTGTGGTGTCAAGCCTCGAACGTGACAGGCTAGGTGCGTACGAGGGGTCACCCGGGGTGATTAGGGCTAAGGTAAGGGTGACCGGGGACTGCACCAATTCCCCCCTTCTCAGATCGTTAACATCTCTTGGTCTGGGGGAAATGAGACGAGATGTGGTGTCAACGGATTGGATCGGAGACGTGGTGTGATCTGACACAACGAGGTGACGTCTGGGAAGATATAAAACGCGGTGTGCGCAAGCGTGAGAAAGAGGGTTCTCATGGGGAAATGGTGAGGAACCCGCCTCGTCAGCATGTAGCCAGCAGGATTGAGCGGTGAGAGCGCTAAGCGAGGGAGGGTAGGAGTAGATGTGTGGTGTTACCCCAGCGTGGTGCAGCCTCTGCTGGTCTGCTCGCTGGATGAGTGTTGGCGTGTGTGCTGTCGCTGCTGTCTCAAGAAGCCCGCGCCACGTGGTCGCCCGTGCGCATCGGAACCCGATACTCTGGCGGCAGAACGAGTTCGACTCTTGTAGAGAAAGGGTTCCCCGCCGGGGTACCACACGTGCATTACACACTAATCACATAGACCACACGTGCCTTTACACACTAATCACACACACCACATGTGCCTTACACACTATATAGCCTTTACATACAGTCTAATAAAAATAATAATTGCAACAGTCCTAGCCATAGGGCTTGAAAGCCTTACACAGCAAGTGAGTCTTGAGATGAGATTCAAAGATGCCCAGGGGGACTCAGCTGAGCGAATCTCCAATGGAATGACGTTCCAGAGTCTGGGAGCAGCGCGCGAGAAGGCTCTCTCACCCACAGAATGGAGGTACGATCTGGGCACATGCAGCAAGCCCGCATTGGAGGATTGAAGTTGTCGCGTTGAGGAGGGTGTCTGAAGTAGGTCACGGATGTATGTTGGAGCAGCGCCAGTGAGAGCCTTGTAGGTGAGAAGGAGGATCTTGAATTCAATCCTGTATTTAACCGGGAATCAGTGGAGAAACATCAGTACTGGGGATATGTGATTGTGGATGAGTGTGTGAGTGAGGACCCTAGCAGCTGCATTCAGCACACGTTGGAGACGATTGATCAGGTAGGCAGGGGTGCCCTGGAGCAGTGCATTAAAGTAATCGACTCATGAGATGAAGATGTGTATTAGCTTCTCAGCATCAGCGGGGGACGATAATTGTCAGGGACGTTGCAGTTGCAATCGAGGCCAGGTTGTTTACGTAGCGGGGTAACAGCGGCACATTTGAATAGTGGGGAACGATACCAGAGCGAAGTGAGTTATTGAACAGATTAGTGACGAACGTGGCAAGGGATTTGAAATTTGCCCAGATAATTTATGTCCTGTAATTTATTGCTACTATTTGACTTTCAGTTGAACTGTCCTGATGTTGTTGTTGACATGCCGTTCTCTCAGCAGCTCTCTGCAGCGTTTTGTAACCCTCGGGTGAAAAGCGCTCTTTTAATGCAATTATTATTATTAATGATGATTTTCGTGGGATGTGTGCTTATCTGTTTGAGTGTGTGATGGAGAGCGGTGACTCAGCGGTTCGCCACCGCCTTACAAACCGGACCACACGAGTTCGATTGCCACTCACGGCCATCTCCATTCGTTCCTGGGATTCCCCCAGGTCCACTCAGCCTCCAATTAGTACCTGGGGCGGTGTATAAGCATTGCCACTAGGGAGACAAAGGTCGTCGGACGTGGTGTTGGCCATCAAACCCTCGTGTGCCGTGCTGGTCTTCATCGGTGCTACTCACTAAAAACACTTGACTGTACAGTCTGTTAAGGCTATACGGGGGATGTTTGTGTTTTTGTGGAGAGATGGTGCAGTGGTTAGCAGACTGCGCTACGAACTTGGGAAACCGAGCTCGCTTCCCAGCCACGTAATGTGCTGCTGCACACGATCCGCTCACCTTTGAAGTGAGAGAAAGAGATCGACTCGAGGAAGAGGAACCACAGACAGGAAGGGAAATTTGCCAGGATAAATTCCCATCCCCCCACTCCCTATCCGTGCAGCTCTGCAGTCCTCTGTATTGTAAGGTGTTATTGGCTGAATAATGTTTATTTACATGTGGAAGCACGGATGAAGACCAACACGTGCCGTACAGATGTAACAGGTGCAGCCCACATTTACTCCCCTGGCAAGCTCACGTCATTTCACAACCTCTGTGTGATCCGCCAACCCTCACCGCCACAGTACTGGGCGAGACACCGAGCGCACGGCCACCACCGCTCGCACAAACGGGGGTTGTACCGCTCTGCGAGAGACCCAAAGGCTCCATCCACTTCATTCAGTGAAACGACACCGGTAGCAGACCCGGATCGAGTCGCGGACACCGGTACAGAACCCTTCTTAACCCTTCGGTCGCTTGCGCCAGCTCTAGCGGCAAGCACGGTGAGTAGCGCTGCCGCCTCACAGCAAGAGGACCCGCAGTTTGAATCCCAGCTCGGGTGCTGCTGTTCTGTGTCGAGTTTGCACGGCCTCCCTGTTTCCTTGAGGCTTTTCGCTGAGTACTCCGGTTTCGTAGCACAGTCCAAAGACACACCTTCTGCTGGTTACGTTTCCCGCGGCGCCCTGAGATGCTGTGTTCAGCAATTCGTGTCTCGTCCCCGAGCAGGCACGACATTCGCTGGACAACTGTCAAAAATAGCTATACATCTTAACGTTTTTTTTCAGATGAGAAAACTGACTCGTTTCCAACAGAGGGCACCACCAGTGCGTCTGCACACCTCCGCGGCCCACCCACCCGTGAACTTCCCTTTGAACTTAATTATTGTCATAATCTACGTGAAAATTATTTAACGCGGCCGTTAAAGACGTGGGGGGGGGGCAGAGAGGGGGCGAACAAGGCCTTGGTCCTGTGTGCGGCCGCTTTGTCGCCTCGGGCAGTGAGCCACGCAGCATCGAAACAACCACACACAGTAGGTCATCAGTGTTGGCATTTATCGTTGGCAGTTAGGAAGTACAAATGACATTATTGTTATGAGGACATAAATAACGCATTATATATATATTTATTTGGTCTCCGCGTGTTTTGCTGTCCAGGGCCCTATTATGATTCTCAGTCTGCTTCAGAGCTACGAGGATGGCGCGGGCTATGGGAATTTTTTTAACGCAATTTTGTGTTAATAGCTTAGGATTTGTTCTCTTTACATAGCGCATTTCATCCAGAGGTCTCAAGGCACTGCAGGGAAACGCAACGAGGTGGCGAGAGAGGTGGGAGAAAAGTAGCCACGCGATCAGCCGACGCCAACCCACCAGACACATTGTCTCTGTATATGATAACGTTATCGGCCGATTGATAAATCACTTGTTTCAGTTGTGGTAGGATATCGCTGAAGAGAGAGCAACCTATGTCGAGCGGGGTGCGAGAATACGGAAATTCCACTTCATAGGATCAGGAATCGGCGATGGACTGGCGTCCCGTCGTCGGGTGTATTCCTGCCTTACGCCCTGTGTTTCCGGGATAGGCTCCGGCTCACCGTGACCCTATATAGGATTAAGCGGTTTCGGATAATGAGATGAGATGAGAGGATCAGGAATCGAACCGCCTTGGAGCCTTTTTTTTGTCGCGGATGTTTCCACTTCACAAAGAACGGGGTGGGTTTACAGTCATGAACCGCGATACCGCGGGAGGATAGCGGGAGAGAGCGGGCAGAGAGCCGGGGAGAGAGCCGGGGAGAGCGGGAGAGAGCGGGAGGAGAGCGAGAGAGAGCCGGAGCGGGAGAGAGCGGGAGAGAGCGGGGAGAGAGCGGGAGGAGAGCGAGAGAGAGCTGGAGAGAGCGGGAGAGAGCCGGGGAGAGAGCCGGGGAGAGAGCCGGGGAGAGCGGGAGAGAGCGGGAGAGAGCCGGAGAGAGCGGGAAAGAGCCGGAGAGAGCGGGAGGAGAGCGAGAGAGAGCCGGAGAGAGCGGGAAAGAGCCGGAGAGAGCGGGAGAGAGCCGGAGAGAGCGGGAGAGAGCCGGAGAGAGCGGGAGAGAGCCGGAGAGCCGTTCACTCCGTCATACAGAGGCACGCGCAACACCTGAGAATACTTTCCATTCGACTGCCTTATCCCTCATCGAAGAAAACGAGCCCCCCCTCCCCACCACCCACCACGTCCAGGATTAACTATGTCACCTGCAGTTTCGCCAGGTTGGGATCGTGATGGTGGAGGAGTGGAGGGGGGGTAGTGATGCTGCCGTAATGATTACCACGCTGCAGTTCTTTACGACCGCGCACACGGATATGGTGAAAAGCGAACCCACAATCGTTTCAACGGAGTATGGCGTTTAACGTTATCATGGCAAACAGCTTCATCAGGACCCTTGACCAAAGGTGCTTTAAATTATGGACGATATTGTTTGCGAAAGCCTTTGTGTTCAACTCACATTTTGCTAGTTTGTAAATCTGCTGATGCGCAGAACCCTTCAGTGGCAACGTGTAAAAACAACATGTAAACAACACACAAATCCACGCGAATGTTGGAAATACCAGGTGGAATTTTATTTTCAACACTTTGCAAAATCAAAACATCGCTGTACAAACCGAGGAAACGTCTACTAAGAAAAAACTAAATATTGGCAATCGAGACTCCTGAATAGCCATGCCAAGGTACAGAGGGCGCCGTTAGTTGACGCAGACCAGTGCGTACCCGTGAGCTTCAGCGAAACAGTCGACTGTAGGAGACGTATTTAGGTCTCTGTGTTTGTGTCTCTCTTTCTACGTCTTCCTGTGAAGAAAACTGATTTTTATTTAGCGATGAGTTAATGTGTTGCTCGTGTGAACACGATTAATAAGGGAATCAGGACGGGCGTGATTTTTAATTGGCTAGTTTGAAATCACGGCACAATGCGATGACCACTGTAACGCTTTGTGACGAAGGTCAGTCAGTTTGTTTTTAAGCTGGAAGGAACCGTTGGGCTATGTAGCTCTTTTTAACAGTTGTCCGGGAGGGGAGGGGAGGGTTGCAACATCACAGTGCACCGGGTACAATTTAGTCGGGACAACTAACCTGACAGCATGTTTTTGGATGTGAGGGGAAAGCGGAGTACCCGGCGAAAACCCACGCGGACACGGGGAAAGCATGCAAACTCAACATAGAAAGGCACCCGAGCCGGGAATCGAACCCGACCGCTTCTTCTTGTGAGGCGGTACTGCTAATCACGGCGCCGTAGTGAAACACAAGTTACATCGATACACATGAATAACACGACAAAGATCCCCCATATAGCCTTAACAGACTGTAGGGTCAAGTGCTGTTAGCGAGTAGCAAGTATTAAGGCTGACACAACACGCGAAGGGGTGGCTGGCTGGCACCACGCCCAGCCGCCTTTGTCTCCCTAGTGGCGAAGTTTACACACCGTACAAGGTACTCTTTTGAGACTGAGTCGACACAGTAACATACACACGTGGATATACTCAGAGTATCCCCTGTAGACGATCCAGGTTAAATTATGTATGCAATTTAACCCGAAGCATCTTTTTTTCCGATACACGTTCACAGGGTGGAATTTGCAATATCCACGTGGATTTTTGACACGTGTTTACACATCGCTAGTTCAGCAATCAGATTCCACCAAGTCCATCCGGGTCAGTTTTACTCGAATAATTTCTGCGCCCAGCACACCGCATCCATACATCTCCAGTGTCGACCAGTGACTCGACATATGTTCCGCGATAAACGCAGTCCTGTGTATTAATGCACGTTTTTACGGCCAGCCTGATGATGCAAAGGAGAGAGGAGGAACGCTCGGGATGGATATTCCGAAAGAGTAACTCTTGAAAGCAATGCTCAAAGGTAGGATTGCTTGCCACAGACGTTAGCCGTGGCTGGTAATGTAACCCATAGGTGCCAGGTTTGTAGCGTTGTGCGCTAACCGCTGCGCCACCACTCCTCCCCTCCCCCCCGTATAGCCTTAACAGAATATAGGGTCAGGTGTCGTTGGCGAGTAGCGCCTATGAAGGCCGACACGGCACACGACGGTGTGGGGTTCCAGCACCATGCCTGTCCGCTTTTATTTTTCGAGTTGGGAATGTTGACAAACTACACTATGTACTCATTTTAGGCCGAGGCGACCTAGGGGAGACCCATGACCGGTTCCAAAAATCGTTAGTGGTGTTGAACGCGAGCGGGAATCGAACTCGAGTTACCGGGTTGGTAACGCAACGCGTTCACCGTTGAGCCACCGCTCCCCCCAAGCACACACAGTACCTGGCAGGGTTTCCTTGCAAGGCATTTCTCTCAGGCAGAATTTGACAACCGATTATCCGTGTTGGTGAGAATGAAACTGCTCAAGAATGTTCCAAACCACAGCTGGGCCAGCACGCAGTGGTGACGGCACCACGCCCTGCGCTCAGCTGTGAATCTCCCTGGGTCTTCAAGACCTTGATGGCGAGGATTTAGCTCGGCAATTTATTCGTGTGGGAAAGCAGACTTAATTATCCACTTACATACACACACGCGCACGCACACACACGCACACACACGTGAGAGCGTTCCCACACCCACGCGCGCGAGCACAGAGATGCTTCGCCGGATAGCCTGGAACAGAATGTTGGGGTAAGGACAATAAGCGAGCACCTCTTAAGGTCCGCAGTTATTTTGCCGCGCAAGCAGAGGTGTTGGTCACAGCATGCCTAGACACCTTTGTCTCCCCGATGCCGATGTTTACCACAACGACGTTATTTGAGATGAAGGCAAACTAAGGGAGGCCACAAACGGGTTCAAAAATCACTCCCCCTCATCACGCGGTGGTCGAGAATCGAACTCAGGTTTTCTCGGTTCGCAGCGCAGCGCTAGTCACTGCATCGCAGCGCGAGTCACTGCATCGCAGCGCTACGCACTGCATCGCAGCGCTACGCACTGCATCGCAGCGCGAGTCACTGCATCGCAGCGCGTCACTGCATCGCAGCGCTAATCACTGCAGCGCAGCGCTAATCACTGCATCACAGCGCTAGTCACTGCATCACAGCGCTAATCACTGCATCACAGCGCTAGTCACTGCATCGCAGCGCTACGTACTGCATCACAGCGC
The DNA here is from genome assembly GCA_036362905.1 of Mordacia mordax. Taxonomy (NCBI): domain Eukaryota; kingdom Metazoa; phylum Chordata; class Hyperoartia; order Petromyzontiformes; family Petromyzontidae; genus Mordacia; species Mordacia mordax. Next base: position 137,384 of record JAZEWT010000002.1, read on the forward strand.
TCGTCACTGCATCACAGCGCTAATCACTGCATCGCAGCGCTAATCACTGCAGCGCAGCGGTAATCACTGCATCACAGCGCTAATCACTGCATCACAGCGCTAGTCACTGCATCACAGCGCTAGTCACTGCATCGCAGCGCTAATCACTGCATCACAGCGCTAGTCACTGCATCACAGCGCTAATCACTGCATCACAGCGCTACGTACTGCATCACAGCGCTAGTCACTGCATCACAGCGCTAGTCACTGCATCGCAGCGCTAGTCACTGCATCACAGCGCTAATCACTGCATCACAGCGCTACGCACTGCATCACAGCGCTAATCACTGCATCACAGCGCTAGTCACTGCATCGCAGCGCTAGTCACTGCATCGCAGCGCTAATCACTGCATCACAGCGCTTGTCGCTGCATCACAGCGCTAATCACTGCATCGCAGCGCTCGTCACTGCATCACAGCGCTAATCACTGCATCACAGCGCTACGTACTGCATCACAGCGCTAGTCACTGCATCACAGCGCTAATCACTGCATCGCAGCGCTACGCACTGCATCACAGCGCTAATCACTGCATCACAGCGCTAATCACTGCATCACAGCGCTACGCACTGCATCGCAGCGCTAGTCACTGCATCGCAGCGCTACGCACTGCATCGCAGCGCTAGTCACTGCATCGCAGCGCTAGTCACTGCATCGCAGCGCTACGCACTGCATCGCAGCGCTACGCACTGCATCGCAGCGCTAGTCACTGCATCGCAGCGCTAGTCACTGCATCGCAGCGCTACGCACTGCATCGCAGCGCGAGTCACTGCATCGCAGCGCTACGCACTGCATCACAGCGCTAGTCACTGCATCACAGCGCTAGTCACTGCATCGCAGCGCTAATCACTGCATCGCAGCGCTACGTACTGCATCGCAGCGCTAATCACTGCATCACAGCGCTAATCACTATATCACAGCGCTACGTACTGCATCGCAGCGCTAGTCACTGCATAGCAGCGCTAATCACTGCATCGCAGCGCTAGTCACTGCATCACAGCGCTACGCACAAGACAAAGATCCCCCGTAAGAACTCGAGTGTGGTTAGTAAACTTAAGTGTTAGTAAACTCAAGTGTTGTTAGTAAACTCGAGTGTTGTTAGCAAACTCAAGTGTGGTTAGCAAACTTGAGTGTTGTTAGTAAACTAAAGTGTTGTTGGCAAACTCGAGTGTTGTTAGTAAACTCGAGTGTTGTTAGTAAACTGAAGTGTTGTTAGCAAACTCGAGTGTTGTTAGTAAACTCAAGTGTTGTTAGTAAACTCAAGTGTTGTTAGCAAGCTCGAGTGTTGTTAGTAAACTCTAGTGTTGTTAGTAAACTGAAGTGTTGTTAGCAAGCTCGAGTGTTGTTAGTAAACTCTAGTGTTGTTAGTAAACTCGAGTGTTGTTAGTAAACTCGAGTGTTGTTAGTAAACTAGTGTTGTTAGCAAACTTAAGTGTTGTTAGTAAACTCGAGTGTTGTTAGTAAACTCGAGTGTTGTTAGTAAACTCAAGTGTTGTTAGTAAACTCGAGTGTTGTTAGTAAACTAGTGTTGTTAGTAAACGAGTGTTGTTAGCAAACTCAAGTGTTGTTAGCAAGCTCGAGTGTTGTTAGCAAACTCGAGTGTTGTTAGTAAACTTAAGTGTTGTTAGTAAACTCGAGTGTTGTTAGTAAACTCAAGTGTTGTTAGCAAGCTCGAGTGTTGTTAGTAAACTCGAGTGTTGTTAGTAAACTCAAGTGTTGTTAGTAAACTGAAGTGTTGTTAGTAAACTCGAGTGTTGTTAGCAAACTGAAGTGTTGTTAGTAAACTCGAGTGTTGTTAGTAAACTCGAGTGTTGTTAGTAAACTAGTGTTGTTAGTAAACTAGTGTTGTTAGCAAACTCAAGTGCTGTTAGCAAGCTCGAGTGTTGTTAGTAAACTCGAGTGTTGTTAGCAAGCTCGAGTGTTGTTAGTAAACTCGAGTGTTGTTAGCAAACTCAAGTGTTGTTAGCAAGCTCGAGTGTTGTTAGTAAACTTAAGTGTTGTTAGCAAACTTAATAAAGGCTAGAACAAGTTTTACCGTATCTGGCGATTAAGATCTTAACACACATACATTATATATGTATACTGGCAAAAAGTACCCATAGCGTTAATAAAGGCTGTTATGGTATGCGAGGGGGAGGTTGGCCAGCACCACTGCCGGCCGCCTTTGTTTCTCCAAGTGGCGATGTCTACACATTTGAGGGTAAATGGATCTAGGAGAGGCGCAGGACCGGTTTAGAAAACCTTCACTGTGATCAGGAATCGAGCTGTGATTTGCTGCGTTCACAGTGCAGTGATCTACCGACCACGTCACAGCACAACACACACTCGTCTCTATGTTCCCGGATTAACGTTGATGGACAAGCATAGAATCGGGGTTAGCTATAAAAAAAAAACGTGTGCATTAATTTAAATCTTCTACAATGTTCGTAAACCAAGAGTCGTGTGTTTCACTGTCCTGCGCCAGTCGATGCAGCCAGCGCAAGCTGGTGTGCTCTAAGCCGTCGCTGCTGACACAGAGCTAAGATTTACACACGGTAATAACAATAATGGCACAATCCCACGAGCCGCATTGCAATTCTCACCAACACTGATAATCGGTTGTCATTTCTGATTCTGAAATGTTGCAAAAGCCAAGCGAAACTTGGCTGACGTCTCAGCGATAGATGCGTCACATTTAGCCAGTTTAGTCAGGTGTTATTTTAGCTGGAAGGAACCGCCGAGCTATGCAGCTCTTTTTAACAGTTGTTCAGGGAGGAGGGGTAAGTTACAACATTACGCGGCACTAGGGGCAATCTGGTCAGGACAATTAACCTAGGCAGGTCGAATCTGGACCATGTCTGCTGTGAGGCGATAGGGCTACTCGCTGCGCCACTGCGTGGCACGGATCCCACAGTCTTACCCAGCCAGGCCAAGAGGCACGTGTGGAATAACGGGATGCTGTACCCGAGGCTTGGGCGGCAGGGGTGGTAGTGGCAGGGGAAACATCTGCGCCTCGCACACAGAAAAATCCTGCCCGAGGCGGTTTCATTCTGGCCTCGAGGTGCCTTGCTGTGTGGAGTTTGTGTGTTCTCCTCCTGTTCTGTTTGGGTTTCCTCCAGGTTCTCCGGTTGCTGACATGCCGTTATCGCCACAGCTCTGTGCAGCGCTTTGTGACCCTCGGGTGAAAAGCTCTCTAGAAGTACAACTATTATTATTATTATACAGAAAGTAGTGACTGGCAGGTTGGCGTCGGCTGACAGCCTGGCCGATCCCCCAACCCCCTCTCTACGGTGTCCTCAATCCTCCGTATCTCATGTCTGGTCCATGAAGAGGCACGGGATTTTCGAGAATTTGCGCGGTGCGTTGCAAATGACGTTAATGGTTCGTGTGCCCTCTTCGTGTCTCTGTGAACCCCTCAATGCATGTCCAGCGGGGAGCGGTGGCTCATTGATTAGCGCGCTGGGCTACAAACCTGGCCGCCCAAGTTCGAATCCCGCTCACGGCCAACACGAGTGACGATTTCTTTCTAATCTGGTACCGGGCCTCCCGTAGGTCGACTTAGCCTCAACTGAGTACCTAGTGCAGTGTGTAAACATTGTCATGAGGAAGACAGAGGCTTCCGGCGTGGTACTGGTCACCCACCTCGTGTTCTTTGTCGACCGTCATAGGTGCTCTCTAATAGCACTTGACCCATCAGTGTGTTAAGGCTATATGGGGCATTTTGTCTTCGTCTTTATGTATCTCTATCGATTCCGCCGTGTGTTCTGCGCGCGTCTCTGTCTCTCGCCCGTGCCCTGTCCACAGGTTTTGTCAACACGAGACTTGTTTGTGAAGACCTCTCCCAAATTTACTCTTTGGCTGCTCACGCAGAAGGCTTTGCCTTAGAACTGCCGACACAACTGTCGATTAAATCTGCTAACACAGGGGTGCTCAACATTTTACAACTCAAGGCCCACCTCGCCCGTTCAGGTTTGGTCACCGTGGACCACTGGGGGTGCTCGGGTGCAGGAGTCCGTTAAATCCGGATGTTTATATGGCGATCTTACGTACAGGGGTAATGACGAGCTCGATTATAAACACCACGCAACAGAGTAATACGTGTATCTAATAGCAGCAAATAAAACACGAACAAATAATTAAAACATATCTTCATTCTTTGCAATGCAGACCGCTGTCTCGGAAGAACTGGACAAGCGCCCGTTGTTTCCGAAGTCCGTTGAATCGAGGTGGTTCCCCTGTGTTTCCCTGCGAACCACAGTCGAGTCGGAATGCAAACCGCACGGCCCTCTGTGCACCGCTTGAGCGAGGATCGCGTGGAACGCGACGCCGCAAACTCAGCAACCCCTGCTCAAGTTAAACTCTGTGACCCCCCCCACTTTATCATAGAAAACACAAAAATGTACTTTGACAGCCGTGCCGTTGTTGAGAACCTCCAGTAGCCGAGGTGCAGCCTGTCCTGGGAAAAGGGAAAAAACCTAGCCCACCGTGGTTCGGCAAAGCAAGAGTGCCAGGTGTATCTGGTACAATGAATGTGACAAGCCCAAATTTATTGTCACTGCACAATTGAAACGCATTACTCGCCTGTTATGCGAACTTTTCAAAGTTCGAGTGTTGTGGGATTGTGTTTTTTTTGTCAGCAGGGACCGGTTTCGTCTCAGCTTCTCTGCAAACATCACCGATTTGAGTTGAGCTCTAAGCGCCGCTAACGCAGTATTTGTCAGCTCAGGTCTACGCGGACCACTGTGTGGCGATCGCGGCCCGCTGTGACAGTCGGCTGTCACGTGGATTTGGAACGAAGCGCGTCTTGCAGACGTCAACTCGGGCTGTCGAGATCTAAAAGGAGACGAACGGAAAAAAAACTTGTCCAGGATGACGCAAAACGAAACGCGAAAGCTTCGTGGCCAATGTTTGTGCGCGCGGAGCGTTCCGCGCTCTGCCTTTATGAGGAATAATTTTGTTGCAGCGAAAAGTCAAATATATATTAACCGTTGGCATCGATTTCTCGTTAATTTGAGAAATTTCAGCGGAGAATTCCGTACTCAACCTCAAAGCATCAAAACACATAAACGCAATTTAAAGTCGTTTGACATTTGTAGAATATACTTTTTTTGTGCTTCTTTCATAAAACTCCCGTCCCTCCCTCCGCTTCGTCTCCCCTCCAAACGCTTTCATTTCATAAAATATTTATATTATAATCCGACCTGATCAACTAAAGGGTTTGAAGTGTTTGAAGTCGCTGACAGGTATATGTGGCACACACTTTAATGTGGCTGTTTAAATGTGAAGGCAGTGCAGCACTGGGCCGGGGTTGGGGCGGGGTGCTCTGCGGATAAAGCAAAACACGAGCCCCGCTTGGATTCTGTCCCGGGAGATTCAGCACCGTTTGCCTGCGCGTGGGTACCGAGTTGATTCTTGGCCGAATCCGCTTGCTGCTGTTGTCTGGCGCACCGAGGCGGTGGGGATTCGCTTGGCTTTATGGGAATCATCTCGCATTTTACAATGCGCGAAAATTCCACGCCTGCTTACGGACGAGGCATGGATGCAGAGCCGATCCTTCAGTCTGGAAGGAACCGTTGATCTATGTTGCTCTTTATAACAGTTGTCCAGGAGGGGTGAGCAAGTTACAACATCTCACGAGCGCCACCTAACGGTCCGTGGAGACCAGACCCGAGTGGGTCTCGAGGTGTAGAAAGAAGGTTGAAAAGCCCTGCTCCAGCCGACAGCCACGCGGCGGCATTGCTGCCATGGATGTCACGCTTCGCGCTCTCAACTTAGCAAGCAACAAGGTGGTCCAGATGTCTTGTGACCCCTCCCGTTTCACAATGTTTATTCTTCCTTGTAATCTTTCACGCGCCCATATTCTCCAAACTACAAGCCATTCTTCAATAGTGTATCGACTCATATCGCCCATTTGAAATAAATACGGAAGTATTATTATTTAAATTATAAAGGCAATAAAACAAATGAACGGTTCAATTAAATGGGGGTCACAAGACATTTGGATATCTCTGTTGGAGGTCGCCGCTTCGATTCGATTCCAAGTCCCAGTGATCAGTGGAGTGGGTTGAGAATTGCTCTCCGAAGGTGTTCTTTCAGGATAGCCGTGTCGAGCGCTCCTCCCTCTCGAACGTTCTGCCTTCCACGTCGGAGGCATCGTAAAGCGACAACGTCATTAAGGAGCGACGAAGAGGAACGCTCGACGCGGCTAACCCGGAGGAGCAGCTCTTGAGAGGGATTGTTAGCACAGATCGAGTCGAGACAAGTCTACGTTAATACACATTTAGAGTTGTTAACGTAACTGTAGTAAAATAAGAATCCCAACTTCTGCATCCGACAACTCAGGGCAGCGTCTTACGACTTGGCACCTTAATTTCTAAATGTATTCATTATAATAATAATTGCATTCATAGAGCGCTTTTCACCCGAGGGTCACAAAGCGCTGCACAGAGCTGCGGGAAGAATAGCACGTCAACAACAACGACATCAGAACGGAAAATCAGCAACAATATTATACGATTGAATTAAATGAATGTACAAAGTCCGACGATTTTAATTCTATCTTGTTTCTTCCTGCCTTGAATCAGTTCAGTATCAGCACCGACGTAATCCTCTACAAGGTCGCGGTGAGCCGGAGCCTATCCGGACAAACACAGGGCGCAAGGCAGGGCTGTATCCATGATGTGACGCCAGTACATCCTTGAGTCAAGCGATAATCAATCTGACATCACTATTACTGACCTTAACAGTAGCCTACGACGATCTGGGCCAAGATTGTTTCTCACAAGCGGAGCTAGATAGCAATGAGGCGACCAGCGTCGAGCCGAGAGAACAGCCTGTAGCTGATTGGCGAGATCCTCTGAAGGGTTGTCATATGATACTATCAACCAATAGGAACACTGCCGCATTATATATACACACACACACAAAGACAAAATTCCCCATACAGCCTTAACCGCCTGTGGGGGCTAGTTCCATTAGCGAGCACTGAATGAAGGTTGATATGGCACAGCAAGAGGTGGGTGACTAGCACCAAGACCGGCCGCCTTTGTCTCCCTAGTGCCAATGTTTATCCTAGTGTACTAATTTACTAATTTGATGCTGAGTCGACCTCGGCGATCTCCAGGACCGGTCCAGAAAGTCGTCACTGGTGTTGGCCGTGAGGAAGATTAGAAATCGGGTCGTCAGGTCTGTAGCTCCAGCGCGCTCACCGCTGAGCCACACCGAGTCGTATGAAGGGGGTGCAATTATAAACAGGCGTCTCTTAGCAATCAGACTGCCGCATGACACTGTGCACAATCAAATCGCTGCATTATCTTCCAGGCCAGCAACAACTATCGGAGATGCATGCGTATGGGCTGTGTGCGGGCATTGTGGGGCAGCGGTAGCGCAGTTGTTAGCGCACCGCCCCAACCGAGTCCCAAGTCCCTTGCTCGATTAATAACGGTGGCGACTATTCGAAGCGATCGTAGGTCTTACTGCGGAGAGAACGGCGGCCGGGGATAGTCGTGTCCACCCACCCCCTTGTGTCACGTGCCATCCTCAACACGCGCTCACTACCACACAGTGCTTGCGCTAGCAGTCCGTGTGTCATTACGGGGGTCGCGCTAGCGCCTCCACTCGCTCGGGTACCACGCCGCGCCGACCCACGTGGCTGCTAGCGGGACCAGGCCCTGGGAGGGTGCGTGGGTAGATCGTTGTCTGCGCTGTGGCGCACGCTCTCTGTGTCGCTACGGAGTATTTATACACGCACCACTGCTCGGGCGATAAGTACGAGATTCGCCCCCCGCCCTCCTCTCCCCCGCGCTCTGAGGAGGGGGAGACGATGGGGGTTGGAGAAATGTGAAAAGCAGACGAAATCAAATACAGTGTCGCCAAAGATCCGCGGCTCAACCCCCAGTACATTTCACGCTTCGTGCCGAGGCAGTAACTCGACGCCACCGTGCAGATTGAGTGCTGAGCGGCGCGGGAACCCGAGCCTCCGTCTTGCACTTTTGCCTCTCTCCGAGGGATGCACCTCCGCGTGGCCTGAGATCCTGCAGGTCGCATAGCTGCCCCCCAGCTCCCCC
>JAZEWT010000002.1:195595-206161 GCA_036362905.1 Mordacia mordax
TGTTTAATCTCATTCACACTCACAACCTGATGTTCGGTGTTTAATCTCAATCACACTCACAACCTGATGTTCAGTGTTCAATATCATCGACACTCAGAACCTGAAAGAGCCTTTCCTGCACTATAGACAGAGCACCGCAATCTCTACATAAAAAAAAAGGCATTTAAACAACACCTGAGGATGCCTCCAACTTGGGAGGCGAAACCTCACGAGGGAGAGAGGAGGAGCGATCGACGCGACTCTCCAGAAAGCGCAGCGTTTGGAAGCAATCAACAGCTCTTTAATTCGGCGTTCTTACACAAACCTCGGCTCCGAGTCTCAATACCCGTGCCTCGTTCCTAGCTAGGCTGCGTCTTGAGTGAATCATAACACAAGAGATGAAACAAGCTCTCCCTCGATTAAACAAATTCGCCTGGGGTACTAACAAACGCCTACATCGCCTCACGTTGTGAAGGGGAGAGGAGGGACGCTCCACCCGACTATCCCGAAAGAGCAGCCATGGAGAGCAATTCTCTTCCTGGCCCTTGGTTAATCCGCTGTTGGACCCCCCTCCCCCCAACACACCGGGGGAGTGGGGGGGGTCCCCACGTTATTATAAAAACAAAAAAAAAACGCATTCTCGCGTATTACTTGTAATGGATATATAATTTATTATGACAATATTCATAAAGCGTGTGTGACTATCGCAACAAACACACAGGCGTATATAAATAAACAGCGTGGTGCTACTCAAAGATGCTAAGATGCTATCTGGAAAGAGGGACGAAACACATTAAAACAGAACCCTTATTACAAATTTGTGCGTTTTCTCTAAGGGGATAGCAGTGGCACAGAGTGCAAACAGCGGTAGTTATGACGGAGACAGAAACATTCGCTATCGCTCTCCCATGAGCGTAAGTCTCTTCACACATCAAAGCCGTGACAAACCTACATCAATCAGTCAGTACATCACAGATGACAGCCGCACATTGTACAGGATTGCGCTGGATACAGTCGGTGCTGGGTACCGATACCTGGTCAATCCATTGCTGGATGAACGCCTCCCAGCAGCCGTGTGGGCTGATTGTTGGGAGAGGGGGGGGGTTCTTTGAACATATTTCACCACTTTGGTCAATGCAGGTTAATGAAGGAGGGTCCCCCAAAACCAGTTCATATATCATTGATCAAAAAGGGACTACATTTCTCTTTGACTACGATCCGACTTGCTGTCGGAAGACTGGGAACAGCACGCTCTGGGTGTGCATTGATGTAGGTTTCATGGGTCTTGCGTTCCAAGTAGCGAGATGTGTATTCGATGTGGTGTGCCGGCAACACAAATGTTTTTGTTTTTCGCGGAGCAGACGACCGGGAAAAACCCAACTTTCCAAGCCCACGCTGTTGCTGCTGCTGCTGCCTCGGTGAATCGGCCTCCTGAGTACACTGGCCGTAGAACCGTGAGATTAAGTGGCTTCCATCATGGTTACAGCCTTGCCTTGCGACATTTGTCTACATTCCCCTCCTCGCTGGACAACTGTTGAAAAGAGCAACACAGCCCAACGGTTTCTTACAGTTTCAATATAGTTGACTGAAATAAAGCCTTGTTCACGCATTCGCAATGATGCGAGTTGTGACCGGGAGACAGAGACGGGTTCAGGATTTAATTGTACAAGGCTCGCTTCGCCACGCACCCATCGCTCCGTCTGGCTAATGTTATACAATATTACAACGGTATTTAATATAGCAAGCGCCTTTCTGTACCTGTATATTGATGCACTGTATGCGCGCACTGAGGATACCGGGTTTGAATTCTTCTCTAATTTTAAATTTGCAAAACACAAGAGAAGTTTCTGTGTTGTATCAGTGTTTTTTTTCCCACTCAATCCTTGCTGTTCCGAAAATTGTATCAATTTCAGATTTAAATTCCGCCTTTTGCACTACGATAGTACAGTGGTTCCATCACCCCTCTGGGCCAATCGGCCAGCGTCATCGTGACGTCAGAAGGACGAGTTACGCGCTCGGTACACGATCGCCCATAATGCGGACACTGTTAACACTATACGATACTTAAAATAACATCACAAGTCGGGCGCGTGAATGACGATCCTTAGCGACACAAGGAAAGAAAGAGAAGCAACACCGTTTTGTTGGTTGCAGGGCCAGACAACAAGTCGAGCTTGGGGGGAATAACGCAATTAAAATTAATTGGATATTTAGCGCCGTATCTAGAGTGTCTGATTGTATTCCCAAAATACCCGACTTTGAAGTAGCTCCCCGAGCGTGGGACCCCAATTTGTCATCCCAAATAACTCCTGTATTCACCCCCGTAACCCCCGCCCGGCGCAAGCTGCTTTAATTGTAATTAATTACGATGCCGTTAAGTATAAATGACCTCTTGTCCGATTGAGTCGCTTATAGCGTCACTGGTTATTCATAGCCAGTGGGGTGGCGACGCGCGGACTTTACGAGCAGCGCACAAGAGCGGGAGCAACTGGCGTGTCGTGGGTAACCTACATGTAATCCGTATACACGGCGTCCCACATAACTAGAACCACGGGGGTGGTGGTTCTAATATAACAGCTGACGCTTTAAGCAGAGTTTACTGTCTTTTCTTTAGAAATACAAACGTGTACGAATAGTAATCGCCAGCATATCGAGCAAATTACATGATTACGGTCAATGATATAACCTGCTGATCTTTGTGTTCCTCTCTATGTGTTTGCTATGGTTCTATTCATATGGGACATCTTTTATGTATAAAGGAGAAAGTGGATTTTCATGTATATTTGTCCAAAAAAATAATAATAATTGTATTTCTATAGCGCTTTTCACTCGAGGGTCACAAAGCGCTGCACGGAGCTGCGGAGAGAACGGCATGTCAGCAACAACGAGATAAGAAGGGCAAATCAGCAGCAATAACGTTAATTTGAGTTTTTTCTTTTTACAAATCCGAGCTGTGGAGAGAACGGCATTGCAACAACATCAGGACAGTTCAACTGAAAGTCAAATGGTAGCAACACATAATAGAAGGACATAAAAGAAGATATATATTTTTAATAACTTCAACAAACAAGGAAGGAATAAATGTTCCCGAGCAGGCACAAGTCGGCAGAGAGCCATCATCCTGGCACAACAACACTGAACCGCATCAACAGTCCAAGCCGGATAATGAATGTCAATCACCATGTATCAATCTCTCAAAACCACAGACACCAAGGCGTTTATGTCTTAGTTCAGCTTTCCTTCCAACGTGTTTATTTTCTCTTTTGAAACATTAACACTATTTCATACTTAAAATCCCACATTTCTAGCATCGAATTTCCTGAGCAATTTTTCCTCCTTTGTTCGCGAAGAAATCCTGAGCACAGCAGTCACGTCAGCAGAAAACGTCATCAACAAGAGCCGTGAGGCCAGCGTGCTACACGCTTGTAACAGATCGGTTTCATGAGCAGTGAGACTCGTTATCCAAATGCTGGGTTGTCAGATGCTATTAGCAAGCGTACTCCGTGTAAAGCGTGGCATCCTGTTCAGTAGTGAAAGGGAAGGGTGGCTCCCGGCTGCGTGATCTTAGCAATTTGCGTGAAAGACTGCGTCTGTGTTATAGTCAAACAGAGGGGCTTCCTTAGAGAATCCGGGGTCCCAGGCAAAAATCAATGATAAGCTTCCCCCACACTGATTAAAAGCACTCAATCCTCCGAGTGAATTTTGCAATAATGTACTTTGATTATAACCTCAGATATGGTAGAATTATTTTAACTGAGCACCTATCAGTACACAAGCATTATTGTATACATAACTGAACACAAAACAGTAGTGAAATTATTGTGGATAGATTGATACATGTTTATTATTGCAGTATAAATGAACAAATGAGCTTGCAAGCTCTAAATGTTGTATTCCCGCGACACAACAATTACTTGAACTGACCAACGCGGCAACGTATAAAACGAAACGGTAAATTAAGCAACTCACAGCAACAATTTGTGCAAACATTAAACTGTGGAATTGTCCCTATGTCAAACGTCGCTCCTATGGGAGGGTCTTTGCAACTCGGTTGCCTGAGTTGCCCCATGTTCAAAAGACTGACAGAGTCCCCAGTCTCGTCACATGCTGGACGTTCCTGATCATGGCTCTTGAGTTCTGCACCCAAAACAGGTTTCTGCCTTGGGTGCCTTTCCGTGTGGACTTTGTATGTTCTCCTCTTCCTTGCTGGGTTGCCTCCGGGTTCTCCGGTTCCCTCCCACAAGAAATAAACCCCCTAATTAATTAATGGGCGATAACATCACAATATATCGAAGGCAGGGTCGAGTAAATATCCGTGCCAATTGCCTGCATGGCTTCCTTCCCCCCCCGCCCCGTATCCGTGTCTCGTCCCTAACCTCATGCGGAATATGTACGCGATATAAAATTGTATTGGTATTTTTATCAGACCGTGTTACAATAACATTGTAATAAATATATTATGAAATAGTGTATTGATTATTTTAGAGCATTAACAACTCGCCAGGACACTGATTGCAGCTCGTCAGATGTCTGCAGCTACACACGACCGCGCCGGATTGTTATTATTTATTATTATTATTATTGCTATGGGTGGGAGACTACCTGTCAATAGTGAATGTTGTAGATTTGGAATAAACGATATAGCCAGGGTATCTCGTGCGGAGAAGGATTATTTAAAACATCTGTGCGACGCTTTGAGTACTAATCTCTGGTGTGCGTTGTTTTCTCCGAGTTTATTTACATTACTTCAACTGCTATTAGTAACAATGTGGCTGTCGCATCACCACGGCGTTTGTGCCAGGCCAGGTGCACCTACCATCGCATACATACAGTCAGACACATTGCGGACAAGAGTGATGAATGAGAATTGTCTCACAGAGCTGCTCTTTCGGGATGCTTCCTCCTCTCCTTCGCAACGTTTTGCATCGTCAGACTTCTGAAAACAGGGAGGAGGAACGCCAGACACGGCCATCCCGCGAGAGCAACTCTTAAGAGCAATTCCCATGCATGATGCCGTGAAACGCCTAACTCCCGCCTTTGTTTTCTTGTTGACATAACTGACGAGTTGAATATTGTTAACTTTAACAATATTTACTCGTACGTCATCAGTGGGTTTGTTTACTTAATGGAAATGTTTACTTGTTACAAATGGTAGCGGCGCACTGCTCCTCAACGCTGTTTAGATTCAAGTGTCCGACCAAAGTCGCAATTTGAATTCGCTATGGTAAGGAACGAGTGACAACAAACTTGTGCGCGCCAAGTACGTACTGGAGCAAATAATGGGATTCAGTGACTGCCGCACATTCTGAAGGTTTTTAGAACAAAGAGCAGGGCTACAAAGCTGAACGTTGGCAGAAACTAGAAACAAATAATGAGAGTATATTTAATGAGTTGCACTATTCCAAATGAGCAGCTCTGAACAGCAATTCTCATATGGACCTGTGAAAACTTTCATCAGAACAGTTAGATATTTCTCGCCAGAAGTTTAACTTATTTCACTGGCCCAGCACAATGTCACCTTTAGTTCTCAATCGCTTTACGCCTCGTGCGAAACATTTACAAAATGTATAAATACGAGGTCCACAGTCAGTGAAGCGAGTAATTCGCCTGCTGTGGAGTGCGACGCTAAGCCAATAGAAAGCGCGACAGAGCCCAGCGAGCGTTAACTCACGCGTAAGAGATTCCGAGACGAGCCGCTCGTTTGTCCGTTAGACGGCTCGGAGTATTAACGTGCGCTGAAATGTGCGCGTGAGCTGCTATGGTATCTATATATACCACAGAACGTCTGAAACACATAACCTGCCAGTCATCATCGTTACAAGTACCCGCTTAATCCTGCACAGGGTCGCGGTGACCAGGAGCCTATCCCGGCAGGCACAGGGCGCAATGAAGGATTGTACCCCGAACAAAAAGTCAGTCGATGGCAGGGTAGCGAGGACAATTTAATGAGCAGGTCAAATAATGTAGGTGGCAGCTTGTATTGGGACTGTGGGAGGAAACAGCCCGCCAAATCACACACGCCAACTCAGATAGGCGGTACCCCGAGCGAGGAATCGAACCTGATCCCATCCAGCTGCGAGGCGCCAACGATAGTCACGGTGCCACCGGGCCACTGATATCCTGTCTGTACAATACGATATAAAAAAAAAACCTTTGCTGGCTGGCCGGAGGGACAGCCCCGTGCAAAAGACGTGCCAGCTGCGAGAACGTATTGAACACATCGGGTGCTGAGCGGTGGTGCGTGCTGCGGTTAGCGATGGTGATATCCGAACCGATCCTGGCCTCCCACTGCCAACCCCGTCAAATGCGACCCCGTGCTCACCCGCACGGTGAAGTATGATCAAAAAACTACCGCACACTGCGCGGGGAGACCCTCATCCATCAATGTAAGTAATAAGGGGCTGTAAATAATGATTAGAATAGAACAATGAACCACATTCCGGTCCAAACGCACCACTGAGAACATTCATCATAACAACTCAATACAACCCATTTACGTGTTCAGCAAAGCCTCGCTGAGTCTCAAGACTCTTCTTTGGGAGGTTCCTGCTTTCGTTCCTCCACGATTGAAATGTGCTGCAGTTACCCTGTTGCTTAAAAAAACCTGGCCTCGATTGCAACATCCCTGATAGTTATCGCCTCATCTCAAATCTACCATTCCTCTCTAATGTCCTTGAACGTGCCGTAACCGCGCAACTCCAGAAAAACGTTCTTAACAATGACCTCCTCGATCCCTTCCAATCTGGGTTCAGATTCGGCCATGGTACTGAAACTGCTCCGGTAAAAGTAGTTGATAACTTGCTCGTCACTGCTGATAAAGGCTTGCCAAGCATTCTTGTCCTCCTGAACGTGAGCACTGCCTTTGATAGCGTTGACCACGCGATCTTACTTGAGTGACTGGAGGGTTTAGTGGTCTATGGCTGTGCCCTGCATTGGCTGAGCTCCTACCTCTCCGATCGGAAGCAGTTCGTCAGCCTCGGAGGACAAAACTTAGAGATCCATCCTGTTTTGTCTGTAATTCCTCAGGGTTTAGTTTTCGACCCACTCCTATTTCGCATCTACAACCTCTTGGCCATATCCTGCACAGCCTCAATCTGAGTAACACGATTGCTATGCCGATGACATCCAAATCTATATCCGTCTGGTCTTTGCATGTCGTCATCACTGTCATCTGTGAAGGCCTGGCTCAATTATAATTTCCTAAAACTAAATAGCGACATAACAGAAGTTTTGCTTGTTGGAACTCCACTCCAGTTGTACAAGGCTGAACCTATCCAATTGATGCTTGACGACCAAACCATTGAAGTTTCTAAGGTAGTCCGGAGTCTGGGTGTGACTTGATTCCTAACTCACCTTCGAGACATACATCAGCAACGTGACGAAGGAAGTCCATTTTCATCTCAGAAAAATAGCCAGACCGTGCAACATCCTGTCACCTGCTGATGCTGAGAAGCTAATACACATCTTCATCTCCTCACGAATCGATAACTACAATGCACTGCTCCCTGGCACCCCTACATACCTGATTAATTGTCTCCAACGTGTGCAGAATGCGGCTGCTAGAGTCCTCACTCGCACACCCATCCACGATCACATATCCCCAGTACTGATGTCTCTCCACTGGTTAACGGTTAGATACAGGATTGAATTCGAGATTCTCCTTCTCAGCTACAAGGCTTTCACTGGCGTTGCTCCGACATACATGCGTGATCTACTTCAGGCACCCTCCTCAATACAACTTCAATCCTCCAATACGGGTTGCTTGCTGCATGTGCCCAGATCGCACCTCCATTCTGTGGGTGAGAGAGCCTTCTCGCGTGCTACTCCCAGACTCTGGAATGCCCTTCCATTAGAGATTCGATCAGCTGAGTCCCCCTGGGCATCTTCAAATCTCGTCTCAAGACTCATTTGTTCCGAAAGGCTTTCAAGCCCACTGGCTAGGACTGTTGATGCGGCTAAATGTTGTAGTGCCAGGATGATGGCTTTCTGCCGACCTGCGCCTGCTCGGGAACAGTTATGCCTTCCTTATTTGTTGAATAATTAATTTTTCTCCCCACTTACTTTATGTCCTACCATTTATTGATACTATTTAACTTTCAGTTAAACTGCCCTGATGTTGTTGTTGACATTTCGTTTCCTCCATAGCTCGAATTTGTAAAAAAAAAAACCCGAAAAAATTATTGTGGCTGATTTTCCGTTCTTATGTCGTTGTTGTTGACATGGTGTTCTCCCCGCAGCTCTGTGCAGCGCTTTGTGACCCTCGGATGAAAAGCGTTTTATGAATGCAATCATTATTATTATTTTGTGTGAGAGGAAATCAGAGGCTGCTAGGGGTAGTGTCAAAGGTCCGCACAGACGGATTCAAGGATCCACTTGAGGTTGGTCTTCGTTATGATACTGCACCCTCCTCTGGCAACAGCGTCGCAGCCCAGAAGGTTATGGTAGTGCTACAAATCTAAGCGTGATTCAAAAACCCTGCGCATTCAAATTTTGGATCCTGACTCAATTAAGGTTGATGATTGCTTCGAAAAGCTGCTCTCTAGGGACAGCCGCGTCGATCGCTCCCTCTCCAATTTCATTTTCCTCTCGTGAATAACGAAGGTGTATTATTATTAGTGCACTTACCGGTCAAAAATGAGGGCGTGGAAAGATTTCAAAGCACGATTTTTTTTAATCACACGAAACTATTGGCCGTCCAAATCGAAGCCACCGTGTTACTGAGCTGATATGGCAGCAGATCGTCGTTCTGAAGCAAATTGAAACAATGGAAACGGTGACTGAGCCAATATTCGATGCCGATCAGCCGATTGGTTTTCGCTCCGGAGCCGTTCATAGAGCGCTTCACTCACACTCACCGCACTTTCCGTCTGTGTGTACGCGACGCAACATCAATCTAACTGCGCGTCCATTCCACGGCTGACGATCGGTGGCGACTGATCATCTCCAACCGGGGTTGTGTACCGTCGCACCACCCACGCCCGCCATTCGGCAGCAACTCGCACTGACCGGCGTGGTGAAGTATGGTCGAGCAACGCCCTCGGCCAACACGGCGTGGGCTCGCGGCATGATGAGGTGCGATCTATCCGGCAGTGCATTAACAAAGGTCTTAGCGCACATGATGATAACTGTATCACGCATCGAGTCGTCAAAACGTAATCAGTTATTTCGTAGCGCCTTTTACCCAGAGATGCTAAAGTGTTGAAGGTGGGGTGGATGGCGGCCACGCGGACAGCCGGCGTCAAGCAGCCAGACACTACGTCTCAATATACCTGCTGATATCGACCAATTAATTGAAGTATGTATTGTTTGCGTGGGAGGAATCCCGCGCAAAACAAGTGGAGAGCACACCAAGTCGACACAGGCGGGAGTCGAACCACCTCGGACAGGACGCGCTTCTTTACGTGAGGAGGCGCAGATGCTACCACTGCGCCACCCTGTTGCCACATGAGCATTCGGTAAACACGGGGCTGTTTGTGTCCCGTTCTTGTTGCCTCGCTCGTCAAGTCACGTGTCATCGTCTCTCCTCCTCTCAGAACGAGTGAGTGATGGCCAAGCCTGCGGCTGACAGACGCCTGTCGCTATTAGTTTACCAGTCAGGGGCTCGGTCAGTGGCTGTCTGCTTGGTGTGTGTGAGAGATGCTCTCCAACAGTACTTGACCCTACAGTCTGTTCAGGCTATATGTAGCTCTATGCATTTGTATTTCAAACGTGCTGACTGAACAATCCATTTCCTTACACGGGGGGTGAGGATGTTGGTATACCAATGTGTGCGTGCGCTTCTATGCGTGTGCACTCATATGTCTGTGTCCATGAGTGTGTACGTGTTTGTACATTTGTATCTCTACGTGTACGTGTAAGTATTGGGAGTGCTGGTGCGGTGATTAGCGCGCTGCGCTCCGAAACCGGCGACCCGAGATCGATTCCCCGAACGCGAGCGTTAAGAGTGACAGCGAACATTTTACACCGATCCCTAGTCCCTCCCCTATGTCAACTCAGCCCTAAATGAGAAATAGACCTGCTGCGGTGTGTACGCGGCAACGCCGGGGAGACAAAGGCGGCTCTTGCGACCCACGCTGTCGTGCTCCGAGCCGCTCGTCCAGTTGCTCGTTGACAGCACTCTCCCCAACAGTCTGTGCAGGCTATACGGGGGATGTTTGTCTTTGTGCCCCCCGGGCTTAGCGAGATGAATGAGTCTCGCGGCAGCAAATCGCGATCGGGTTCACTGGAGGACTCACGAGCACTGCGAGTCCCTTACTGTCACAACGCACACATGCCTCGCGCAAGCAACTCAATACCACTGAGCTCGAGGTATTACTGAGCGCATCGAACTGCTCGACTTGTAGTGGTACTAACTCAATATTGCTGAGCACATTATACTACTCGACTTGTAGTACTACTAACTCAATATTACTGAGCGCATTGAACTGCTCGACTTGTAGTGGTACTAACTCAATATTACTGAGCGCATTGAACTGCTCAACTTGTAGTACTACTAACTCAATATTACTGAGCGCATTGAACTGCTCAACTTGTAGTACTACTAACTCAATATTACTGAGCGCATTGAACTGCTCGACTTGTAGTGGT
>JAZEWT010000002.1:206715-228584 GCA_036362905.1 Mordacia mordax
GGGTGTATTCCTGCCTTACGCCCTGTGTTTCCGGGATAGGCTCCGGCTCACCGTGACCCTATATAGGATTAAGCGGTTTCAGATAATGAGATGAGATTATACTACTGAACTTGTAGTACTACTAAACTCAATATTACTGAGCACATCATACTACTCAACTTGTAGTCTTACTAAACTCAATGTTACTACTAAACTCAATGTTACTACTAAACTCAATGTTACTGAGCACATCATACTACTCAACTTGTAGTACTACTAAACTCAATATTACTGAGCACATCATACTACTCAACTTGTAGCCTTACTAAACTCAATATTACTACTAAACTCAATATTACTGAGCACATCATACTACTCAACTTGTAGTCTTACTAAACTCAATATTACTGAGCACATTATACTACTGAACTTGTAGTACTGGACTTGTAAGTACTCGACTCGCATCACGACACGTGAGTACTCTACGCGTGAGTACTGGACTCTCCCCACGACACTTGAGTACGGGACTCGTGAGTACTCGACTCTCCCCACGACACTTGAGTACGTGACTCGTGAGTATTGGACTCGTGAGTACTGGACACGTGAGTACTGGACTCGTGAGTACTGGACTTGTGAGTACTGGACTAGCCCTGCACGAGCGCCGTGGAGCGCTCACAATGGCAGGCGTCTCATAAACACTCGTGAACACTACATTCCGACCCTTCGAGAGTGATGCACGTCTTGTTTGTTTTCAATTCCGCCACGTAAATCGTTCAGCCTGACACCGAGTGATTAATCTCGTTTACTCGGATTTAAGAAGAGGCTATGATTAGGGGCCCTACTCATAAATAACACGGACGTCCATTACTCTGGTCATGGCCCTCGTCTTGAGCGGGGTGGCCGCGCTGTGAGTGGGCTCTGTGTTCTTGGTGTCAGTGGCTGCGATCAGCGACACGGACTCGTCATCGCCTAACACAGGGCTTCTCAACCATTTGCGTCTCAAGGCCCACTTGGCCCACTCATACCGGATCTCCACGGACCACTAGGTAGTGCTCGCGACCCGCTGACCATTTCCACTACTAAAGTTGTATTGAGTAATTAAAGTAGCGCTGTATAGAGTAACCTCCCCCCCCCAATCATATTTACTTAAAATACAGCTCTTCAATTAGCCAAGCATATTTTCTTAGTAAGACCGAAGCATGTGATTGATGATAGTTTATTAAGTTACAAGTGTAAACATAATCACTGACTCAACCGCATTCATTATATAGGCCTTCATCAAGCAGTGGATTGACCATGACTGCCCCTGGTGCTGCGATCAGTAATTGTTCCGGGCTTCATCCAGCAGAGATGGGATGACGTCTGAGCCTGTTGATGATGTTGACAGGCGTAACGACTTCTCACTATTATTCTATACTGAAGTCACAAACCCGTAATTGTGCAGTGGATAAATCATTATCGTCCCTTGCTACTGCTGATTATTATTATTATTATGCAGTTACCATTGTCACTCGCGATTAGGCGTTATAAGTGTAATATACCACCGCCTCGAAGTCAATTAGACATCCCTGCGCTACCAAAGACAATGGTCTCACACATAGCTTCGAACAGACTGTTGGGGCAAGGGCTGTCAGCGAGCACCTATGAAGGCCGGCACGGCACACGAGCGAGTGGGTGTCGAACATCACGCGCCCAGTCGTTATCTCTTCAATGCCGACGTTTTTTTCTTCACAAAGCATCAGGGACTCAGTGAAAGGCTGAGTCGATCTCGGAGATATTTGTTACCGATGTTTAATCGCGAGCGGGAATCGAACCCTAAGAGCACCGGTTTGGTGTAGCACAGTGCGCTAACCACTGACCCACCGCTCGCCCTGTGCCACGTGTGTGGCGGCCTGGTCGCGGCACGTGCATGGAAACATCATTCATTCAATAATTCTTTACAGGGTCGTGGGGGGTTCGGAGCCTATCTCTGCGGACATAGGTTGCACGAGCATGAGACGCCAGTCCATCGCAAGGCACGGTTGGGGAGGGAGGGGTAATTTATCCAGCAGATCTAATAAACCTAGGCAGTTAAACTGGGAGGAAACCGAAATACCTGGCGAATTTCCACGTGGAGAGGCAGCACCTCAGCCGGGACGCGAACCGGGGAAAGACTGGCCTTGCTGTGAGGCGCAGCGCTGCTCAGAGCGCCGCCGCGCCGCCCCACAGAAACCCCGTTTGTTATTCGGTTTACTTTTCAATACCCGAGGAAATTTAGTTTCTCGCACGAAGGCTTACATTGGCAGATGGGACGGCGCGCCGCTCGCTGCCAATGCTTGACTCTAAATTAACCTGGGTTTTTTTCCCCTTCATTAAACGTTTGCGTTGGGCGACGCGACTGTAAGTGCGTTTGTATTCAGCTATTTGTGTTCCTATACAGCTGCTTGCGCAGGCTCAAAGGTTTTCATCGAACCTCGCTCACAACACAGACCTTCATTCTACTTGCGCACAGCCACATGCAATGTTCACTGCACCTGTATGCTACGCGTTCGGAAGTCTCCAGTTGAGCGCTCGCCCGAGGTTTATATATGACACATTATATAGGGCCGCCTCGTCGTGACTATATGCACCGCTACTCGGGCGTTAAACAAAAACGCAATCGCCGCGATTGTGTACACAAATAAAGCGTTTTAAGGTTTGCTACATAAATAAACTGTCTTTGCTTAAAATAACAATAACACTCAGCTAACATTTCGGTTCGTGGATAGACGCACAAAGGATAATACTAAACCTAGATACAGTATATAGTGGGTTTATATATATGTACAGTATACGGATGCTGGGATGGACTGGCCAACCAGCTTTGGTATAGCCATACCTTGCACCCTGTACCTGCCGGGATAGGCTCCGGCTCACCGAAATCCTCCACCCCGGTTAAAGTGAGGGATTATGATGCGTAAATGAGTGATATGAGTGAAGCGGTGGCGAGCGCACTGCGCTGTGAAACCCCCCACGGAGCGATCGAGTGATATTTGAAGCTGCTACAACCAAAGTAGTAAAATATGGTGAAGCCTCCCGTCTCTCGATTACGAGAGACCGCGAGGAGCCATTCCGTTCATCACATTGACGTGGCAAGTTCCCTGTAACTATTCGGACCTGGTGCCACTCTGTGTGGAGTTTGCGTGCTCTCTCCCTGTATCCACGTGGGAATTCGCTTCGTACTCCAGTTCCCTCTCACACTCCAAAGGGACGCAATAGCGTCCCTTTGGAGTGAGTAAATTCTCTAAAAAAGTGCCCTACGATGTACTGGCGTCACATCCTAGGCATAGCCCCGCCTTGTGTCCTGAGTCTGCCGGGATAGGCTCCGGTCCCGCGACCTTGTAAATAGTGAACTGAATTATGAATAGTTTTTTTTTATTAGCGAGAATTTCTCTTAAAAGTTGCTCTTTCGGGATATCCGTGCCGAGCGTTCCTCCTCTCTCTTCTCGAAGCTTCACCTCACACGTCGAGGAGAATCGGTACGGCTATTCTGAAAGTCAGCTCTAAGAGCAATTTCCCATCACACAGCGGAGTCGCGAAATCCTGCACCAAAACAGCTCTTCGTACTCTCGCAATGGACGCGGAGCAATGCTGACTGACGCGTGGGAGTGGGTGACACATAACTGTGCTATCGTAAATTAGCAAACGGTGTTCGTGTGATTATTATTCAAATGTCAGTTAGGCAACGGCAGTGACTGACAATGCACACGAGGCACAATGGCAATAAATCTGAGTTATAATGCCTGCCGGGGTAAACTATTAAAACGTCACCACGCCGCTATAATTTGTAAATTAGGCCTGATTATTAAAAGCAAATGTGACCTCAAGCAGCGCAATCACTGCGAATTTGTAGCCTCTCTACTAAGTTTTATTTCGTGACATTAAAACAAATTGGAGGCAGGGGGGAGCTAAGTTTCACAACAATCAACGCGTGTTGCAAATGTGTCGCTGTGCTCATTCAACAGCCGTGGATTTGTCTTAGTTTTGTTAGTGTGTGAAAAAAACACAGGCACTCGAGAGTTGTCCGCTATGGATAATAATAATCATTATTATTGTTGCATTTATAGAGGGCTTATAAAGGGGTCCTTTGCCCGAAACGTCGTGTTTTAAAAGAACTGTCTTGAATCATTCCGGGCCCGTGTTACTTCGGGAATGTGTTGGGATTTTTTTTAAGTATTATAATGGTCAGTGCACAGCTACCGCGGGAATGGTGCAAGAGGTAGCTGTGCACTGACCATTAACATTCGTAGTGCACCTGAGCCGTGTGTACGTCACATTATATGTGGTCACTAGGCACAACAGCAAGCAATGGTATTAAATGTTACGAACGTTCTTAAGGTGGCAAGACATTCCAACATAACCCTTAAATGGTAACATATTCGTTTAAGTGGTATCGCGCTGAATACGCAATAATGATGATAATTATTTACAAATCAGGCAGGGAGGTGGGGAAGAGGAAAGGTAGCCACGCGGTAGGCCAGAGGCAATATTTGCCAGATACTCATTCTTAATAAAAGAAGATGTTACCGGCCAAATTGTGATGGATTAAAAAAAAAATAATCTATAGGAGGAAACCGGAGTATGCACAAAAACGCACACAGACGCAGAGCAAAATCACTCGACAGACAACAACCGCTGAGCCAGGAATAAAAATCGGGATTTTGTGTGTGAGGCGCGAGTGTATGCACTACACCACTGTCCAAAACACAACCCTAATGAATGGTCAATATATATATTAGGCGACGTTTCTGGAAATGGCCCTTCTTCATAGCATTGAGAAATTATAATTAGTTAGAAGGTGTATGCCACTTTTACACTCTCTGTAATGTAATGTTCATCTTGTATTTACCATATCATTCCACAAGTATGACGTGTGTGTGACGTATACGTGTGTCTAAGCCATAGTGATTTACATATTTACCACTGAGTAAACCATATTGGCCATTATCATTATAGTCTGAGTCAAAATACTATCGACTTCATCACTACCATAAATGCACTTACCGTTCAATGTGTTAATGGGCAACGCACATCTAGATACAATTACACAGTACTATCATAGTCATTATATACTTGTACTGTATCACTAAGAACAACAAGTATATCTCGACGTATCAGTCGATCGGCCGTCTTCAGCAGCTAACCAATATAGTGTTTTATCATTGTACTATATTTAAATCTATGCTGAGCTACGTAATAATAAGTAACAACATATCGTTATACACATATGTACTAATCATACGACAGGCAACACGTATGGATGCATAAACTACAGCTATGCACGTTGCGCGTGTACATATGTATATATATGCACACGCGTTATGCTATCGCTTAAGTCCATCGTTAATCCCCCAAGTTCTAATAACCTTGCGATCCAACTAAACACATTCACTCTGATATATTCAACAACTCTAGACAGTCGCTCTTCAAAGCTGTTCTTTCGGGATATTCTTGTCGAGCGTTCCTCCTCCTCTCTCCTCCGTGACGTGTCGCCTGCCACGTTGGAAACATCATCAGGCTGCAACGTGGGCGGCGAAACGTCGCGCATTAGAGAAAAGGGGCAACGCTTGACACGGCTACCCCGAAGGAACAGCTCTTGAGAGAATTATTCTCACCCACGTATTGCTTGTGTTGGTTAGCTGCAGCGTTTGTTGTGTCGTAGGAATCTCGCACCCAGAGCTTGCAACCTCACTAGCTATTTTCTGCCGTAGTAATAAACATATCTACCTATCGAGCCATGACAAATCTACCTTATTACAAACGTGTACACATCGGCGTAGCTATGCCCCACGTGTAAACATTGGTGTACGTGTGCCATATGTACACGTCGGTGCGTGCACGTAAAGTAACCGCGTGGAGCGTGCGTCGCTTGCGAACTTGAAGGCCCACCGGTGCCTTGTCTTGCAAATCATCTCTCGCCAATCGCTCATGAATGAAGTGAAGGTTTGGCGTGGGGGGCACTGATAATAGGGAGTGGTTGATTGTGGGGGGCCCCACTTGCCCTGTGGTTCCCAACTCAGGAAAGCAAAGCTGTACAACCGGATACATCTGCAAGCGAAAAGTCGGAGGGAAGAACCCCCCCCCCCCGCTGTTTCCTGCAGATAGTATTGAGCTCCTACAAATACAGACTCTACCGATGTGGTTCGTGTGGTGTACGCGTAACACTGCGTTCGGCAGGTTGGCGCAGAGAGTAGCGCTGCTGCCTCACAGCAAAAAAACTAGGGTTCGAGCCTCGGTTCGGGTGTGTGGAGATTGCATGTTCTCCCCTTGTCCACGTGAGTTTGACTGGGAGAAAAACTCTGATTTTCTGCTGCCTGGGTTAATTGGCCTGATGATTAAATTGCTCTCAGTGCCCTGTGATGGACCAGCGTCCAATTTAGGATATAACCCAAGTTATGTTCTGATCTGCTTATCCCTTCCCGCGGGACAACTGTTAAAAGAGCTAGATAGCAGTTCGTTGCAGTTTATATAAAACCCTATTATAGACCGCGCGCGTGCGGTCAGGGTTGAGATGTTTCAGGTGGAGCCGTGATTAAAACACGCTGACGAGTCACGGGGAGGTATGGTCACGCTAACCCGCACGATCCTTCGTGGGGGGGGGAAGGGGGCTCATTCATCCAGAAGGGCTGTCACGCGTGTGTGCTCGTGAGAGAGCGTGAACAGGCAATGTCATTGGATCCATTCGAGGTCTGCGCCCTTCGACTTACTCAGTGGCCACGAGCCGTGAGGCCGTTATGCCTACAGTGAGCCCCTTACGTGTGGGATAGACACGCACACGCACACACACACATGCATACGTGTGTGTGTAGCGGTAAGAACCCGCTCGTCCGAGTTATATTTCAGCTCAGGGACAAAACCGTGGACGATTTCTGAACCCGTCTTGGACCTCAAATTGGTCGACTCCGGCCTCAAACGAGTCGACAGCGCTGTGTGCAGTTATCGATACTATGGAGACAAAGGCGGTCGGGTGTGGTTTTGGTCACTCACCCCTTCATGTGCCGCGCCGGCCTTCATAGGTGCTCGCTAAGAGCGTTTACCCCAAAGTCTGTTAAGTTATACAGGAATCTTTATGTGTGTGTGTGTGTGCGCGCGTGTTCAGCCCCTGTGTCAATGCGCTGCTGAATTAACGCCCCCCTCCGCCCACCCTTTCCGATCTTGGTGGTGGTTTGACCATACTTCACCACGCTGGTTCCAGTGCAGTCTCGTGAAAGGGGAGCTTGATACCCACTGATGATGAACCGATATGTAATATATAAAAAAAGACACACACATACACACACAATACTGTATTACACATTTGCAATAATCGTGGGAATATCTGTTTATGTGGCCCGTACGTAAATATAAGAACAGTATCTTCTATAAGATTACGGATAAACTTTATTGTCATTCCATACTTATACAATTGCAGTCTACAGAGGAACGGAATCACGTTTCTCGTGGCCCCGGTGCCCAAACAAGACTGAATCCACATTTCAACAAGACAAGTGCCAAACAAGCGGGCGATTTAGACCACTGACTTCATCGATATCCACGTGACATGAGCATATAGACTGTACTCGATAGTTTCAAGCCGTATATAGACATTGGGCTGCGGTACGGTATGGAAAATGGATTTTTAATTACATATGTATGTTGAAAAGACCCCACGGAATTGGATCACGTGTTCCGTTGTTGTTTATGAACTCTACTAAGGCGCGTCGATACGCGCGTTGTGAGGAGCGCACGCGCGTTACGACGGGACGCGATGGCCGATGTCATCGCAGCGCACACGAGGACTCACGCTGATAAACCCGCGACCCGCATCTCGACGAGAGACACTGCTCTGTCCACATTAACCAAACAATAATTACACATCTCCCCGAAAACATTTAGAAAAAATCAATTGCGCATCTATCATGGACGGTATTTCGGAAAAGAAAAACCCCACTAGGGTGTGCTTACTTTAATATAGTGGAAGCCTCTTAACAGTCATACATTAATATTTTTTCTTTAAAAAAAACTAGCGAGGAGGGGTTTTAAAACGAAATATCTTTAACAATTACTAAAAACCTTCCCCCCACCCGCGACCGTCCCCAGGAATCAGAGACAGCTGTGCTACCTGCAAATGGAAACGGTGGCGCAGTATTCAGACAGAGCCCCGGACATCAGCAGCAGCGGCCGCTGAGCCTGGGCGCATTTTGGCAAAGTTCATCGCTCGCAGAGAACACGCGCATGTCTCGCAATCGCCTCTGCGCGGCCGATAAAGCTAATCACAACGCGCCGGGCCAATAAAACGGTTGTTTGTCAAGCCCCCGTGTTGCCGTCTCGAGCGCCGCGCCGCCCCCTGGGCGTCTCGGCGCGGTGATTCCGCCCGGCGGGCGAGAGCCGGCATTGGCCGAGGCGTCACGGGATGGGAGGAGCTGCGCCGGGGACATGCCTCGAGCCGCCGGGACAGCCCCCCGTGAAATGACCGCCGCAGCTCACTAACAAACGCGAAGCGTTCGCGACTGCGGCTGGTGCGCGGTGGTGGTGGCTGTTGCTGCTGCTGTTGTAGTCGCCGCTGCTGCTGCTACTGCTGCTACTGTCGCTGCTGCTACTGGTTCCGCAGCAGTCCTGCCAGAGAACGAGGCAGCGGTTCCCTAAGAAGCTGAGCCACAGCGAGACACAGGGTTATTAAAAGCGGCGACAAGAAGCGCAGCCAGGCAAGGGAGGAGAGCGAGCGCACAGATCTCTCTCCAGCTTCCCCGCGGCCGGCGCTCGTAACGATGTCTGCGATGCAGGCCCGCTACCCTGTGTCGAACGCGAACGCGCTGGGGGTGATGTCTCCCTACTTGAGCGAGCAGAACTTCTACCGCTCGGCGGGCGGCTACGCCGGCCTGCCCGCCGCGCCCGTTGGGATGTACTCCTCGGCGAACGCGGACCCGTACGCGGCGGGCCTGTCGCGCCACTACGGTCCCTACTCACACCCGCACCAGGCGCCCAAAGACCTGGTGAAGCCGCCGTACAGCTACATCGCGCTGATCACCATGGCCATCCAGAGCGCACCGGACAAGAAGGTGACCCTCAACGGCATCTACCAGTTCATCATGGACAAGTTCCCGTTCTACCGCGAGAACAAACAGGGCTGGCAGAACTCCATCCGCCACAATCTGAGTCTCAACGAGTGTTTCGTCAAGGTGCCCCGCGACGATAAGAAGCCCGGCAAGGGCAGCTACTGGTCGCTGGACCCGGACTCCTACAACATGTTCGAGAACGGCAGCTTCCTGCGGCGCAGGAGGCGCTTCAAGAAGAAGGACGTGCATCGCGACAAGGACATGCAGCAGCAGCAGCAGCCGGGCGGCAAGGAGTCGCATGGAGACGAGCCCACGAAAAAGGAACAAGGCGCTCTACAGCAGCAGCAGCAGATGTGCTCAGAAGGCAGCGGCAGCGAGGGGAGCCGGGCGCTGAGTCCCCCGCATTCACGCGGCTCCCCCGCCGCCATCCTCGTGGTGCCCAAGATCGAGAGTCCGGACAGCAGCAACGTGGCGCAGGACAGTCCTCGCAGTGTGACGTCCAACCGCTCGGCATCCATGGAGAGCGGCCTCGCGGAGTCGGGGCACGGCGTAGGAGGAGGGTCGGGGGCAGCGGGCGGTGGAGGAGGCGGGAACGCAGGGATAGCAGGCGGCTTCGGCGTGGTGGACAGCCCGCCCGGCGCGGCGATGCTCAGAGCGGCCGGGCTGCACGGCATCAACGGCGGAGAGCTCGGACACGCGCTTGTGTCTCCTCCGCGGCCGCTCATGCTGCCGCTCATGTCTCTGCACTACGCGCAGCCCCAGCAGGCGTCCGTGTACAGCCCGTGCGGCCAGGGAGCCGAGGCAGGCGGCGGGGCCGGGGTGGGAGGTGGAGGAGGGCAGCCCTATCACTGCAGCCTACAGACCATGAGCCTGCAGTACGCGGCCGGCGAGAGGGCCGAGCAGGGGCCCTCCTCGGCCTCCGTGTCGCTGCACGAGGACACCTCGCCCTCGCCCGACCACGCGATCACGTCCACCGTGCCGCACCTGGGCGCGCTCAACCTCAGCTCCAGCCAGCATCACCAGCATCAGCATCAGCAGCAGCATCATCACCAGCACCCGCAGCACCACCAGGACGGCATTCTGAGCGCGCTGCAGGCCTCGTCGCATCACGGCGGCCAGGATCAAGGCGGCGGCGCTCGACTTCCGTCCTGGTACATGGGACAAGATTCTAGCCACGGCGCTAGCGGTGGCGGCGCATTCGTCAGCCAGCAGCAACAGCAGCAGCAGCAGCATTTCGGCACGCGTGACATTTTCGACCCGCCATCTCGGCTGGGGCTCATGGAGGGCTTGGCTGCGAGCGCTGCCGCGGCGCAGGTGAGCGCATCGAGCAGCTGTCAGATGTCCTTCCGATCGGCGAGCCTATACCGCTCGGGCACGTACCCCGCGTATGACTGCAGTAAGTACTAGCGCCCCGTGCCGCAGTTCGCTCCTCCGATGCGGGTAGGATTTAAGAAACGTCGTGTGTGTACGTTCTGACCGCGCGTACACCCAGGCGAGAGAGCGAGTTGGCGAAATAGTGTTTTTTTTAAATCAGTCATTCGAGTTGGAATCCTGACCTAGGCTCGGCTGACTTGACTCTGGGAGCCGTGCTCCGTACGCTACGTTGAGCCGAAGCCTGCACGCATGCTGCGAGCAGAGATTGCCCTCCGCTCAAATGGGAAGTCCAACGCACGCGTGCACACCGCGCCTTGTTCGCGCATGCGGCAATAATGAGATATTCACCGCCATCCCGGCCATAGTAACGCGGTGTTTTCCACCACAGTGTAGGGCACAACAGCGAGACGCAGATTAGCGTTGTTCAAAAAAAATGATGTTTTTTTGGAGGGCACAGCCTGGCTGATGATTACTCGTGAAGGTTGAAACCTCCTCAATAATAATACTGACGGTGCCCCAGGCAGGTGAGGGCAAGGCCTGAGGACACATTGACTCCGATGTACATAGCGCGTAGTGGGGGCCGGGGACACGTGCGTGGAGGCAGCAATCAATTTATGAATGACTTAATTAAAGAGATCTCTGAAGGAGCCCGGGTGTTGATCTTGTCCGTCGTGTGGAGTCTGGAGCGCGGCCCCGTGTCGGGGGAGTCGCACCGACCGTCACTCGTCGTCCGCAACAGTGCCTCGACACAGGCGGCCGAGACACGCAGAGAGAATGAGTCCACGTGAACAACAAACATGCAACGGAGGAGGAGGAGGAGGAGGCGGCGGCGGCGCGATGGTCTGCTGCGCCGTGTATTTATGTTGTTCATTCACAATCAGTCAAACGTGGTCTCGCCGCGTTAACAAAATATCCGTGCCCTTGCCCAGCATTTGTTAATATTCCGACCTCCCCTTCTTTTCCTGCAAATACCCCACGGCTCCCCCCCCCGCCCGCCCCCCACGTTGCTCAACACGAATTTGGTCAAAAATGTACGTGGCTAATTTGAGCTTTTCACTATTACGTATACAAACTATACAACGGCAAGTGTACTTTGTATTGAGAATAATAATTATAATATTAATAATAATTAATGATATCGATAGATTGAATAACAAACAAGGGGTCGATTGTTGTACATAGGACTTACATCTTGCTAATGCACACCAGTGTTCTGTTGCAATATCGAGCGATGAGACAGACTTTAAGCGAAGGATCACCTTTACGTCGCATGCTTTCCCCCATCGGATTTGCGCTATAGACATGAAAAATAAAAAAAAATGTTACCACCTAATTTATTATTTATAAAACCTTTATCATGTAGAGTTAAAACAAACATACACGAAAATGCTAATTTTTTTGTTCGCTACAAATATAACAATACATTTCTAAACTATATGAATCAGAGACTAATTTATTGACTCATTGTTTTCGTGGCACAATTATCACTTTGATAAACTATATTATGTTCAATGGACAAATAGTACATGCAGTATAAACATCTGTTCCCCTTGTATATGCGTGAACGCACATATATGGCCCTATATTGTAGATGCGCGATGTTCCTATCTTGTAAATAAATAGTTTGACTGTGCCAATACCAAATGTTTGCGGGACTCTTTTGGTTTTATTACGCGTGTGTAGTAACTAGAAAGGAGAGTGATCGGCTCAAAATTAGGGGCTTCCAATGCACAATCGTCTCCAGTCATAGCATTGTGTGTGTGTGTGTGTATTTATGTATATATGTGGATTACGCGGCGGCAACGGAATTACAGGACCAACGTGGCCGTTTTCGCTTCGGCGATGAAATAAACTATATCTCATGAATATAGATATACACAATATACGGTTTATTGAACCAGTAGATCTAAACCCGTTTCGTGAGAATTTTTAGAAAACTACAGAAATTCACCGCTTAAAAACAATTGCTCTTGTGAATTGTAATTACCATTCCCGGTTCCCACGGCTTGTAACTCCGTTACAGCGCCACGTGTACGGCGAGAGGTTTAACTGCACGCTCCAGACCACGCGATCCACTCTGCGCACAGATGCCCCGTAGAGCCGATAGACGACACGGCTGGGGGCGAGTGACAAAGACCGGCAAGATACACAAAGGGGGTGGGTGGCCATCGCCGCTCCTGGACCGGCGACTGTCTTCCTAGTGCTGATGTTTACGCACACCGTACTGGGTACTCCTTTTTGGCTGAGTCGATCTAGTGGAGAGGTTCAGGAATCTGTTGTTATTCTGTTGGTCGTGAGCGTTGCATAGCTCGTAGCTCACAGCGCTAATCGCTACAGCTCCCCAGTGCCAAGGTGTGGTGACTGTGGTGTGGTGTGTGTAGTGTGCTTGTATTTGGAGTGTGTGTATGTGGTGTAGCCTATGTGTCGTGTGGTGTGGCGTGTGTAGTACACTGTGTGCATGATTGATCGATACCTGGACGCTCATCCACCAAGGGAAGGGTAGCTGATCCCGGGTTTACATGTATGTTTGATTTGCCTCGAGGACAGAGCGAGCCAGGAAGATGCCAGTCCGTGTATGTAGACCTCGTCTCTGTACGCTAGCTCGCCACGCTCCTCCACTGTCGTGATGTAGGCACGTCACGGCTCGATGTCAGCGAGTTTCTCTCCACAACTATTGTTTCCGGATAGCCGTGTCGAATGTTTCTTCGCTCTCCTTCGATTCGGGAGGCGAAGAGAGAGCGCAGGAACGCTCCACACGGCTATCTCGAAACAACAACGGCGCAGAGCAATTCTCTGCATACTCTGTCTTTAAGCACGGAGCTTAGAACGCGTGGTTCATTGTTTAATGTTAATGGAGTTCTGTCTGAAGCAGAACCACTCGGAGGCACAAGGGGTGAGGGGGAAGGCAGCCATGCAGTGGTCCAGCGCCAATATTTTTCAGACACCGCTCCTCTTTATTTTGCTGTTATTGGCCAATTAATTAATTCCGTTGTTTTTAAAGTTCTGTAGGGGACCGGAAACCCGTAGGAAAACCATAGAGAAAGAGGGGGAGAGCGAACACGCAAATGTCTCTTCACAGACTCCAGGCGGGAGTCGGAACGCCTTGGAGGGCAGTTTATCCTCCACGTGGCGGCGCGGGCATTGCCTCCACGCTCGGTCACAGCACACATCGGTGACTTCGAGCCCGCAGCTGGAAATAACGTGGCCTTGTCGCGTGGCCCCGAAACCAACATCGGCGTATTGGCTCAGTGCCGCATGGATTGATAGCAATCTGGAGAGTCTCGTAGGGATAGACACACAACGGGAGACAGAGAGAGAGAGGAGGAAAGGATTGACTTTTAAGTCCGATTTTATTACTCCTCCAAATAAAACATTGTCTAACTAAAAAATATACAATCAAGGCAATGTACAATATGTACAATTATTTACACCCCGTGACTCGCACCCCCTTAAATATAATTTGTAATTTCTAACGCACACACTTATGCAATTTCGAACGCATTTCTACCCTCACTCAGAAAGAGAAGAATTGCTTTTCACCAATTGAAAACCAGCAATATGTATAACCAAGACAGTTTGTGTCACGTTTTACAGCCCGTTTGATGGACATTTCGAGAGACCCAGCGAAAAAACCCCGACGAATGTTGGCGCCACAGCTTGCGCAGGGGCCATGCTGATCTTGCCTGTACCATCGGTCCAGTTTTCATGTACGTCCTGTCGGAGTAAGCGCACAGGGAGAGGAGAGACACGCAGAGAGAGAGAGTGGGTTCTTTATAGGCCGTGAAGCTTGCAGGGGCGTGAATAACGCGCAGTCACAAACATGTCAAAACAAATCGCCCCGCACAATGCGCCAGAGACGCGCCGCGCACGCAACACTGCCTTCGCGACTCCGAGGGGGGGGGGGGGGATTGGGATGGTGCGGGCGATACCTCGTCGCGCTTCTCCATCTTACTGAAGAAATGAACGCGCAATTAACGAGGGGGAGAGCGGGGGGGACGGAGACTTCACCGAGCGAATGGAAATGTCTGCCCAGAAGAGAGGAGCGCTCAACGAGTGTGCGAATGTCAGTATCAGTATCCACTTAATTCTGTCCAGGGTGATGAGAAGCTGGAGTCTATCCCGGCACACAGAGGGCGCAAGGCGGGGCTATACCCAGGATGTGACGCCAGTACATCGCAGGACATTTTTTGGGGCAATTTACTAGTATGCCAATTAACCTTGGCAGCAACTTATCCTTGTGACGGTGGGAGGAAACCGGAGTAGCCGGCGAAAGCCCACGCAGTCACGGGGAGAACTCGCAAACTTCACACAAAAAGGCGCCCAACCCGGGACCCCAACCTGGGCGTTTTTGCTGTGAGGGAGTAGCGCCACGCACTGCACCACAGTACCGTCCTCTGCGCATGCCACAGCCCAGGATTGTACGCGTGTTATCAGTCGACAAACGATATGGATACAACAGCGCAGTGGTTGTTTGGTTGCGATCGAGCTGTGCGAAGGTGATGGCGCGCAGACATTGGCACGGCCTGCTTGTGCGACACGAGCTGAGCTGTTATACCGCGTGGTGAATGTGAGAACGCTCGTTACCACTGAACGCGCGAACGCATTGAGCGGTAAAAACAACAATAATTAATAATGTAATTAGGAATTGCTCTCTATAGCTGTCCTTTCCCGAATGAGCAGATATAAAGAGCAATTCTCATACATCGAGCCGTGAAAACCGACATCAGTTCAATCATAATTGTTATCGATCGCTTATACTTTGTGTGCATGCATCCCACATGCATCCTACGCGCCGAAGCGAGCGGGCAATCTGCTCTCATCATACCTGAGTGGGGACAATCTGCTCTCATCATACCTGAGTTGGGACAATCTGCTCTCATCATACCTGAGTTGGGACAATCTGCTCTCATCATACCTGGGTTGGGACAATCTGCTCTCATCATACCTGTGTTGGGACAATCTGCTCTCGTCATACCTGAGTTGGGACAATCTGCTCTCGTCATACCTGAGTTGGGACAATTTGCTCTCATCATACCGGAGATGTCGTTGTTTATGCGTCAAGAGGCACGCGTAGCTAAGACGAACTGCGGCCAGACACACTCGCTTATATGGTTCAGTGAAGTGTTCAGGGTTTCGCTTCTCGCGCTTTCCCGCTGTCTCGTGCAGTGGTCGTTGAGGCGTGCTGGTGGAAGACGTTGCCCATCGTTGTTTTAGAGTCGACATCGATGCGTTGCTAAATGTCCGCGAGAGACGCGGCCACGAGTGCTGTCACCGTGGTAGAGCGGGACACGTGGATCATAGAACAGCGCGCTTACTGGAGACCACCTCGAGCCGTGAAGACACGTGAATGGGCTCGAACCGGGATGCGTCACTGAGAAGGACTGGTAGCAGGTGGACGAGACTGGTTACGGAATGGCAACCAAAGGGTGACGCGCGCGCGTCAGAGATGACTAAATGTTTAAAACGGGGTCGATCGAACCACGAGCCTCGCGTCTCTGCACCGAATGGAGTTTGGCGTTTGTTGGACCGGTAGCGGCTGGTGTCAACGTGGGGAGACGTCCATCCAGCAGTGGATAAAACACGCCTGGCGACAATCTCGTTGTAATGGGGCGTTGTCGGGTTTATGTCTAAGTATTCCTTTCCCGACAGACCGGAGCCTGAATGCAAACGCATCAAAAACAATAATCGCACAAGTTTCTCCGAAATGCTTTAATCGTCAAATAGAACGTACACACGCGCTTAAGTGAACAAATAAACACACACGCGACGCAGAGGCGCTCAATGCGCGCGTTGGATATTAATTTATTTACATTTCATTTGACTTTTTGTGCCAAACAGAACGTGTGAACTCTCGGGGGCTCGCTGGCGCGGCGGCAGACTCTCTCTCACAAGAGACCGCTACTATTTGCTGCCATTCCCCAGGCCAGCGCGTACTCAGACGCTCTGCGCACAGCGCCCACTCTGTACCCGGTATAATTGCCCTGCTCTGTGTACGCAATTACGCATTTAATAATGCGGAGTACGTGCGTACACATCACCCGTGCGTTACCGAGTACATTGCTCGCTTCTGTTCACCCAGCAATTCATTTAGAAAAGTCACTTTTCTCCCGGTTACCGGTGCGTGTTTTTGTCATATATATATTTCAAGTTTTACTTTACTGTACTTCATTTGTTTACACGTGCGGTGCCGCGTATTGCCAGTTGTCCGGCTATTTTACGAGGAAGATTCGGGTACGGGAATGTACAGGGTGCGGGCATAAGACCTTCATTGAAAATAATGACATCTTTATCGGCTCGATATCTGATTAGAATTTCTTTCTAAACCTTGTTTTTCGGGATAACCGTGCCGAGCGTACCTCCTCTCTCATCCAGGAAGCTTTTCTCGTCACGGCAATCCCGTAAAAAACAGCTTTTGAAAGCAATTCTTAATAGTGAAATCATTTCGTGTGGGATAAATTGTACATATTATTATTACAGCAATTGTTCAAAGTGTCCTGTATCATGTACAATGCACATGTTGCATCTCTCTACTGCTCCGAGCGTAGTCATCGTTACTAAATCAGTGCGGCCGAATATATAAACATACTTCTCAGTCAAGCGACTCCTGCCACCACCCTGTATATGTTACAATCTTCCCGTAGGGTTGGTTAGTACCGGTGTGGGCCGTTATCTGCTGTGTGTACGCAGTGTATTATGATACAATTATTAAAGAGCGATATTTAAAACGCGCGCCCGTGTGTGGGAGGATTTTGTCGTTAATAATTGCTCGGTGCCCAGCACGTGTGTTCGTCTCGCTTACGTGAATCTTCGTGAGTTGTGACGGATTCGCTTGAGTCGCTAAGACAAAGCGCACACAGACCCTGGTCGATTAGAAACTGGGTTTGAGCTGAGCACGGCCAGGTGTCACGCTGAACGGTGCTTAATATCAGCCAGGAGAGCGCTCACATCGCCGTTTACGAGATTATTTAACCTCGTAGTAATTTTTCATTAAAGTTTTTCAACCTCTTAAGAGCATTATCTGATTAAATAATGCGCAGTGCAATAATGACTATTAATTATGGACGAGACATACCTTGTACTAGAGTGGTGGTGCCTTACGCTGACTATCCCTAACTACAAGTCCATCTTCGGAGTGTTTCACAATACAAATACATTTAATATTTTCTCTCCATCGATGCTCTTTCGGGATAGCTGTGTCGAGTGTTCCTGCTCTCTCCTTCACAACAGTTCGCTTTCCACATGGGGAGGAGAGAGCAGGAACACTTGACACGGCTAACCCGAAATAACAACTACGTATAAAAATGCTCACACATTGAGCTGTGACAAGCCCGCATCAGTAGGATGATCACTTACAAAAGCTGCTCTTCTGGGATCGACGCGGTTATCCTGAAAGAGCAGCTTTTTGAAGCAATGATTCAGCATCGAGCCGTGAAATCCTACATGAGTACAAAAACAATACTATAATAACATCTCGATTTAACGGACTACTAGGGGGACGTGGTGTTCAGAAGTCCGTAAATCTGGACGCTTTTATGACGATCTTACATACAAAGCAATTACTATATCTGATAACCGATTTATTATGACCACCGCTTAATAGACTAATACATATATCTAATAAGAGGAATAGAACGTTGCGATAATAAGAAAACTTTATTTCCATAACCCCCATAGCAGACTGCTCTCTGGGAACTGGCAGACGCATCGGACAGTGCTTCCAAAGTCCGTTGAATACGGAGGTCCGTTAAATCAGGGTTGTGCTGTTGTTCTCGTGCCCACGCAGATTGGAACGCGGCGCGGGTACGGAGACGCGGATCCGATCTCAGTGCCGGTTTAGCCTGGGAGGCGATGTGCAGGGAGACACGGGGATGGAAGACGCGCGGATTTTAATGTGGAGGTCGTTGCAGCCTGTCAAAGGATTAAGACAATCTGGAGTCATAAATTAATCCCGGCTTAGCACGAGGATAGCATGCACTGTTTCTTAAATCCGTACTCTTAATATGTTTGATGTTCAAAGGTTTAATTCTCTCCACGTGGAGCGACACGCGACCGATGGGCTCGGGGCGCAGTCCTCTGTTCACACGCCTTGTGTCAACTTAGAACGGACGCACGGCTCTTCTGATTTTGGGAAATCGAACTCTAAACAAAAATCAAAGACAAAGATTCCCCGTAGAGCCTTCACAGCCTGGAGAGTCAAGTACTGTTAGCGAGCACATATACAAGCCAGTACGGCACACGCGGGGGTGGTCGCCAGCATCACGCCCGGCCGCCTTTGTCTCCCAAGTTGCGATGTTTGCACACCACGGTAGGCACTCATTTAAGGCTGAGTTGACCTAAGAGAGGCACAAGTCCGGTTCAAATTCGCTACTGTTATGGGTTCTGAGCGGGAATCGGGTCGCAGGGTAAGTAGCACAGCGTGTTAACCACTGCGCCACCGCTCCCCCTATTCGAGTAGCCTTCTGCGCTGGGCAATTTTTAATCTTCATTTAATATATATTGGTTATATATATTATACAACATCTGCGTATGCGTTTCTAATTGATATTCGTGTGTACATTCGATAAAGCCTTTCACAGAGTGTTGGTGCTAGCGTGTTCGCGAGCCCTTGCAGGGGTATCTCCAACGTGGTAGGCGGAACGTCGCGATAGAATGAGCAGGAGCACTCGACACGACTATTCTTAATGAGCATCTATGGAGGGAAATGCTCATGCATCAGGCGAAATAAACCTACATCAGTACACAGGCTCTGATCACATTTTCCACACTGTAATTCGGTCGGGAGCAGGAATCGAACTTGAGGAACCGGTTTAGCAATACTATGCATCCCTTCCCCCAACCCCCGTGCATTTTGGTTAAAGAGGTTGTTTGATCATACTTCACCACGTTGGTCCATGTGAGGGTTTGGGGGTAGGGGTGGGAGAGGTTTGATTGAAATCGAATTCTTCCACTGAAGTTTAAGCGGAAATCAGGAATCGAACTTAGGTCGCCAGACTCGTGTTATATAGCGTGAATGTGCTAACAGCCACGGCCAGCGCCGCACGCTCGCACTGGTCATACTAATCACATAATGTACCATTGTCATGCACGCACTGTCGTAATTCAACACAACGACTGTACGCTTAGATACGCTCTAACTTCTGATTACTTTAAATATGCCATTCATTAAACGCTGTGAGCGCGCGTTAACCGCCCCATGGTATATACACGTCTATCAGGCACAAGGCACGCTGCTCGCGCCCAAAGGAGCATTCATCCTATGTTTAGCGAGCACTCTAATAAAACCGCATGCTCTACGCGCATGCCATTATGACTTGAGCGCTTGATTGATGGCCGCTATTTAACCAGGTGAGAGCCCACTAGGCTTGATTATAGCAGGTTTTTTTTGGAGAGAGAGAGGTAGAGAGAGCTGGAGAGAGAGCGAGAGACTCCTGGAAAGTGTAGGCTACAGTTACTTAGGCCCAATTATCGTCTTCACGATTTAATTGCGGGCAATTTTCAAATCTGGAGTTTTAAACCCACGCCACCGCTGTGGGGGCGGCAGTAGCCCCGCCGCTCCGCCTGATGATGTCACATGGGGTCTCAATCACGACTGCTCCAGAGCAGACCAAGGTCACTCCTGGTTAAGTCCTCGTGTAAAAGCCATCAGAATCACGGTCATCATCGTTTAGACTCAGCGGCGCGCCTCCCGTGCGCTCTATGGCTCCAGTGCCAGGGCGGAAGGGTTGTGTGGCTCAGAGAAGCGATGTTGTATCACAGCAAGAAATCCAAGGTTCGATTCCCAGCTCGGGTGCCGCTTTTCTGTGTGAACTCTGCGCATTCTTTTCCCGTATCCGCGTGGGTGTTCGCCCGTTACTCCGGTTTCCTCCCACATTCCAAAGCCATACTGCCTCGTTTAAGTGCCCTGACTAATTGCCACCGGTGCCCTGAGACGTTGTAACTTGCTTACTCCTCCCCGATTGACAGCTATTGAAAAGAGCTACAGTGCAAAGCTTAACAGTCCTTTCCAACTTAAATTAGAACTGAAGGACTGACAACGCGGCCACAACGCAAACGGGTTAGAAGCTGTAAGCTTTCCGTGCTAACATAAGCACTGCATCCACTGTGGTTATGAGAATTGTTCTTGTTAGCTGACCTTTCGGGATATGTGTCGAGTGCTCCTTCTCTCTCCTTCGCGACGTTTCGCCTCCCAAGTAGGAGGCATCATCGGGTGCTCTGAATGGTTTCGCTGAGACGTATTGTGTCGCACAGCTCCAGCGCACGAGTGTATTCTTGCGATGGTGAATGTTAGAGATGTATTTCAAATTGCTGGCTACAATATTGTTTAGCTTACAGGTACATCATTACATTTTGGTTAAATTATAGTAAAACCTCTGTTTAATAGACTAATAGAGGGAAAGAGTGTCCAGAAGTCCATTGAAACCGGATGTTTATATGACATTATTGTACCTAGAATAATGACCATATATTATTATAACCTTGACATTATGAAGAGCATTAAACAGCGTGTACACGTATCTAACAGGATAAATAAAAACACAAAAATGCGCATATATTATTTCCATTATTGCCAATGCAGACCGTTGGCTGGGAAGAGGCAGTGTCTGTTGTTTCAGAAGTCCCTTAAAGCGAGGTTTTACTCTATTACTTAAAACGTTCACCCGCTGCATGCGTAGACAATCCAAGCGATCAGCACCTCTAAAGGCCAGCACGGCACACGAGAGGTCGGTGGCACTCACCACGCCTGGTCGCTTTTGCCTCCCTGGTGGCGATGTTTACACTCCCTTGCAGCACGTACTCGTGCTCATGAGTCTGACACGATCTCGGAGAGACCCAGAACCTGATCAGAAATTCGTGGCTAAAGTTTCCCGCGAGAACGAATAGAACTCGGGTCTCCAAGTTCGTAAAGCGGCGCCCGAACCGCGACACCACCGCCCCCAGTAATAAACCCACGCACACGTAGTAGCGCGCACTGAGCGCCCTAACCGCGACACCACCGCTCCCAGTAATAAACCCACGCACACGTTGTAGCGCACACTGAGCGCGTTAACTCCTACACCACCGCTCCCAGTAATAAACCCACGCACATGTTGTAGCGCAGACTGAGCGCTCTAACCGCGACACCACCGCTCCCAGTAATAAACCCACGCACATGTTGTAGCGCGCACTGAGCGCGCTAACCCCTACACCACCGCTCTCAGTAATAAACCCACGCACATGTTGTAGCGCGCACTGAGCGCGTTAACTCCTACACCACCACTCCCAGTAATAAACCCACGCACATGTTGTAGCGCACACTGA
The DNA here is from genome assembly GCA_036362905.1 of Mordacia mordax. Classification (NCBI taxonomy): domain Eukaryota; kingdom Metazoa; phylum Chordata; class Hyperoartia; order Petromyzontiformes; family Petromyzontidae; genus Mordacia; species Mordacia mordax. The sequence goes on from JAZEWT010000002.1 coordinate 228,420, forward strand.
GCGCGCTAACCCCTACACCACCGCTCCCAGTAATAAACCCACGCACACAGCGCGCTTGCAGGATGCGCCCAAGTGATGCCCCATCGGTTGATTCTGCGTCTCTCAGTGGAGCTACGCGGTGAGGCACGCGGGCCCTGGTGCAGCGGAGACAGCGATTAAATCCCC
>JAZEWT010000002.1:228603-241347 GCA_036362905.1 Mordacia mordax
CCATTCTCCTGCCTCCCCCTCCCCACCTTCCCGGCCAGTGGACTCACCCGTGCAGTTGCACCGCCTGCACACTCAATAACCTCTCGCTATCGGCTGTGGCTATCAGTCTACGCGTTCCGCCTTCTCCAGTTCACAATGAACCCGGACATTTCTCGTCGAGAAAACGAATCCGTGAAAATGTGGACGAATTCGGGTTCAAGACCCAGTGATCTGGGCCGCCCCGGTTCTCCTCCAGTCGCTGCTCTAACCCTGGTCTGGTGGTCGCTCTGCGTGCAGATGAAGAACGGAGCGCGCGGCTGCTCGTCGCATTAATATTATTATTACGAGTACGTTCGGAATGTCATGGGTCATGTGTGCGCTTAATAGCTATGCTAATGTGTACACAGCGCTAATTGCTGGTTGTTTGGTTGCTATGGGACCGTGTAAATATATCTCGTGTGAGCGCGCAGACGAGCCTAGCCAAGGATATCGGCAGCAGTCCTGGCGTAACAGAGATGAAGATCCCCCGTATAGCCTTCACAGACAGTATGGTCAAGGGCTGTTGACGAGAGGTAGTAGCCATGAAGGCTGGCACGGCACACGACGGGCTGGATGGGCAGGTCCTTGCGGATGTTGCCACCACAACGCGTGGCGATGTTCGCACGCTGAGTAAGCCACTCGGTTGAGTCTGAGTCATCCCGGGTTAACCCGTTCACTCACAAACCTGCGTTGGCCAACGTGAGTGTGATGGTGAAGTATGGATAGAGGCCATCATGCAGCGGTGTATTTATAGGCGAATGAACGACGCTGTTCTGTAGAGAAGAGTAGTTGGGTAGAGGTTAATAAATAAACGCGATTCTACATTCAAAATTAATTCACGCTAACGCCGAACAGAGGTTGCCCACTTTAAAGAAGCACTGCTATATGAATGTTATTGTATTTGTAAGTGACGAAAGATACGGATCCTCGTGTGTTTATATGCGGTGTTCATTTCATCGTCTGTGCTGGGGTGACTGGCGCCTCGTGCTGTGAGCCCGCTGAGCTGGGTTGTATTCCCGACCACTGCTCACATTAGTGGCAAGCGGTGGCGGAACGGTTTCATGCTCGAGCCCATACAAAGACAAAGATCCCCGTATAGCCTTGAGCGTCTGTAGGGTCAAGTCTTTCAGCGAGGAGCACCTCCTACAAAACAAACCCATACTCACCGGCATGCACCATGGTGAAGTATGGGCAAAACACAGGCGCTTTGGACACGGCGTGGCGGACACCCTCATGCATGGGAGAACTGAGAATGTCTGGGATTGTCATCGCTACGACGCGGCGTGACGACGTTCATCGGGCGGCAGGGTGACAGGGAAAGTCCTGCCCGAGGCGGTTCGATCCCCACCTCGGGCGACTTTCTGTGTGGAGTTTGTTTGTTCTCCCCCTGCTCCGCGTGCGCTTCCCTTGGTTTCTCCGCGTTTCTTCAATGGCTGAAAACAACTATTTAATGAATTGGCGATAACAACGTAACATCATTACAAGAGGCAGGGTCTGGCAAATGTTGGCGCTGTCTAACTGCGTTGCTACCTTCCCGCCACCTCTTTGCAGTTTCCTCGCTCTTATAAATCGTCTTCTCTTCGAATTCTTTCGTAATTGAGCGATATTTGTATTGATTATTATTGGTGTAACGCAGAACGCTGGCCCGACTGAAGGTCCCGAGGATCGGGGGGCGGCGGTCTTAGTGATTCCGGGGCCAAAGGCAAAATTCAGTGTCGACCCCCAGCCCACACACATTAAAAAAAAACACGGAATCCGCGTAATGAATGTTGCATTAATGGACTTCGTTTTACTTCTTAGATTTAAAGGACTTATGTTAGCAGATCACTAATCAGTATCCATGCATTCTTGTACACGTGACTAATGAATCATGAGACTATTGTGGAATTGTCTATGTGCCAAACTTCTCTCTGAGAAAAGCCGCACACCGGGCCCTTAGAGAATGGACGCGCGGGTAAAACTAGTTACAGGGTGGTCCGGATGTCCCGTGACCCCTACATTACTTCCACACAACTTCATATCATCGTGCCAATGGGGCGCGCGATGTAACCTGAACAATATCAAAATGACATGCAAAACATATAAATGTTATACTAAATAACTACGTTTTATTCAAAACGCCTATTAATGAGCAAAGAGAGCTTAAATTATGGGCGTCTATTGAATCATGTGTGTAAGGGGTGTGTGTGGGGTCACAAGCCACAGAGATATGTGGACCACGATGTACATCGTCTTCGGTGAAGTGACAATTGCAGGAGACCGGGGACGCATCTGTTCTCCATCTGAATTTGAGTGGTGATCCCAGCAGCCCGCGCGTGCAGCCGCCCATCTCCCCGTCTCCCCGTCTCGACATCTCCGCGCGTTAGAGCCACTCAACAGATCGGCGCCATCCACCGCGGCTGTCCGCGACCTCTCGCCACCCCCCCCGGGCGCTAACGGCCGCGATAGCGAGCGAGGGCACGGGGCGCGGAGTGTGGAGAGGCCGCCCCCTTCACCGCGTGTCTCGCCACCAAGTCGGTGGAGAAACGCGCGTTGAGTCGCCGACTGCACGGGAAGCTTTGAAACCCTGACCGCGCAATACACGCGAGCGTTAGTGGAAGTAACCGCGTTGAGCCACGTACCGCTTAAAATTAAAATAAAAACCCGTTGTGCAGTAGGGAGGGATACGCAGGTTACAACATCTCAGTGCTTCCGGGGCAATTTATTTAGGACAATTAATCTCGGCAGCGTCAGTCAATTTTTTATTTCCCCTAGAAAGAAACGTTGAGCATGTCTTTGGATTGTGAGAAGAAACCGGAGTACCCAGCCAAAACCCACGCATACACGAGGCGCACACGCAAACTGGACAGAGGAAGGCACCCGAGCAGGGAACCGAACCGGGGAGTTCTTGCTGTGAGGCGGTGGAGCTGCTATGTCACGGTGCCGCGCTGTGGAGCCGTATCAGTGAAACCTCTCGAGGCAGAACTGTCCGTGGAAGTGGAGACTGCAGAGCTGCTTCTGAGGTCGCTTCAAATCTTCACATCGTCGCTTCCAGTCGGCTGTTTCGGGATAGCCGTGTCGAGCGTATCTCCTCCCCCTCCCGACACGGCTATCCCAAAAGAACAGCTCTTGAGAAATTCTCATATGACACACTTGGAGCGATCGCCGAGATACCCGTTTGTGGCTTGAACATAATTAACTGTCATTGACAGAGCCATGAAAACCTCCATCGCTACATCGAGAGAATGGTTGGTCAAGCGGTAGTCAATCAGACATTTCGTTAGAGCTGATATTGAACTCATTCGAGTGCAGAAGGAATGCAATAACCTTTGTGTTTTGTGCATTATTTAAATCAGTTCACTTATCAGTGCCCGCTTCATCCTGTAGAACCCCCCGGTGGGTCGGAGCCTATCCCAGCAGACACAGGCCGCGAGGCGCTTAAGAGTCGGGTTTAATCACAAACAGCTGCGTGGATTCCACCCAGCGTGTGGGCGCAGGGGGCCCTGAGCTATGAGCCCCGGGGCCACCCAGTGGCCTCCATTTTATAGAAACTCACTCACGATCACGGCCACAGTTCTGCGACTGGAGAGATTGAAGAAGACATGGAAGATGTTTTACCATCTCTGGTGATAATACAGCAGGTTGGTTGCTTTTTAAAGCTGTTCTTTTGGGATAGCCGTGTCGAGTGATGAAGAAATTAGAATGCGTGGCATATACTCAGTAATTTTCCAAGGTATTTAAGAGAGAATGGCTCAGAACGGCGAGGTAACCTGCAAGAGGGGGAACGTCAAGCCACGCCCACCAATTGCTGTGTTCGGAATATTGAGATGTTATCGGATAATTAATAAAGTTGTGTTTTTAGTTGCAGGAGAAAAACGCGAGAACCCGGAGAAAACCCACTCGGAACAGAGGGAGAACACACAATCTCCATACAGAGAGGCGCTCGAGGCGTGAATAGAACCACCTTAGTACAATCGAACCACGTTAGTCCATCCTTTCCGTGAGACGCACGTTACCACTGCCTTAAATGTGGGAGGCGAAACAGCGCGGAGGAGAGAGAGAGGGATCAGTAGAAATGGCTATTCTGAAAGAACAGCTATGGACAGCAATCCTCATACATCGAGCCGTGTAAACGAGAGAACAGCTTTTCGAAGCAATCATCATCGGTAAAGCTGTTAAGATATTCACACACACACACCACGTAGACACCGTTTACAAGGCATCAAGTTTGGGGGAATCACACGTGCTTGTGCTAAAATGTGTCAAGTCAGCAGGAAGCACATGTGTTTTACCACAAGCACATGTGGTTCTCGCAAATGTGGTGCCTTCTAAAAGGTGTCCATGTAATGTGTGAACGTCTTAACACCTCATGTGGTGGTGTCAGAATGGGTGAAACCTGTAGTCCGTTTTCGCCACTAAAGACTCTGGTTCCCACACACGCCACATTTCCCCCCAGATCGATTTTCAATGTTACTGTGATATTATTTTTATGTTCACTGTTTTGAGTTACTCTGTGAGCATCGTCACATTATAACTTGCCGTACTTTTATTGAATGACGTGTCCGGAAATGTGTTTCAACTATGCGTGCACAATACTGACGTCAGGATGAAGGCACAACAGTATACAAGTAGGTTTATGACATTAGGCAAAAGTATGAATTTAAAGATAAAATATTATTATTAAAGTTTCAAAAGAGTAACGTGAAGCTGAGTTAAGACATAGAAGCTTTGGTATTATTCTGATAAACGTTGCACTTCATCTCATCGCATTGTCAGAAACCGCTTGGTCCTGTACAGGGTTGCGGTGAGTCGAGGCAGACACAGGGCGCAAGGCAGGGATATACCCACGATGGAACTCCAGTCCATCACCGAGCACTGCGGGCAATTTAGTCTGCGAGCCAATTAGCCTATGCAGCAGCATATTTTTTGGACTGTGAGTGGAAAACGGAGTGCCCGGGGAAAACCCACGCGGACACGGGGAGAGAACATGCAAACTCCACACAGAAAGGCACCCGAGCCGAGATTCGAACCCGGTGCCTTCTTGCTGTGAGGCGACAGCGCTACCCACTGGGCCACCGTGCCGCCCACTTTGCACTTATGATTTGTTTATAGAAACACTTGCTCAATTATATATTGAGTAAGTTGGTAGGTGACCCATTGGCTAAACACCACGCCTTGAGCCCAGCGAACCTGAGTTTGATTCCCAGTTGAGGCTAACATCAGTTGTAAGTGATGTCATCTGCGCCAGTCAAGTTACCCATCTCTTCAGTCCTGCTGTGAGGCACGTTGTGGAGGAGGCTGTCATCTAGCAGTAGATTGATAATGGCCTGCACGTGAGGTGATATAGTCATCACAATCATTCTCTGCTTATGTCGGTGAGCCAGAGCCTATCCCGGCAGACACAGGGCACAAAGCATGGCTATACCCCGCATGGGACGCCCAGTCCGTCGCAATGCACCGATGGGAATGTAGTTAGCAGGACAATTAACTCAGGCGGCAGGTCTTTGTACTTGGGAAGAAATGCAGAAAACGCACGTGGAGACGGGGGAACACGCGAACGCTCGAGCCGGGAGTCTAACCTGTGTGGTGACAGTGTTATTATGAACGTGGCAGCGACATGCAGCCACGGTGACGACGGCTTCAACCTGCATCCCTACATCTTACGATGGGCAATTAATTGATGAGCGGTTTTATTGTTTAAGTTGCGGCAGGAAACTGGAGAACCCGAAGAAAGCCACGTCGAGCAGGAGGGAGATAACACACACACACGCACGCGCTACAGAGAAAGGCGCCCGGGCGGGGGGGGCCTCGAACCGCGCGAAAGGAGGGGCTGCTGATTGACGGCTTACTCAGCGGCCACTCAGCGGGGGAAATGCATGGCCACGTGTGGGTTTACGGTGCAACCACGAGTAGACAAAGACATTCCCGCGTACACCCCCTCCCCACCCCGCACCCTGGCCGCCTTTGTATCTCCCCAGTGCTGACCTTTACACGCTGCACACGCTGCACGTGTAATTCACGACCACGTGTAAGTGAATTGCACGCGCATGTCACATCAAATACAAAGAACCCCCATACAGGTTTGAACAGACTGTTGGGTCACGTGCTGTAAAGCGAGCACCTATGAAGGCCTGCACGGCACACGAGCGAGTGGGCGTTCTCCACCTCGCCCGGCCGCCTTTGCCTCCAGAAAGATGTCATTTTACACACAGCACCAAGTACTCAATTACGCGGGAATATTTGTAGCAGAATTATTGTTATTATTTTAAATCGCAAATTTTTGTCCTATCGTTTGTTGCTACTTTCATCTTTCGGTTGGGCTGTGCTGGCGTTGTTGGCGAGCCGTTCTCTCTACAACTCCCGATCTGTAAAGAGAGAATCCAGAAAACGTTGTTGCTGATTTGTCGTTCTTATCTACTTGTTGATGGGCAGTTCTCTCAGCGATTCTGTGTAGCGCTTTGTGGCCCTTGGATGATGAGCGCTCTACAAATGCTATTATTATACGATAAATGTTAAATTAAACTTTTCCCAATATATGTATTATATCCACCGATAATTTGGTATTTTAAAATAATAGTTGAAAGGCTGATCATATTTTAAATGTTGTTCTGCAACGATATTACAAAAAAAACTCCCAAAAAATGTTTGTTGCTGCTGATTTTCCGGTCTGGTGCCGCTGTTGTTGACGCGCCGTTCTCTCCGCAGCTCTGTGAAGCGCTTTGTGACACTGTAAATGCAATTATTATTATTAAAGCAGAGTGAACCTAAGGGAGCTCCAGAACCGTATCGAATTTTCGCCACTGTTATCGATCGTGAGAGTGAACATTTTGAGGCTGAGTCGACCTAGGGGAGGCTCACGACCGGTTCAGAATATCGTCACTCTGCTGGCCGTGAGAGCGGGATTCGAACTCGGCCCGCCAGGTTTGTTACCCAGGGAGCTAACAGCTGCCGCACCGCTCCCCGCGACACAGACTCACACACGTATACCGTGGTTGTGCGTTGGAAGTCATCGTGAAGGCTATTCATTAGGCGGCAAGTGGCTTATAACGAAAATACCTCTCTCACGGAGGGACTTTAAGCGTAAATCGTGCACTTACGGAGCAAACAGAACTTCAAAGCGATTCTCAAATCGGTTCCATAATTCGTCTTTCTTGAGACGTTGTGTATAAAGTTGGGTCTGCTTTGCCGAGCGGGAGAAAAACACAACACCCACTTCCCTCCGGAGTATATACTTTGTGGGGGCCTCTCGCCGAAGCTAAACATAATTGCGTGGGTGGCCTGTGGGATTTCCATAAGCAATTAGGGCACAATGAGAGCGGATTAGGTCGGAGACTCACGCACGCGGGGCTCGCAGACGCCCGTCTCGCTCGCAAAGGCCTAACGCGTGGGTATCAATCAGCGCCGCGGGCTATTAACATCACGGCAAGCACGCGTCCTCGCTCTCTGTGTAGAAATCTTGGTTTTGCAGCATTGGGTTAAATATGGAGTGGGCAGGCGGTGTGCAGCTGCGCGGGGAGGGAGCACTGCTCCGAGTGAAAGAGGGGGTAATTTCATTACTGACAGCAATCAGCTTGTATTAAAGCTGGAAGGAACGGTTGAGCTATGTGGCTCTTTTTAACAGTTGTCCAGCGGGGAGGAGCTAAGCAAATTGCACCATTGGGGTGCAATTTAGTAAGGACAATTCGCCTATGCAGCAGCATGTCTTCAGACAGTCAGAGAGAAGCTGCAGGACCCGGTGAAAAATCAAGAGGACACGCGGAGAATATGCAAGCGCACACAGCAAGGCGTCAACCAGGCCAGGGATCGAACCCGGCACTCTTGTGTTATGAGGTGGCAGCACCACGCCACCAGATCCCCCCATGCCAACCACGCCGCCGTGTGCAATAACAACGACGATGATGGACGTTGAAAACCGCCCCGCTCACCGAAAGGTCGCAAAGCGCTGTGCGAAACTAAGGTTTGGGGAAAATAAACAGTAGCGCGCAAGCTGATAAAAGCACAACCCTCCCCCCCCCGGTAACTACTGTGTACATCACATCAAATAAAATACCATCCCAAACGAGCAATGCCTTGCTACACAGGAGAGCACAGCCCCGACGGGACAATGTTGTCGTGTTGTGCGGCGCACGTTAGGGATTTAGTTCCTGGCGTAATGTTTTAATGATGCTCCAGAATGGCAGGCAAGGTTAGATTTGGCAGACGTATAGCCGAGCGCTTTACTATTAACCGCAAAAAAAAGTGAACGCTGACAGATTTGGACCCCCCTAGAAGCAATTAGGGCGCGCAGGTTGATTGGTCTCGCGATTCTAGCGGGGGTCAACCTGCACGTCTCAGTTGCTTAAGGCTCATTCTGAAAACTCGCAAACACCAACACCGACAGTGAACCGAGTAATTTGCCTCTGGCGGAGTGTGACGCTGGAGCCCAAGAGAAAGTTTCGCGCGGGCGGCACGGTGTAGCGGTCAGTATCGCTGCCGCATCACAGCAAGAAGCACCCGGGTTCGATTCTCGGCTCCGAGTGTGTGCGTGGTGTTTGCGTGCTCTCCCCGTGTCCGCGTGGATTGTCGCTAGGTATCCCGGTTTCCTCCCACAGTCCAAAAACATGCTGCCTAGATTAACTGTCTTGACTAAATAACCCGGTGTCCTGAGATGTTTTAACTAGCTTATCCCTCCCCGTCGGACAACTGTTAGAAAGAGCTACGCAGCTCAGTGGTTAATTTTAGTTTAAATAAAAACGGACTGAGACCTGGTACAGGTTACGACTTACATATGGAGGTGTTGCTGTTTCAGATTTATGAATTCAAACGTTTTCATTACAATTTTGTAGGTGATCTATATTTTTGACATCATATGTTTCTAATATTTTTTTATATAATTGCATAAAAATATCACTACCCAACGATGCGCATAATTGTCTCCGTTATTAAGTCGCGCCTCGATAAAAGAAGGAGTGAGGAGGAACGCTGGACACGACTATCCCGAAAGAGCCGCTCTTGAGAGCAATTTCCAACAATCTGCTGTATTTCCTTGTGATGAATGAAGCGGCGACCCGTGGCTATAAGGACCGCGCGAATTCATTCAGACGATCAGTCAATACATTAGGTATAAAGTAAGCGACGGCAAATCATATATTTATTGGGCATTTACCCATTAGCGCGCAGTAACACGAGTTACACGTCGGTGCTTGAAGCTACACATCTTAAAATGTGGCCACAGCTGCTGAGCAGTTACTAGGGTGAGACGATGTAGGTTCCCACGGCTCAATGTATGAGTAGAGTTGTTCTTTCTGGAGAGCCGTATCGATAGAGAGGAGGAACGCTCGACAAGGTTATCGCGAAACGCAGCTCTCGAGAGCAATTCTTAATTTTGTAGGGTTCATTTACATTGCTGCAGAGGTAGGTAAAGGCGTGTCACGTACACACGAACACCAGAGTACCGAGTTAATGACTCTGTATGAGATCTGGAGTTAACTATATTCAGTTCGAATGCTTGTTGGATAGCAGGAGTCCCGCATCCAGAGATTGCAAGCTCGCCCGGTTTGTTTCTCGTGGAATAATAAACCTCTCTCTCTCTCTCTTCAGCGATTATCCACCAACGCAGTCGCGTGGCTGCCGATGTCAAACGACCCCGTTTGGAAACCGGCGTCAAAGCAAAGCTGTTTTGTCACGGCTTGAAGCATCACAAGTGCGCTCCACATGTGCTCTTTCGGGATAGCCGTGTCGAATGTGCCTACTCTCGCCTGATGATGCTGCTAACGTGGGATGCGAAGCGTAGCGAAGGAGAGAACAGGAACACTCGACACGGCCATCCCGAAACAGTGGCTACGGAACACAGTTCACAAACCTGTTTTATATTCACAGTGGTCACCCATCCACCAATCATTTGTCCCGGGCTCGTTCTCGTTTGGTTTTCGATACGAAACGACGCACGGATGGACAATCGGGGTGATTTTTTTTCCAATGTAGCAGACAGAATAACAGTAACCAGTGCTCAATTGCTTCTGGAACGGTTCGGAGCGCTTCTGAATGCTTCAGAGTGGTTCATGACGCCAGAAAAGTGATGTTCTGGATATGTGTATGCCTTGTACTCTGGTTGTAGTGCCTTATGCCGAAAATGCTGACTGTAAGCTAAGTTGCCCTAGCGAACATTCCAGAAAATATTGAGAGAGAAAAGAATCCATGTATATAGAGGTACACTATGAAAGTAGTGTATTAAGGTAGAGCGTATATAAAATTGGTAGCCTAAATGCAAGTGAAGCACAACACTCATCACAGTCTATTGATATCGGTTTTCATGGCTAAATATATGAGAAATGCTCTTAAGAGCCGTCGGGTTAGCAGTGGCGAACAATGTTGACTGGATTTGTCTCGAGTGAAGTGACATATCGTAAAGGAGACAAAAGGAACACTCGTCACGGCTATCCCGAAAGAGCAGCCCTCGACAGCAATGCCTATCACAATCCGTCAGTACAAACTATAATGGACAATTAAGGAATTGCACACCTGTCAATAGTGTACTCAGATAATGCTGGCATATTTAGTTATTTGTTATTCGTCCAAAAATAACGGCCCAGACATAGACGTCAGCTAGATGGTTATTATTACAGCACAGAGTACCCAGTGAGCTTGCAACCTCTGAATGCGGGATTCCTGTGACACAATAAACATTGGAACTGACAAACCCAAAAACGTACGTGGGCGGTAAATAAATAAATTCACATCACCAATTTATGCAAAGATGAAACCCTCACCATAATGATGACCAAACATGCCAATGAGTTAATAATAGACAAAAGAGGTGGTCGTGTATCAGAGCAATATGATTCAACCGAAGGAGCGTTTTGCTTGACAGCAGAAAAGCGAATACGCTGTCACACTCGCGCGCGCGGGTTAATCAACGTCTACACGCCGCGAGCAGAGCGCGCACATTGTAATGTTGGCAGAGCGAGTGTAACATCGCACAGGGACGGGGGGGGGTCACCGGGCAGAAGAGGAGGAGGAGAACGCGTGTGGCCAGAAGAGGAGGAGAACGCGTGTGGCCAGAAGCGGCCACCCGTGGTCTCCGTGCGTCTGACACGTGGGCGATTCATCCGCCGCACGAAAGAGTTCATTCAACTCGTGAGGTGGTCATTAGAGATATTCACCCGTCACAGTGGAGGGATGACAGACAGATGGGGCGTGCGTGCTGTGTATGTGTTGTGCTGTTTGTTGTTAGTTCTGCTGGCTGTATGGACTCTGTGTTGTGTGCTGTGCTGTGTGCGTGCTATGTTGTGTGCGTTCTGTGTGTGTTGCCTGCTGTGTGTGCGTGCTGATTGTGCGGGCTGTTAATGCTGTGATGCGTGTGCTGTGCTTGCGGTGTGTGGAGTGCTGTGTGTGTGTTTGGGTTGAGAACTGTATGTGTGTGTGGTGCGTGCTGTGTGTGGGGTGTTGTGTTCACTCCGCTGTGCGTGGTGTGTTGTGTGTGCGGTGTGTGGAGTGCTGTGTGTGTGTGTTTGGGTTGAGAGCTGTATGTGTGTGTGTGGTGCGTGCTGTGTGTGGGGTGTTGTGTGCACTCCGCTGTACGTGGTGTGTTGTGTGTGCGGTGGGCTATATGTGATGTGTGCTATGTTTGTGTTGGAGCAGCCGTGATTTCTGAGCCCACTGCTACCGAGCATTACCAGTTGGGTTCGACTACCAAGCCACGATTACTGTCAGTCGCGATTATTTGAAGTTTTCCTGGTAGTTTCTCTTAATCTACGTTCTACTTAGATTTAATGAAGTATCTCATGCGGTGTGTAAACATCGGCGCTGGGAGCGCCGCAGACGGCCGCGTGTGACACTCTTCACACCGGCCATTCTTCAAATGCCAAGATGCACAGGCGGCGTGCTCGCTGCCAGCACTTGTCCCACACAGCCGATGAGGCTATTCGGGAGAGCTTTGTCTTTACCTCTCGCGAGTGCGCGTGCGAGTTGCGCTACCGGGCGACCCGAGGTCGATTCCAGCTCCCGCGTCTAACACCGGTGACAATTTCCCGTAGCGCTGCCTAGCCTCCCTCTCTTGAGTCGGCGTACCCTTGAATGATTACCCCGTGCGGGTTGCAAGCATCGACATAAGTCAGTCGGTGAGTTCTTATTTCAGCCGGAAGGAGCCGTTGAGCTATGTAGCTCTTTCTAACGGTTATCCAGCGGGGAGGGGTAAGCAAGTCACAACATCTCAAGGCGCCGGGGGTAATTGAGTGAAGAAAATTAACTAGGGGAGACAAAGGCGACCGTGAGCCGTGCTGACCTTTATAGTGCTGCTATTCGCTAACAGAAGCACTTGCCTCGCAAGCCTTGCCTGGGCTATACGGGGACCTTTGTCTCTTTTTGTGCACACAGTAGTCACGCGCGGGCCATTGTTCATCCGTGCTGAGGCCCCATCACCGTTGGGCCGTGCAGGAATGCTGAGATGGGCACGGGCGCTCCTCCTAATGGGCCCAGGCACGGGCGCTCGCATTTGCCGCGGCGCGCATTGCAGGCTGACTTTGATGGATCGAGGGAGGTTTTCTTTTTATTTTCTTTCTTCATGGAGGAATTCGTCGCGAACACCGGGCATTGTGACGCTGTGTATGCGGACTGATTACGCGGTCTCAATAGACCTAGGCTTTGATTCGCGTTCCGCTTTATAACAAGTGTACCTGAAGGGCCTCGCCATGCAAAAGCGGAGGCTCTGCAAATTGCGTTGTTGTCATCACGATGCGTGAAAATTGCTTTCCAAAATGTTCTCTCGGG
>JAZEWT010000002.1:246872-264951 GCA_036362905.1 Mordacia mordax
CCCTGTGTTTCCGGGATAGGCTCCGGCTCACCGTGACCCTATATAGGATTAAGCGGTTTCAGACAATGAGATGAGAGATGAGGTTTCAGATAATGAGATGAGCGATTACTGGTACCACGAGTAAATTGCGGATAGTAATTTAAGAACGATTGCAAAACTCCGTTTTTAAACAAAAATCCTGCGAAGTATGACAACAAAATAATTAAACTTTAATTTTAAAAATGGATTTCATCGAGAAAAATGAAACATTTGCATTGAATAACGGTGTCGTTAACAGTTGAGATCTAGGTGCTGATTATACGTTGTGGCAGTCAATAAGTGATTTGTGTGAGATCTTTGGAATGAATATAGACGTGCATTCTTTCGACGTGTACATGGAATAGCAGTCTCTAGAGGGAATGATCCTCCAGACATGTATGGAGATTTCTGCTACAAATACGTTTATAGAATGTGTTTTTATCGAGGGCATTCTACAGATCTGTATATGGACATAGTATATCGACGTTCTATGGATATGTATTCTGTAGATCTGTACATATAATGTATCGAGGGCATGTATTCTATGTATATAGACATATATGCTATAGATTGCACAAACACACTGCGTTTGGCATAGGGCAATAAAGCAATAGAAATGCATAACAGTAATCACGGTAAGTTAAAGTTTAATGAAGATAATGATGTAAATCGCATTTAAAGTCTAGAAAATGTGCAGGATATGTACAGTATATATGTTTAGGACCGGGGACGTTGCAGGCAATATGAATCATCCACATAATTGTCCTGTGTGATACCGTATACACCGCGCACCTTGCATGTGATATTATTACACGTTAAATAAATGCGCGGGAAATTACATCCATAATTAATTTGAAACGATTATATATGAATTACATCATCAATGCCATTGTATCCACAGTAAGCAATTCAATCACTCGTAAATGTTTGCACATAAAAGAAAGAAAAACATTTTACAATCCCCGCCGAACTAATGACCTGGTGACAGTACCATACAGTATAGAGTTTCAGGAGCGGTGATTCAGTACAAGCAAAATAAACCGGTTTCGACCACATAGCATCTCATCAGCAGTCTGCCTTGCTTCAATCATTACTAGTGAACTAACAGATGCTGCGGGTAAGGGCCCTTTCTTTAAAATACAGGTCCTTGGTTCGACGAAAAATTACATTGTAATCGCTCCAAATCGGTTCCGACAATATGGGTCTCATCAGTAGAGACGGGACTTGTTATACAAACGCTGCTGGCTTACCAGCAGCTGTTAGTGGTGCGGCGGCACTGCACACAAGCGGGTGCCAGCGCAAAGGAGAATGCGCTCCGCATTGTGCGTTGACCCCCGGGCACTATTTGTTAAAGCAAATTGAAGCAGAAGTCCGCTCTTCGTCCGCAAATAAATAAAACCATACTTTGGTTCGTTATCGTATTAGCGGTTCTATGTTGCTTATTTATTTTCCAAACAGGTGAGTACGATTTGCACACACTGGGGATGTAGCCACAGGTCACAGCGCACCTGTCTTCAATACAGAGGCTCACGCTGCGCGCATTTTTCTGGTTAAGCATATAATTAAATAAAGCCGGCTGCGAACCGCGCTCCCGGGGTTGGGGCGCGGTGGCGCAGCGCTGAGCAGTGCCGCCGCCTCATGGCAAGAAGGTCCCGGGTTCGATTCCCGACCCGCGTTGCCGCTTTTCTGTGCTGCGTGGAGGTGCGCGGTGCGTGCTCAGCACTACCCGTGGTGTGGAGTCGCCGCTGCTGCTGACCCTGGTGGTGTGACTGTGAGTACAGTGACGTTCTCGCCACAGCTCTGCGCAGCGCTTCGTGACCCTCGGGTTAAAAGCGCTCTCGAAGTGCAATTATAATTATTGTAATCGGTGCGCGGGGGATGAGCTCAATTCTCATATCAACATCAGCAGAACTCGTCGGCAAAGCCTCATGCACTGCACGGTGGAGGCCTCCTCTCCCAGCGCGCCGCCACCTCTCACTGATAATAACAATACAATTTATAATAATATAATTATAATACAATTTATACTAATATAATTATAGTACACTTTATCATAATATAATTATGTAATACAATTTATAGTAATATAATTATAATACAATTTGTAATAATATAATTATAATATAAATGACAACGCTCCGAGCAACTTTCACGACTGGTCATTGGCGAGAAAGGGACATTGGAGGCGCGTGTAAACCGCAGACAGGCCGAAGGGAAGGCAGTCACGCAGCAAGCCGGCGCCAACATTTGCCAAACATCTACATATTGTGACTTTATCACCCCATTGATTAGTGTGGGTTTTTGTTATTGTGGGAGGAAACCTTAGAGCCCTGACGAAATCCAGGCAGAACCAGCGAGACAGAACACATGAACCCCACAGGGAAAGGCGCCCGAGATGGGAGTCCAACTGCCGTCTCATGCAGGATTTTCTTGTGAGACGCTTATGTTACCACCGAGCTACGCTGATGAGACTCAGGGAAGTCGAAACCGGTTCACAGGTCGTCTCCTTAAACAAACGCTGTTCGACAACATTGATTCAGAAGGTCAATGGGCTGATGGACAAACCGGCTGTCTTACACGTTCTGTAACAGAACCTTGCATCTGCTTTTGTACTTGTACTAAAGCAGCTGCCGGTGCTTAAGCAGGTGGGCGCACCAGCCCATTGCAACTTCGGTAAGTATTGCAAATCTGGGATAAATAGTACGCACATGCAGAGCCACCTTGTCAATCGACTGCTGGATGAGGACCACAGCACCACGCTCCGTGCGCTCCGTGAGGATACGTTGCGAGTACTCGACGACGCTGCTGGGCGTGCGCATGTGTGGGTTGTGGATGCTGTTGCAGTGCTCTCTGGCGCCCGCTCGCACGCGCAGCCGTCAGGGCCCTGGCACATGCGCGCTGGCCACCCAAGCGTTATTCAGGCTCAAACCTGCTTAGCTTCGGATGAAAACATGGGCGCTTGAAATTCAATGCAAGTAAACGAAACAACGGCGGGATGAGTGTCATGTGAAGAAGTACAGAGGGGGGTGCAGATATACCGTCATCCCCAATTGATTGACCCCTAGCTTTTGTTTCTCTCATTTACGCATTTATTCACGTAAAAAACTCCACCTGTTTATTTCAGATGCCTGATACAAGTTCTTATGCGACTGCAAAACGGCGCGTAGTGAGGAGCGTACGGGCTCATGAAAGATCGCGAACTGTAAGAACAACAACTATGACATTTGCGGGTCGATATATTTTTAGACGTGTGCATACGCGGAGTGATGTAAATAACCCGTCAGGCGTGAGAGGGCCGCTTTGTAGAGTTCACGCGCGTAACGATGTGTTATCGGTTTGGAGACTCTGAATAAATGTGAATTATTATTATTATTATCATCACTACCCCCGGCACGTGGACCGAATTGTCGGGCACAGTGCCGTTCTGCAACGCGCCACATCCACCGCGCCTGCGTTTGTCAAGTGAACATTCATCATCATCATCATAAGTCCCCGCTTAATCCTGTACCGAGTCGAGGGAGGCTGAAGCCTATCCTGGCAGAGACAGGGCGCACGGCAGGGCTAAAGTTAAGACGGGGCGCCAGTCCATCGCAGGCCACCGGGGGCAATTTAGGCAGCAGGGCAAGGAAGTTTGGCAGCAGCATGTTTTTAGACTCTGGCAGGGTATCCGGTGAAAACGCACGCGGACACGAAGAGAGCAGACACTCTACCAAGAAAGGTACCCGAGCTGGAAATCCAACCCGGGGTAATAATGTTCAGAAACCTCTTCATAGAACTATGGCAATATAATGAAGCGTGCAAAAACGTGCAAATGTTTATACAATCCATTAATAATAATAATAATTACACTTCTAGAGCGCTTTTCACCCGGGGGCCACAAAGTGCTGCACAGAGCTGTGGAGAGAACGGCAGGGTCAGCAACAACAACGACGTGTGAACGGCAAATCAACAATAACAGTGACGGTGTTTACTTTGGTCCGCATCCTTTCGAGAGAGAATGTTTGCAGAAGCATTGATTCAGCAAAACAAACTCTGCAATGTAGGGCCTAGTATACGAGTATTATGGCTATATGTACCATGTAGTGGTAGTGCCTTACGCCGATAATCCCTACTCCGAGCAATCCCGGCAGAGTTCCACGCAAAGATCTGGCGAGAGAGGAAGATGTGAGTGCGGCGCGACGTGCGCACAACCCAGGCGGTCGCTAGCGCCAGTAAATACACGCGCGGTGCGGCGTCGAATACCTCGTGCGAGGGGTGGCGCCTCTGTCCGTGTGAGACGAGGTCGCTCCATGTGCATATGTAGAGTCAATTATAATCGAACAGCTGGCCTCGTTCCCACGGCGCCGTGCTCCACGAGGATACACTCAACATTAATCAGCCAGAACAATGGGAAGCTCTTAATGTTTGGCCCTAAACCCGTATACAATGTCACTGCTTGATGATTCAAACAAATGCGCTCAAGTATAAAATATACCCAGAGGTGCTTGTGCTGCCTTGAGGGAAGATGATGATGTTATTATTGTGTATTTCGGAAAGCAGACGGGAATAATAGGGTCTCTGTAGTTGAAGTTCCAAGGTCTGCGAGTTAAATTGTCTCGCAAAAACTGCGTTTTGTAAAGTTACAATGATGTTGAATGTGTGTGAGTGTGTGTAGTCGACTCAGCCTGAAATGAGTTCATAATCCGGTGTGTAAATATTGCCTCCTCGTGTGCCGTGTCGACCTTCATAGGTGCTACTCGCTAACGGCACTTGACCCTACAGTCTGTTAAGGCTATACGAGGGATCGCTGTCTTTGTCTTGTATGTGTGCATATAATTCATCTGCCGGTTGTCTTAGGGTAAATTTGGCGCTTAAAGTTACGATGATGTTCAAGTTGACTGTGCCTGGAAGCAAGTAATCCACCTGGGCGCATTGAGTCCAATTCGCAGGGCTCTGTTAAACGATTAGCAACGTAATGAGAAAAGCAATCGGAGAACGCGCCGCGAACACGACAAGAGCTACTGCTGTGAGGCTCTGCCAAGCAACATATAAGCAAGCTGATGTCGGGTGCATGAGTGACACTGCGAGCGTGTCCGCTCATTGATGTCTCATCTCATTTCATTATCAGAACCCCTTAATCATGTGAAGGGTCGCGGTGAGCCAGAGCCTATCCCGGCAGACACAGGGCGCAAGGCAGGGATATACCCACGATGGGAAGCCAGTCCATCACCGGGCACTGAGGGCAATTTAGTCTGCAAGCCAATTAACCAATGCAGTAACATGTTTTTTGGACTCTGGGAGGAAACCGGAGTGCCCGGCGAAAACCCACGCAGACACGGGGAGAACATACAAACTCCACACAGAAAGGCACCCGAGCCGAGACTCGAACCCGGGATTCTTGCTGTGAGGAGGAGGCGACAGCGCTACCCACTGGGCCACCACCGTGCCGCCACGCTCATTGATGTGGAATATGAAAAATGATGACTGCTCTACCCCGCTCTGAGCTCTGACTCCCTCGCCTCTGACCGTGTTGTGATCAAGGGCCATTGCACGAAACGTCGTGAGTTATGTTTTTATTCCAATCTGTATGAATATACTTTGTATTTTGAAGGCCACAGTGTTGTTGAACATTGTGTTCAGTTTTGTTTTGTATCATAATGAAATATGTCATTTCTATTGTCATCATTGTGCACACGCTATGGGTACTTTTTTGGCAGTATACATATATGTTAAGTGTTAAGATCTTAACACCTGCATAATTGCCAGAAACTGTTAAACCTGTTCTACTTATCATACTGTGTGCACAGTTATTTCTAGTGGTCGCATCCAGGTAAAATTATATGAAATACTAGAAATATTTTAAAGCGAATAATGGTTTCTTGGAGTTTATTTCTTTCAATTTTAGCAAGCGATGTTTTACCATTATTTGAAGAATGAGAACAAAAACATAGTAATAAGCTGATCTTCATACACAAACCAGTTTCAAGCGTTTCCGTTCAGCGGCTGGGGTCATTTCGGATCATACAGTCCACGCACACACTCCGAACTAGAATTCTCTTCGGCCCAATTCCACTTATCCAGCGAGCTCAGTTACACAGTAACCGTGCATTTGTTACCTGTTAACAAACAGGTTGAACAGTGCCCGGAGAGCGGAGGTGTTTGTTCCTTGAGGCAGCCGGGCGAGGCATCGTCTACCCTCCCGTCCGCGCGAGCTGTGACTGCAGCGCGCATGGGAAAAGAGCAACACGGCCGTGATGCTTGGAGGAACTTTAAAAATGTGAGTTAATTCAACACAGGTGACAGTGATTGCTCCGAATTCCTAAACACAGCCTGCACGTTAATTGCTTCCAGAAATAAACAGATTCGCTGCGCTGTGCAGCAACACACACAGACGAAACTTTTTTTGGATATTTTTTTTAAAGCCAGATGCCCTCCCTGCAAGCCTCGGGCCACTTGGAGAATGTAGTGAAATCTAGTTTAACTTTACTACCGTGTAAGAGTTTAAACGCACGAGCGTTTGGTTCGTCGCGTCACACGAGGGAGGATCAAGGCAACGGACAGAGCCACCTCGGCCGCAGTGAGAGAGAGAGAGATGTCGTTACGTCTGGAAATCAACGCAAGGTAGCAACACGCGTGCACCTTCTGCAGCTGTGGTCTGTCACTCATTAAGATCGCATTCCATCAAAAATTGTCCTGCGGTTTTTCAGCACAACCCAAAAATTGGTTTGCCTATGTTTCCATATACGTTTTGAGTCTTTCTTTTGACCACAACATACTTCCCTAATTTGATCCATCCTCAACTTTTTTTTATATCCCCTCTCCCCCCCACTTCCACATTCGCCCCCTCCTCCCTCCCTCCCTCCCCGCCATTAAACGTATTCCGGATTTGGGTTTTTTTTGTCAAACCACACCAGGAAGGCAGTAATATCTTCCTTGGCAGGAGGATCATTGCTGCTATCTGCCGGCTGTCAGATCACTGAGTACTGCTGATGATACGTATCGTAAAGAACCTTCAATTTCCTAGCATTTCCATATCCCTTAATTAGTATCAATTGACACAAAGGAAATCAGTCCAGCATTGTAATGATTTTCCACAAGGTGTTTCAAAAGTGTAATTTTTTTTGCCTTAACGTTTGTAGAGCACGGATAGTTATGATTACTCTGTCAATGTGTTGTCAAGTCACTCATTAATTTAATTCGTCAATTTTCATGAAATATCCCGTAGAGTTCCGCTTAGCAGCACACGTACTAATTAAACATCTACTGCACATCCATGAAACACACGTGTATTACTTACACCATGGTGTGATTTCAGAACATGTTGTGAATTCACGTGCAGTGAATTGCCGTGATTTCTTTTTGTTTCAATAGCGAGTGGCTGCCATCCACCAACGTGTAATGAGGTAGGCTTTCATGGCTCGATGTTTGAGAATTGCTCTCAAGAGCTTCTGTCTGGATAACCGTGTCGACTGTTCCGCTTCTCGCCTTCACTACGTCTCGCTTCCCTCGTTGATGATGCCTGATGATGCTTCCATCGTGGGAGACGAAACGTCGAGGAGGACAGAAGAGGAGCGCTCGACACGGATATCCAGAAAGAGCCGTTCTTGAGAGCAATTCTAAGCCACCAGTATTTTCTTTTCGACGCTTCCCTATGATGGAGGTCTCAACTCTGTGCCCCATAGGATAGCCGCTACGATAGCCGGAATCGAGAATTCCTCCTCTCCTTGGAGGCACCACCAGTTGTTCCGGTGATGCCTCCGATGTGGGAGGCGAAGGAGAGAGAAGGAACACTCGGTGACACGGCCATGCTGAGCGAACAGCTTTGGAGAGCACGTAGTTATAGTGCGGCACACGCACCGGGCAGAGAGCGCGCTCCGCATCGCTGTCTCAGCAGCTCTCGCTACATGGAAACTGCGAGCGGGCCAACGGAGGACAAATCTTCAGGCTCAGCGCGGATACATTCCACCGTTCTGGCTTCTGCCCAAGTTGAATCCCGGGTAAATTATCCTTTGCGCGACGGTCGTTACGCAGCAGGCTTCTGGTATAGTCTGACTTCAATCGCGCGGCGCTTAGATGGGGCCCTCTCGCAGCGCCAGACCGTGCACCATGCGATGCACACTCGCTGTTTGGATCCACACGGTCGGTTTGTTTACATGAGAGGTTAGAGGCGCACGTGCGGACGGGCGACTCGCCGCCACTGAGAATAACAACCCGAAAAAAAATATATACCGGGAGTCCTGCCAGCCCAATGTACACGCGTGTGAGAGGAGTGGTGGTGCAGCGGTTAGCGCGCTGCTCTGCGATCCGGGTCACCCAACTTCGATTCCCGCTCACGGCGAACTGAGTGACGATTTTCTGAACCGGTGCTGAGTCTCTCCTAGGTGGACGCAGCCACGAGTCAGTACCTAATGCGGTTTGCAAACATCGCCACTAGGGAGACAAAGGCGGCGGGGCGTCATGTTGGACACCTACACTGTCGTGAGGCCGTGCTGGCCTTCATAACAACCACCTGACCCTACAGTCCGTTGAGCCTATCAGAGAGATATGTGTCTCCTCTCATTGTCAGAAACCGCTTAATCCTGTATAGGGTCACGGTAAGCCAGAGCCTATCCCGGCAGACAGAGGGCGCAAGGCAGGGATATATCCACGATGGGACGCCACTCCATCATCGGGCAACTGAGGGCAATTTAGTGTGCAAGTCAATTAACCTATGCAGCAGCATGTTTTTTGGACTGTGGGAGGAAACTGGAGTGCACGGCGAAACCCACGCAGACACGGGAGAACATGCAAACTCCACACAAAAAGGCACCGGAGCCGAGATTCGAACCCGGGACCCTCTTGCTGTGAGGAGGCGACAGCGCTGCCCACTAGGCCACCGTGCCGCCCGAGATATCTTTGTCTCTAGAATGAAACTAATACAACGTGTAACGCCATAGGCGAGACATTAATACGGAAGCCCGGGGAAAGTACAGAGGGGTGAGGGGAAGACAGCAGTGCAGCAAGCCGACGCCAGCATTTGCCAGACACTGTGCCCCGTATGTTATGATGTTTTGGAAGTAAACCGGAAAACCCGCAGGAAACCCAGACAAACAGGGGGAGAACTCCATAGAGACGGACGCGAACAGAGAGACTCCAACCATCTCGGGTTGGACCTTCCTTCTGTGAGGCGCAGATGTTACCACCGCGTCACCCCATCCCTGATTTAACCACGAGATTAAATAAACGCGGCGAGCCACGTGAATCAGCACAGCTTCTTTGCAGGGGAGATCTGAGATACCCAGCACGAGCGTTTAATTCTACGGAACTTTGCTTTTGTGGTCATTGTTCAGTTCAGTATTAGTACCCGCTTGATCCTGTGCAGGATCGCCAGGGACCGAAGCCTATCCCGGCAGACACAGGATGCAACGTGGGGCTATATCCAGGATGTGACACCAGTACATCGTGGGGCACTTTGGGGCAGTTTACTCCTCGAGCCAATTAAACTAAGCAGCAGCGTGTCTTTGGACAGTGGGAGGAAAACACAGTACCCAGCGAAAACTCACGCGGACGTAGGGAGAGAACTCGCAAACTCCACACAAAAAGGCACCCGAGCTGGGAACCGAACCCGGGTTTTTCTTGCTGTGAGGCAGCAGCGCTACTCAATGCGCCAAATGGTAAGGTCCAGTGCGCTTAGCGTTTACTTGTAAAGGGCAGTACAGCACACGAGTAGGTGCGTGGCCAGCACCCTGCCCGGCCGCCTTTGTCTCCCTAGTGGCAATCCCTCCACACCGCACTAGGTACTCATATGAATCGACCGAGGGGAGATCCAGGGCCGGTTCATACACATTCAAACTCGGATCGGCCAGGATTCAGCGCGTTGACAGCGCATACAGACTAACACACACAGAAAACATACACATATACACACAAACACATACCTACAGATACACACACAAAGGCACAGACACACACACAAAGGCACAGACACACACACACACAAAGGCACACACGACACACAGACACACACACAAGTACACAGACACACAGAGACATAAGCTCGCGATTCATTCCCATGGCCCTGCGCTGACGGTGGCTCGCAGCGGGAACACCTGACTGCACAAGTCCAGTGAAAATGTTTTCGCGGAGAAGTGCAGACGGCAGTGCAAGAGGTAAGAAAAATACATCTTGTACGGGGGCCGGCAACTTTTCCCATCGTCTACTATTTCAGAGGCAGCGCGGGGAGGACGCTCTGCCCACGGCGGGGACACTGTGTGTGCCCCGCTCTGCGCTCGCCGAGCCGGTGGGAATATTGCTCGGATCAAAGGCGGGGGCATCACTTTTTCCACGCGGTGTAATAGCTGCAGGCGCTTGGCTCTGGGGGTCGATAGGCGCAGGGGGGTGACTAGGACAGTGGGATACCCTCGCCCCCCCCCCCGCATTGCTCGCCTCCCACCCACGCTCTCACTCCACCACCGCAGTCTGCCCTTTATCTGATCCCAACTTGGGTCTGGGGGGCCCTGGCAATGCGCCGAGCTCGGTCTGGGGGGCCCTGGCATTGCGCCAAGCTGGTAACCGGGGCTTTGCGCTTATGTGGACGTAATAAGTAGCGAGGTGAAAATGCCATTTTTTTTTACAATTTCTTCCAAACAACTCAGATCTGCAAAGGATCAGTAGGACCCAGGTCTCCAAATCCCGTGGTATGCGGCGATTTACTCAGCAGTGGAAATCTGGTTCAAGTTAACTGATGTTAAATAAGGTTTAACTTTGGAGGACGAGGAGGAGGAGGAGGAGGCGGGAGGGTGGTAGTGCAGTGGTTCGCGCACTGACATACAAACTGTGAACCTCGCGGCCGGAGTTTGATTCCTGGCCGCGGCCCGCATTAGTGACATGCCAGCCCGTTATTAACCCACATGAACCAGCGTGGTGAAGTATGGTCAAACAGCCCAGCTTGAGAACACCTTTATCCAGCAGTGAATTGAGAACAGCGATTGAAGAAAGCGAGAAACTTTAAAGCAAGTGTCAGATGGTTTTTTTGTGTCACGGGAATCCCGCATCTAGAGCTTGCAAGCTCACAGGGTACTTTCTGCTACAATTATTATTAATTATTATTCATCAGACACGCTTATCCAGGGCGACACATCATTACAGAGGCGTCAGCGAGGAAACCACAGAGAGGCGAAGGGAAGGCAGCCATGCATTCAGCCGGCGCCAACATTTTCCAGACACTGCGTATCTCGGCCTACAGAGGGCGCAAGGCGGGAGAATACCCAGGATGTGACGCCAGCACATCACAAGGCACAGTTTTTTCGCCAATTTACCTAGGCAGCAGCGTGTATTTGGACGATGGGAAGAAACCGGAGTACCCAGCGAAATTCAACGCGGGCATGGTGAGAGAGAATACGCAAACCGCCAGACAGAAGGAACCCGAGCGGGGAATCAAATCCCAGGGTTTTTTTTGCTGTGAGGCGACAGCGCTACCCACCGCACCATCGCGTCACCGCGCGTATCTACTGCCAAGTAAAACAGATTAAAGGAAGATATTTATTATTATTCGTCCAACGATTGTTCTCCAATTGAATATGGATTAACGATTCGAAGTGTTTCAAGAACTGACGTGAAAATAAAACTCCGTGCACATTGTAGAACTAGGCATGTATTATAAAAAAGAGTAAGCATATTGATCGATCCCAAATACCTTACTAGCATTGTAAGCATATTGATCGATCCCAAATACCTTACTAGCATTGTAAGCATATTGATCGATCCTAAATACCTTACTAGCATTGTAAGCATATTGATCGATCCTAAATACCGCACTTGGTGAAAATTCAATGTAGTGTTCACTGCGTAACAGCAGGCCCAATCATGACCCATAAGCACTATACAAGCAGTACGCATGTGACTGTAGTACAATGAATGACTGTCACGGCTCGATGTAAAAACACTGGCTTCCATAGACGTCCTCTCGGGAAAGCCGTCTCGAGTGTTGCTTCTCTCTCCACGACGCTTCGCCTCCAACGCTGGAGCCATCATCATGCATTTGGAGGCATTATCAAGAACGCCCGATAAAGCCTCCAGCGTGGGAAGTGAAACGTCGCGAAGCAGAGAGAAGGAACACTCGACACGGCTCTAAAGATAAATTCTCCACCACGCTACGATGATTATTTTGAGAACTGCTTTTCATAGCTCTTCTTTTGCGATGGTTATTAAAAAAAAACCGACCTCAGTATTATGATGTTACTCATTCTGTTCGGTGAGACTGTGGGTGAGGAGGCGGTATGCGTGTGTGTGGGAGTGTATTAGAAAAACGCAGGGCTAGCTTATGGCACCAGAATTCATTTCTTTCCCAGCAAGCCTTTTTACTCTCCCTATCATTTTCTCTCTCTCTCTCTCAATGAGTCCCCTCCTCCGTTCCGCTGCCTGTCTCGACCGCATTCGGATGACGTCAGAGAGCCCAATCAAAACCAGCTGGGCAGTAGGGTACAGGGGTATTAGTGAAGCAGAGAGAGAAAAAAAACACGTGGGTGGATTTGGGGAAAGAGAATTATTAAATTTGGGCCCGGCTGGTGACGTAAAACTGAGCACATAAACCTGGGTGTGTCCACGGGTTCCTTGGCCCTGTGCCTCCCCTTTTTTGGTCCCTGACTATTGCAAGTCAAAGTGGCCAAAGCCCAGTTAGGCAGCAACAGAAAGGAATCTGTTTCAATAAAGTCAATGTTTCCACAGTTCAACATCACTAGGGGGGGGGGGGCTTCTTTGTCGTCCCCCCGCCACGTTTAGCAGCCCGATGAAAGAATAACTGGGATGTGAATGAAAACAAGCTCATTCCACACGTGCCTCTCGCCCGCCGGGTTCGGGACCTCGATTTTCAAAGTGTTGTCAGACGTCCGTACCGCGGAGAGGTGATGGAGAGGCCCATCACAACGAACCTGCCGTGGCTGTGAAAGATGTCTGTATTTTATGGGCTGATGTACGTTTTCACTGCTCGGTCTGTGATCATTCAAGTTGCAAAATGTTATTTCCTGATAGCCATGTCGAGCGCTCTCCCTCTTTTCTATTTATGCTATCGTTTTTTGTTTTAGTAAACGTTGGATCATTCTTTGCTGATAAATATTTTCAGTATCAGAAGTGTTTGTTTAAAAAAATATATTCACTTGATTTCAATAATTGCTCTTTTTATTCCTTTATTTAACGCCGATGTTAAGATGTGTACATTTCCACTTGTGACTACCCAGCTCTGGCGTCCCATCGTGGCTGGCGTCCCATCGTGGGTATACCCCTGCCTTGCGCCCTGTGTCTGCCGGTATAGTCTCCGGCTCACCGCGACCCTGTACAGGATTAAGCGGTTTCTGACAATGAGATGAGATGGGAAACTACTAAGCTGTCTCATTGCGGGTGAGAGGCTGCACCAACTTGGTTCTATGATCTGCTTGATAACGCCGGCAATCCTCAACATTGTAGGCCTTGTTGTTTGATTTTTTGTTTTTACTTGAAACTGTTTAAATGCATTCTGTTCAGCGGGTAGCAACAGTGTACATTCTACCCGCCTGTTGTGGTACTCAGCCCTGGTTCTGCAGTCCACGACTTGTGTCACTCTCATTCCATCTGTGTTTGATGAGGCTCGACGAACGGAAAACTCGATGTGTTATTATATTCACACACGGACACCGCTGTGAGGAGGGTGCAACTTTTTAAAGGCTGTATAGATGAACACAGATGACTCGTGGTTAAACGGCAAGGGACATTCCATTTCGTGATGCTTAATGCAGAAGCTGGTTGGCTCAGAGGTCGGAACCTCTACTGAGCACTGAATAAAAGCCGAGTTAGAAGCTGGCTTTGCTGCCAGTGATTAAAGATTGGTTTCACAAGTTTACGTTTTTTAGCTCGGTCACAGATGACCACACAAGGAAAGCACTTTACGTTCAACGTGGCTACATTCGTTCTTCAGCTAAATTCTCTGATTCTCCTGAGATTTAAAGGTATCGGTTTGCCACGCCATGGTCTTATTATGGTAGCGTCTGTGGGAAACTTGTTACCTCGGCTGGGTAACACATTAAAGAGGTCACTGGAAATGTTTTTTTTAAATAAGTCCTCTGAAAAAAAATCACTTTCCGTAGCCATTCTGACTCACGGAGTTCTGCACAACTGTGACGTGTCTGTGACGTGTCTGTGACGTGTCCGCGTGGGCGCGTCTTGTCATCGCGCCACGTTGGCAGCATAATTGGAATAGATTAGCAGAGTACCCGCCCTACGGGAGATCTTGCTCCAAGTGTGCGGCACTTTCCTCTCACTTCAGGGCAAAGGCGGAAGAGCGGTTTAACATGATAGTGGGAATGCAAACGTGGGAGTTTAAATCTGAAATCGTGTTAAAGTTTCAGGAGATTACTCGGTGGGCGGGAAGCGAAGCTGAGCAGATAAAGAAGCAGATAAAATGTGTGCTTATCGAGGATTCGAACCCAGTGCTATCAGTGCGGACATACATACTGTACATGCCACCACTCACGCCATCATATATTACTGTACATACAACCAATCACGCCATCATATATTACTGTACATGCAATCACTCACGCCATCATATATTACTGTACATACAACCACTCACGCCATCATATATTAATGTACATGCAATCACTCACGCCATCATATATTACTGTACATACAACCATTCACGCCATCATATATTACTGTATATGCCACCACTCACGCCATCATATATTACTGTACATGCAATCACTCACGCCATCATATATTACTGTACATACAACCATTCACGCCATCATATATTACTGTACATACAACCACTCACGCCATTATATATATTACTGTACATACAACCACTCACACCATCATATATATATTACTGTACATACAACCACTCACACCATCATATACAGTCAAAAACACCACAAACCTTAGTTTAAAAAGCTTTGCAAACTCACAAATAAATTGCACGCGAATTGCAAAGCGCTTTAATAATTATATATATAAACAAAAACAAATTACAGATCTTTTTCCACTCGAGGTAAATTATCTGCATAATCAATCCAGTGTATTATGTGCTCAACTGACTCCGCTATTTGTTTAATCACCTATTTTGTTTCTTTTAACGTAACCGAAGCTTTTGCAGATTATGCTTAATTCGAACTTCCGAATTTAAATATATATATTTAAATTAGTGGATGCATTTTGGCCAAATCCTGACAAAGCACCCGTGGCATGCGTAGGGGCTAAACATAAAAACTCCAGCTTGACCGCTATCGCCCAGAGACGGATGAGGCATTTGCCGATTAAATCTGTGGACGCGACGTTAAATCACCGCATTTAAATCATAGAGAACTATTTAACCGATCGGTAATGTGGTGGCAGGGTAACGCAGTGGTAACATCCGGACTTCACCAAAATAATGTCCTGTCTGAGGCGGTCCAAATCCCACTCCGAGTATCTTTCTGTGCCAAGTTTGTGTGTTCGCCCTCTGCTCTGCACTGGTTTCCACCGGATTCATCAGATTCCTCCTCGCACAAGAGCACACATTCATGAATTGGCTCACGACACCATCATATACATACAGGATGCAGTTTCTCAGTGGTTGGCACCTGCTGACTATGGCTTCCTTCCCCCCACCACTCTGCATTTTCCTAAAGTGCCTTGGGACTTTCGGGTGAAAGGCCTTACTATATACATTTAATAACTCGTTTATATTAATATAGTGTGCTCTAACTCTACCGTGCATATAAATACTCAATTATATGTAATGAAGTTATGTTTCCCGGATCAGAATCTTTTAAAAAGGGGCATAATTCATCCACACAACACAGAGAGGCTTTCATCTCCAATCTGCGCCTCGCTTCCCACTTGGTTACTTTTTCGAAACGCCAGGGAGGAAGCAACGTCAGGAAAAGCACATCGGGAAGAGATCCAAGCGAGAGCAGTGACGTCAGCTGAAAACGTCATCATCAAACGAGATCAGAGGAACGTGTTAAGCGCTTGGACCAAGATCGTCCATAGGGCGGGTACTCTGTTAGTGAGAAAAACTTCCAGCCCATTCTCAATCCACTGCTGAATAACGACGGCTCAGAGAGGGTCTTTTATTTTTATGACTCTGTCGTGCCACGCTCGTCAGTATGGTGTTGGCCTACATTTTGTGTAATAACCGAGACACCTGAGTGTAAATCCCAGCCAAGGCTACATCACTAGCCCCGAGCCTAGGCTACATCACTCGTCCTGAGTCGAGGCTACATCACTAGCCCCGAGTCGAGGCTACATCACTATCCTCGAGCCGAGGCTACATCACTCGTCCTGAGTCGAGGCTACATCACTAGCCCCGAGTCGAGGCTACATCACTGTCCTCGAGCCGACGCTACATCACTAGCCCCGAGCCGAGGCTACATCACTCGTCCTGAGTCGAGGCTACATCACTGGCCCCGAGTCGAGGCTACATCACTGTCCTCGAGCCGAGGCTACATCACTAGCCCCGAGCCGAGGCTACATCACTAGCCCCGAGCCGAGGCTACATCACTAGCCCCGAGCCGAGGCTACATCACTAACTCCGAGTGGTACCTTAGCGTAGCAGTCGACCTGCATTGACCGACCGGCGTGAAGCAGGTGAGACAACCGCAGTG
The DNA here is from genome assembly GCA_036362905.1 of Mordacia mordax. Lineage (NCBI taxonomy): Eukaryota > Metazoa > Chordata > Hyperoartia > Petromyzontiformes > Petromyzontidae > Mordacia > Mordacia mordax. The sequence continues at coordinate 263,471 of JAZEWT010000002.1, forward strand.
ACTGACGCAGCGTGGGGCAACTTCATCCAGCAGTGTATCGACAGAGGGTCGTGATTGTGATGCACTCGGTGCTGCGAGTGCTTGTTTTCTCGAGTGTCACTCTCGGGGTTTTCTCAGCTGACGAGTGGAGTAGAAAGGGATTGGAGGCTTCACAAGCACAACACAAACATTCGACTCGGCAGGGCCTCCTCAAACAGAAGCAACGACAAAGCTCCCCCGTGCAGCTACACGGGACGCTGGGGCAAGTGCCTGAGTCGCTGTAAAGGTTGTCAGTGCAGGAGAGAGGCTGGTATCGCCAACACCACTCCCGCTCGCATTAGGCTTCTCTATGCTGCCGTTTACCAGGGCGCACCAGGATACTATTTAAGGTTGAGTCAACCTAGACCAGTGGTTTTTAAAGTTTTGGTTGCGACCCAGTACTGGGTGGCCGAACGTCATTCCCTGGGTCATCTGGCTTGTTTCGATTAAAACGTATTTTGAGTGACTAAAGAAAGATCTGGGTCAAAAGACGTGCATGGGTCGCGAGCACGAACATTTATTTTCAATAAAAGTTTGAAACCCACAGCTCGAGACAAGGCCCAGAACTAGTTTAGATGTTAGCAGTGGCCGGAAATGGAACTCGGATCTCTGGGTGGTGCCAAAGACAAAGATCCTCCGTATAGCCTTCGCAAACTATTGGGGCAAGTGCTTTTACCAAGTACCTGTGAAGTCCAGCACGGTACACGAGAATGTGGGTGGTCAGCACCACCGCCTTTGTCCCCGGACAGGCGATGTTCAAACATCGCACCAGGTATTCATTTGAAGCCGAGTCGACGTAGGGGAGACTCGGAACTGGTTCAGAAAATCGTCGCTGGCGTTGGCCATGAGCAGGATTGAAACTCTGATCGCCAGGTTTGTAGCCCAGCGCGCTAACCACTGAGTCACCACTACCCACGTCGGATACATACTCACAAAGACAACAATCCCCCGTAGAGCCTTAGCAGACCCTCGGGTCATGTGCTAATCGCGAGCACCTATAGAGACCAGCATGGCACACGATTGGGTGGGTGGCCAGCACTATGCTCGGCCGCCTTCGTCGCCCCACTCGCACAAAGAGGAGCGCAACAACAACAACCGCCATTCGCCACTAAGTGGCGGTGACATCACCACGGTGCCTGTGCCAGGCCAGGTGCATATTGAGGCCACGTGAAGTGTCGAAGGCTAGATGACAGGAGGTCACGGGACAGACTCAGATCTAGATGCAACACCTATGCTCTCTACTGTGCCAACTTGCTGTGTTTTAGCCGCCCGATGCTCCGCTCGTTGTTGTGAGCGTCGCTCCTCCGCTGATGTTGGAGGGCGACTGCCTGCAACTGCCCCGCAGGGTCCTCACGATCCTCCCCCTCCTCCTCCTCCACAGAGGTCGATCTTAACACCGCTGGTACCAGTCTTCCGCAAAGAGGAGCACACATACACACACATACACACACATACACACACAC
>JAZEWT010000002.1:265121-277021 GCA_036362905.1 Mordacia mordax
CACACACACACACACGCACACACACGCACACGCGCACACACACACACGCACACACATACACACACATACACGCGCACACACACATACACACATACACACATACACACACACACGCGCACACACGCACACACACGCACACACACGCACCATCTGACCCCGTGGAACTTTCAAAGCACTTCCTGCGTCCCGTCGTCGGCACCGCCGCTATGTGTTGGCAGACAAAGGGGGGCCCACCGACACACCCCGGCCGGCATCCTGGCTCCAGTTCGTGGCCGGCAGTTTGGCTGTCGGGACGAGAGGAAGCCATCCTCATCTTCCTTTCCTGTCGCTCGTACACGTGGGTTGAAGGGGAGCCGGGGGCGGGGGGGGCGGCGGGGGGTTGTCGACGGACGGATGAATGGACAGACGGGCGGATGGGTTGGGTGCGGGCGCGCGGGTCTGCCGTTGGGGTGACGGGATGGGCCGCGTGGGATGGGGGGGAGGTTGCTGTGCGGGGCTGCCGGTCTAGTTTCGCTCCTCCGCGAATGTGCGTCGAGTGGGGACGGTTTACAGACGCGATCGCTTGATGTCAGGACGCTTCATTACAACCACTTGAGTCACCGCTAGCGTTGGGATTTGAGTAACATCGCGCGTTTTGTGGGGTTTTTTTATTCTTACTAAAGTGAAAATATTTCGGCACCGAATTTCGCTCCAGTGACACATGACTGCCCCACTTGCGTGGTGGTGTATTGCACATCCACACACTCCGGTAGCGAATTAGTCATGTGCCTAACGTCACACCACTGATTTTACAATCTGGAGGCAGTGGTGGAAACTCCACATTCCTGTGAGTTTATCCATAGGACACTAATCATTGATATCTCCGCAAAAAATACATACCACTGCCTTTGCGGTGTCATAATCCTACACTGGGCCTAATATAATAAAACAAGGCATGAAAAACAGGTGTTTGTAGATCTCTGTGGAAACATCTTCAGCATTCGGCAGTGCGACAAAATCTACCACGTTTTAACATCTGTGCTCTGTCTGACCAGCCGGCATGGTGAAGTATGGTAAATTAACTCCCCCTCCGTGGCTCGCATAACATCGAGGCCACCCCTCAAAACCAGCAGCATGTTCTGACAAAACGGCTGCAACGCGCCCAGCGTTGTAAAGAGTACATCTAAGGTCCTGCCCGTATAGCGTTAACAGATTGTGGGGTCAAGTACTGTTAGCGAGTAGATTCTATAAAGGCCAGGAGAGCAGACGAGGGGGTGGGTGGCCAGTACCAAGAACACACGTGCGTTACCGAAACCATGGAATTGTCTCGAGACAATGAACGTTATTTGAGGGTTTTTTCGCTCTCGATTGACACGTCAGAGGAGGTATTTATTTCACCAACAGGGTGGTCGCAAAAACTCCAGAATGATTAACTGTAGCCAAATTAGTTATCGCAGTGATAAATGCATGTAATATGTTTGCTTTGGGCATTATTAATTGCCGCTGACCACGTGGCATTGCGAATATGATCCCATTCCATATGCCACAGTGGCCCAGAGACGGTAGCGGTGGCTTTGCGCAATTGAAAATAGGCGCTTTTTAAAAACATTCAAAGAACACGACGGGAAATTAATCCCGGTGAACATAATTAATCCTAACGTTGCAAAGGGCCAACTCTACACAGGGCGGACAAGGCCCTTCCACACGCACGCCGAGATTTGCGCCTTAGTTGGACTTTGACACCAGTACAAGTTCCTAGCTCTGACCGTGGCTCGGGGAGGGAGTTGGAGGCTGCATTATAAAAAGAAAGAAACATGGGAAATAACCAGTTGGGTGTTCTGGATAAGATCAACGTTTTTCTCTTGCAGGCTTCCCACAGGAGTTTAGCAATGATTAAAAAAAACGCACATTGGTGGTGGTCAGTTTGTGTGTGTGTGCCTCCTACGACATCATATCACATCACATTCCCGCAGTAATGACTGCAATTTCACGGTTCACGGGTGACTTGAGACACTCCCCACCTGTTTCCTGCAAGCAGAGGGTCCACACAAGAATGAGTCTTTACCGGCGGGCATCGTCGTGCGGATCGCTGCGCACGCACCGCGTACACTGTACGGGCTCCCCCCCCCTGCTCTAGCAGCGCGCATCCTACGAGACAACTCGCTGTGCGAGTCTGTGTGAGTCTGTGTACGCGGAGTGTGAGTCTGTGTGAGTCTGTGTACGCGGAGTGTGAGTCTGTGTGAGTCTGTGTGAGTCTGTGTACGCGGAGTGTGAGTCTGTGTGAGTCTGTGTACGCGGAATGTGAGTCTGTGCGAGTTTGTGTGAGTCTCTCTACGTCGGGAGTGAGTCAGTGTGAGTCTCCATGCTCCACACAGTAACGCAATGTTTGATGTGTCGTTGGCTTGATGTTGTTGTCACTTTGGCCAGTTCGGACATTTGTTGAGCAGCAGGAATCCCGCATCTAGAGCTTGCAAACTTAATGGGAAGCTCCTGCTGTGATAAAGAAGACATCTTTCTCTGCCTCGCTCTCTCTCTCCGGCCCTCTCTCGTCCTTCCGTGCTTGGGAAACGCACGCAGAGAAATTAAATAAAGTACATAGACAGGATACCAGGATTGTCCGAGAATTTCTCTCCATAACTGTTCTTTCGGTTTAGCCTTGTCGAGTGTTCCTCTCTTTGTCCGCGCCTGATGGCCGACGATTCATCGCCAAGGAAAGATAAGTAACGCTCGACGCGGCTATCCCGAGAGATGAGCTACGGAGAGCAATTCCCGTACATGAAGCCGGGATACCCTACATCATCACAAGACTGTCTGCTGTGATCCAGGAGACAAGATGAGACGACACGACTGTCTACCTGGATCAGTAACTTACAAGTGGCGGAGTTGACTTCACAGTCATTTGGGTGAAAAGCGCTTTCGAAGTGCAACTATTATTATTATTATTCATCCTGCACATGGTCGCGGGGGTCGGAGCCTGCTCCGGCAGACACAGGGCACAAGGCGGGCTTTATACCCATGATGTGACGCCAGTACATCCCAGGGCACTTTTCTTTCGGGGAGGTACGGGGGGGTTGAAAGCAATTTACTCAACAAGTAAATTAACCGAGGCAGCAGCAGCAGCAGGCGTGTCTTTGGGCGATGGGAGGAAACCCAGCGAAACGCCACGCGGACACGGGGAAAGAGAGAGCGAGAGAGAACTCGCAAACTCGACATAGCAAGGCACCCGGGCCGGGAACCGAACCAGGGTTTCTTGCTGTGAGGCAGCAGCGCTGCTCCCTGAACCACTGCGCCCCCCTATAGTCATTTGTAAGAGGCTATTAACATCATGGCGGACCAATCCAAATGCTTGAATTTAAACATCTTATTTGTCTTGTGCCCGGCGATGGACCGGTGTCCCGTCGTCGGGTGTATTCCTGCCTTACGCCCTATGTTTCCGGGATAGGCTCCGGCTTCACCGTGACCCTATATAGGATTAAGCGGTTTCAGATAATGAGATGAGAGATGAGATTTGTCTTGTCATACGATTTCCTAAAACAGATGAGTGGATTGTAACCTACTTTGGAATCTACAACTAAAACAACCACCTATTCGCCACTAAGTGGCGGTGACGTCAGCAAGGCGCGCTGTGCCAGGCCATATGCACTTTGAAGCCACGTGAAGCGTCGAAGGTTCGCGGAAGAACAGGTGAAGGGACTGACCTGTGTAATATGGGTTCCCTGACTGAGATGACTGGCAGATGCACGACCTGTGTTCACTGCTTTGCCACCTTGCTGTGTTTTAGCCTCCCAGCGCTCTGTTCGTTGTTGTGAGCATTTCTGCCCTGCCCTCTATTGTTGTTGGAGGGCAACCGCCTACAACTGCCTCGCACCGTCCTTCGGCCGTTTTCTCTCGGCTACCTTGAACACCTCCGTCAGCCAGAGTTTCTGGTGAGATCTTGACCGTGTATCCAGCGCAGCCATTCCGGCTGCAAGAGCCACAGCTTTAAACCTCACCCATTTCCGCTCGGCATCAGGAAGAGTGAGGACGATGTCGGCCCAGGCTGCAAACGATGTTGATTTTCTCGCTTACAGCTTCCATCAGATAGTCGAGAGCAGGCCACTGTGGTTTTGAACGAGGTTCTTGGTGGACGCCCATTAGCAGTGTGGACGCACACCACTGACTGATGTGGAAGAATGGCAGTCGGATCTTAGACATGCCAAGCCGATGATCAGGGTCAGATCCACTCCAGGATAGATCCTGGTGTCAAGGACATGGACCCGCATCCGCTGCTACGCCAATATATGTAGTCCAGCAAATGCTCTTGCTTGGACCCAGCATACATCCATGATGATGGAACAGCGTGTTGGTGATTACAAGCCCATGGCCTGCACGGAAATCTGGCAGCATCCTATGGTTGTTGAGCTTATCTGGCCCATGTCTTCTAATCACTCCAGCCGTCGTGTCTGCATCACGACCTACTTGGGATTTAAGGTCACCTAGCAGGAAGGCTCAATTCCGAGGGGGCACATTAGCCAACACCTGGGACTGGAGGTCATAGGAGGCATCTGACGAATTGACTTTGCCTGCATCCCTCCACTGTTGTTCCTCTTCAGTGGGGGCGCAAGCCCCAACCACCACCATCCCGTGCCTCCCATGTACAGGAAAGCAAGCCCACAGTAACCTGGACTCAGAGGTTCTCATGCCTCGCCACCACGCTCCCACGCCATCTTCTTGTCATTTTCCTGTCCCGGCCAGAAGACTCCATTCCTCCTAAAGATTGGAGCCAGAAGCAGTTTGCCGGACCTCTTGTATCCCACAAAGGTCCAGGTGGTGCTGTTCCAGCTCCAGACATAGTAGTGGCAGCCTCTCCTCTGCAGCGACCGTGACAACATTGCATGGGTCCACACGCAACAGCTGACCGTTGCTTCTGGAGGAACCCCGTGGTGGGTATTCTGTCTCGTGGTTCTGCCAAATGTTGTTTGGCCAGGGGACGTCATGAATGCTTGTCCACCCGGGGTCTGCGGCACAAACGTACGTTTTGTTTACGTGGTTGATGGGTAATTAAATTGAGGGTGAGGAGGGCGGTATCAGCCTCCTCCCCCGCACCCCTCGAGAGCCCCTATGGCCGCTGTGTCGTGGCTGTGAGAGCAGCTACCACGGCGTTACAGACCGGCACCAAGAGGATGAGGGGGGACAAACAGACAAACATTCTGGACAAAGATAATGAACTGGCCAGCTGTCTGCCTGGATCAATATGAACTTTCTACGTGCGCCGACACGGTGGCACGGGCCGAGCTGGTGGAACGGGGGGAGTTGGGGGCAGATTGGGAAGTGGAGTGGAGGTGGACGGGAGGCGAGGGTAGGTGAAAGAGGGGGGAAGAGGAGGGGGAAGTGGGGGAAACCGGGGGAGGTGAGGGGATGAGGGGGAAGGTGGGAGAAGCTGGGGGAGGTGGGGGAGGTGGGGGGTGAGGGGGTGAGGGGGAGGGGTACTGCTTCCTGCTTGCCACAAACTCATTGCTCCGCCACTGCTTTCGGCTGCCCAATGTGTACACAAATGACAAAGATACCCGTATAGCCTAAATAGACCGTAGGGGGCGAGTGCTGTCAACGAGTAGCACCGATGAAGACCGGCACGGGGTGCGAGGGGGTGGGTGGCCAACACTTCCACGCTCGTCCGCACTTGTGTCTCCACCGCACCAGGAACCCATTTGTTGAAGTTTGGAGTCGACCAAGGTGGACACACACGGGAAGCTGTGAGTGTGTGTGTGTGCACGAGTACACACACGGGAAGCTGTGCGTGTGTGTGTGCACGAGTACACACGGGAAGCTGTGAGTGTGAGTGTGTGCACGAGTACACACACGGGAAGCCGTGAGTGTGAGTGTGTGTGTGCACGAGTACACACGGGAAGCTGTGAGTGTGAGTGTGTGCACGAGTACACACACGGGAAGCCGTGAGTGTGCGTGTGTGTGCACGAGTACACACACAGGAAGCCGTGAGTGTGAGTGTGTGCACGAGTACACACACGGGAAGCCGTGAGTGTGTGTGTGCACGAGTACACACACGGGAAGCTGTGAGTGTGAGTGTGTGCACGAGTACACACACGGGAAACTGTGAGTGTGAGTGTGTGCACGAGTACACACGGGAAGCCGTGAGTGTGAGTGTGTGCTCGTGCTAGCGTGGAGACATCATCAGGTAACGCAGGAGGTGAAACGTCTCAAAGGAAATGGGAGGAGGAACGCTCGACACGCCTGTCCAAAAAGAGCGGCTCTTGAGAGCAATTCTCATGACACATTGGGCCGTGACAAACATGCATCATTAAAATAACTCGGGCGGCAGGGTGGCCCAGTGGGCAGTGCTGTCGCCTCACAGCAAGAAGGTCCCGGGTTCGAATCTCGGCTCGGGTGCCTTTCTGTGTGGAGTTTGCATGCTCTCCCCCCCCGTGTCTGCGTGGGTTTTCACCGGGCACTGCGGTTTCCTCCCACAGTCAATAAACATGCTGCCGCATAGGTTAATTGGCTGGCAGATTAAATTGCCCGCAGTGCCCGATGATGGACTAACGTCCTATCGTGGGGTTATCCCTGCTTTGCGCCCTGTATCTGTCGGGATAGGCTCCGGCTCACCGCGACCCTGTATAGGACTAAGCGGTTTCTGACAATGAGATGAGATGAGATTAAAATAACTTGACAGCCGATATCTATGAACTTTGTAGACATCTCCGAACTTTGTGTTTTTTTTGTATTGCAGTTCGTGCGTTGTGAAAACGCGTACTTTCGTGAAGTTTAAGCCCGGCAAGATTTTTCGGGATATTTCACAGAAACAAGTTTTCACTTCGAAATGCACTCAGCAGAGAAATTGATGGTTGGGGCAGCTTAGAGGGAGAGGCCTTCCTCAAGGAGCAGATTGACCAAAGACAGGGACGATACCAATGAAAGTGCAGTAGCAACTGAAGCCCACTTGGAGGTATTGCATTAACTCTGAGATGTTTTTGAGAATTGCGCTTCTTAGTTGTTCTTACCAGATAGCCGTATCGAGTGTTCCGTTTCTTTCCTTCGCGACGTTTCACCTCCCACGCTGCAGGAGTCATCAGGCGTTTGGGGAACGTTGGAGGCGAAACGTCGCGATGGAGAGAGAAAGAACGCTCGGCACGGCTGTGTCGAAAGAACGGATGGAGAGCATTTCTCATCACAAACGGAGCCGTGCAAACCGATGTCTTTGCAGCTCCGTGAAAACGGTTCAGCGCATTGCGCTGTTCATACAACGCACATACATCGAGCCATTGCATTCAGACTCGCGTCAAATCTGTCACTCGCAAGCGACGCTGAAAACGATTCATGTCAGGGTTTTTTTTTTTCTGTGGAAAATCTATTAAGGGACTATTCATCTCAATCCACCAGCTGGGAATTTCTAGTTTATTAAGAATCCACTTGCCTTATTAACTTTACAGCCAGAAAGCCAAAACTCATTATGATCTCTGCAATGGGGGAATTTTGTGAACCTTGGTTTGAGCTCTGTTTTATGTCACGCGTTCATATTATTTTGCTAAATGTATGATATTATTAAGCTAACAGCAGCAAAAGGTCTTAAGCTGATGCGATATTTTTTCCTGCTAGGTAAGTTAAAAGCACTTTCATTCAAACCTGATTTATTTAAGTTTAGCAGCAAAGTGCCACTATTGCCTGCTTTTACTGCGCGAACACAGACACGTTGAGGAGGTGGAAGAGGTGGTTTGGGTGGCACAGTGGCGCAGTGAGTAATCGCTCTCACCTCACAGCAAGAGGGTTCCGGGTCTCATTCCCGGCTCGGGTGCCTCTGTGTGGAGTTTGAGTCAGTCTGCGTGAGCACGCGGGGCTCTTGCTGGATTCTCCGGTTTCCTCCCACAGTCCACATACATGCTGCCTCGGTTGATAGTCCTGACAAATTGCTCCCGTGCCATGAGATGTTGCGAATTTCTCACCCATTTCCTTGCGAGACAGCTTTAAAAAGAGCGACATCGCTTAACGGTTCCTTCAAAGCCACAGCTTCCGTTCACACAAATCAGCGTCGTGAGTTTATTTACCTCTTTAATTTCTTGTTGTGCTGGTCAATTTGATCGGTTATTGCATCACAGGCATCCCGCATCTAGACTTTGCAAGCTCACTGAGTACTTTCTACTGTAACAATAAACATCTATATATCTTGCAGCTTAATTACAAACTGACTGATGGAGGCGGTAGCAGAATAGAGGCTGAGGGGGGGGGGTTGTTTCCTGTTGCAACACCCGTAACAATAAAGCGCGATTGTGTTTGGACATTCGGGTTCAAGGATTAACGTCGCATACATTCGACGCAGTATCTCTTGAGAGCGTTCCGCGTGTGGCCGAGTCGTCGGCGTGAGCGATCTAGCGCCGTGATTTAGCGTCGAGTTATGAAGGGTTCCTTATTGTATTCGACTCTTTGCCTGTCGCTTTCCCTGGAGGAGTGTCTCTTTTCGAGTGATTTACTCTGCTGGGAAGAGGACGCGCCCGGCAAAGAGCAGATGGTCTGATTCAAAAACTAAATAAAATAAAAAACATAGAGGGTGCATATTTTCCCTCGGCCATTTCCACGGTCCTCAGAGGCGTTGACAAATCTGTGTCGAGATGAATGTCCCACTCTGGAAATTATTAAAATCAGGGTGGTGCAGTCGTCACTTCTGCGCCCCATAGAAGGGAAGTTCTGCGGCTCAATTCCCGCTTCGGGTGACTTGCTATGTGGGGTTTGTATGTTCTCTCCCCCTGTTCCGCTTGGGTTTCCTCCGGTTCACCGGTTTCTTCCCAAAACTAAACGGGTTGGTGCCGGCCAACAACCTGGCTGATCCCCTCCCCTTGCTGAGGTTTCCTCTTGCCTCCAAGTCATTCTCCCTTGGAATGAATGATTTCGACGTCGAGTGAACACTGTGGTTCGAGGTATGAAATGCATGAATGTATTCAAATTGTAGCATATTGTGAGTCCATGGCTTATTGAAGGCCTCCCTACACCCGTATAGTTCATGGGGGTATATTTGGCTATACTTCACCGGTCTGGTCAATGTGGCTGGCCAGTTTAGCGAGAGGACTGTTGCGCGGACATCATCCACCACTGACGTCATGGCCCCGCGAGTCAATCTCGTGTCGCTGTGTTCGCTGAGCAGCGCTCCCCGCGATCATCATCTATGAGCAATCAACGTCATCACCGTCATCATCACGGCTTAAACGAAATGACGCACGCGCTCTTCAAGCACGCTCAGCACTGCAACCGCCACTTTACGTTGTTGCAGCCTGTTTCATTTAAGCTGGAAGGAACCTTTTAAACAGTTGTCCAGGGGGAGTGGTGGTGGGGGATGGAATGGGTATGCAAAGGGCGCGAGGCAGGGCTAGACATAGGAGGGAACGCCAGTCCATCGCAGGGCAGCGAGGGCAATTTATCATTTAGGCTAATTAGCCTAAGCAATAGCAGCAAGTGTTGGACGGTGGGAGGAAACGGGAGCACCCAGAAAAAACACAAACACGCGAACTGCGCACAGAACGGCACCTGAACCGGGAATGGAACTCAGGGGGGACACTTGTTTCCAACCCGGCCACCCCGATGACTCGTAACCTACAGAATTAAAACAATCCCGTGGCTGGGCTGCTCTTGTAGATAATGATAAAAAAAACACAATACGGACAGCGCGGGCATGTTCTTCTTTATTTACTTGTTCGTTCGCTTTCACAGCGGGAAATGTAAAATAATTTAAATAAAAGCCACTGAAAAAGTAAGGAAGTCTCTAACTGATTCTCACGGCCACACGTGACCCGTGGCGGAGCTCAGGAAATGGGGGGAGAGAGGGGGGGGGGCTCTTAGAGTTAGGGGGGGCGAGCTGCCCACCATGGTAATTACGCTGGCCCCTGAGAACAGGAAAGGGCCCACCAATCCATCACTTTGTCACCTCCCTGACTGGTAAACCCTCTGCTCGCGCAAAGAGGATGCAAAACAATAATATTAAGCTGATAAGATTTTAATACGGGCTTATAAATGCCCGTTTTAGGAAAACGAAAAAAAACTTGTTTTTTTTCGACGGCTCATCCTGAGAGTTGTTCCGACCGGCGAATCTTGCAGACAATGACGGTCCAAAACAAGCAGCCGTTATCTTTATCATCGTTATCATCGATCAATCATCTTCATCTCGGTTTGTGTATAATGACCCTCACGCTAACCGCACTTCAGTGCAATAACTGTGAGTGTGTTTTTTATTTGATCTGTGTATATAAAGATAAGGTCGGTAATAGCAAAACATCTACATTTCTGTCCAGATAACGTAAGTGCGTTAACCAAGTGTGCCTGCGAAGGCGCAACCGGGCCCACGCAGAGGTGGCGGTGAATCGATGTGTAGCCGCGTCGCCCAGTGGAATGCTTTTCAGTCATTATCAGTACCCACTTAATCCTGTATGGGGTCGCGGGGGGGGGCAGCCTATTCCGGCAGACAGAGGGTGCAAATCGGTCTGTACCCTCGATGTAACGCCAGTACTGCGCAGAGCACTTTTTATGCGGCAATTAGCAGGTCAATTAACCAAGGCAGCAGCATGTCTTTGGACGCTGGGAGGAAAACGGAGTACCCGGCGAAACCCCACGCGGCCACGGGGAGAGAGAGAGCACGCAAACTGCACACAGAAAGGCACCCGAGCCGATATTCGAACCCGGGCCCTTCTTGCTGTGAGAAGGCGACAGCGCTACTCGCTGAGCAGCCGCCGCGCCGCGCCGGACTGTTTGTCAAACACCGACTTCCCCCGCTAAGTCATTTCATTGTCGCTGACAGAAATGACCGCCACTGGTCTGGGGTCAAGACTAACTATGGACCGGCAGCCAGAGTAGGGAAGACACTCAGGAGACGGTGATGTAATCGTCTTTAGTCTATGATTTATTCTTTACTGCGTCGGTCAGTTCGGACGTTCGTTGCGTCACAGGGATCGCGCGTCTCGGGACAGGCAAGCTCACTGGGTACTCTCCGTCGTAATCATAGACATCTCTGTCTTAACCGATCCACACTGATACGCGCACCGGATCACTGCTGCCGCTCTCAGCCGACCACATTCACTCAAATTTATTCCGATGGTGACCTAAAGTAGGAGAACCACAATGTGTGCTTCTACAGGAAACGCTGGTGGCTTTTGTTTCCATATTGCACGCGGGGGCCGTGTGCTTGTAACGACGTTGTACCGTGTGTTGTTCGAATGGCACGGCTTTCCGCCTTGCGCTCGCATCATTATTCCACTGCAACGCGGGCGTTATTGTCCCTCGCTTACCGATGGTATGAACGTACACGCAGTAGCGTGGACCGATTGTTGTTTGGCGAGACAGTTGCGGATGGGGAGACAGCTTGGAGGTCTCCAGCCAGCAGTGGATAGATCGTGGCTGACGTTCTTTTGTTGATCATATCCCTTCCATTGAACCCTCACCGCATGATGCGAGTGAACGCTGATGGTCCCTCTGAAGGGGGCGGGGGAGGCGTGTGGCGGTGTGACTGTAGAGAAGGGGTTCTCGAGCTCGGGTCTCGTCTCCACGGACCACTAGGTGGCGCCCGCGGCTCACTGATGGGTCGCGACCTACCGCTTCAGAATGGCGACTGTGGACAATGGCCTCCAGGCGTGGTGTAGTACTGGCCACCCACACGCCTCGTGTGACGTGTCACCCTTCACAGGTGCTAGTCGCTAGCAGTAAATAACAGCATAGTTTATAACGGGTACAAATTCCACACCTGCTCTGCACGAGACGCGGATTGGGAGACGCGAGGAAACTGTAGGGAGGCAGGGGGCAGACAGTTAGTTCGGGGGAGAACTCACACTCACTCCACACAGAACGGCGTCCGAGCCGGGAATCGAGCTGCCGCACTTGACCCCACAGTCCGCTAAGGCTTTACGGGGATCTTTGTCTTTGCAGGTAATGTCCCATTAGCGTGTGTGGTGTAT
>JAZEWT010000002.1:284461-297294 GCA_036362905.1 Mordacia mordax
TGTTCTGATGTTGTTGTTGCCGACATGCCGAGCCCCTAGCAGCTCTGTGCAGCGCTTTGTGACCCTCGGGTGAAAATCGCTATATTATTATTACCCCGAACGAGCGCGTGTGAAGAGCAATTCTCATCCAAGTGCAAACGGTGGCAACGACGTTTGTTCAAGTTCTGTCCATTTTTCGTGACACTTCTTTGCGAAATCTTGAACAAAGACAATCTCGAACATCTTCCGAGTTGTTTTGTTTTTCCCCGTGTGTGAGATCTCTCGTGTGGTCGACTCTTGCAAGCTGGTCAGGCGTTATGAAAGTGGTGGGCGTCATGCATTCATGTACCTCGTGTTGGTTGGTTCGAACGCTTTATACATCGCAGGAATCCCCCATCCAGAGCTTGCAAGCTCGCTGGGTTATTTATACTGTAATAATAAACATACATCTATCTGTGTGCTCCATCAAATCATGACGGACGTTCAAACACCTTGCAGATACTTACATCACACCCCAAGCAAGCAGTAGTGGTAACATCTTCACCTCCCAGAAAGTCAGTTCTGCTCGAGTCAGTTCGAATCCTACCACGTTTCTGTGTGGGGTTCGTGCGTTGTCCTTTTGCTCTGCGTAGTTTCCTCCGGATCTCCGGTTTCCTCTCACGATAAAAAAACACCCGTTAATTAATTGGCCAACATCATATATATATGGGACGCAGAGCCTGGCTAGTTGACGCCGGCTGATCTCGTGGATGCCACCCCGCTTTGCAGATTTCATCGCGCCTCTGAGTCGCTCTCTCTTTAATCGAATACCTTCCGCATTGAATGCCTCTGTGTGGTTACATTAGAAACGTATCACCTATATCACGTTCACCGCTATCGTTCTACTCATAACGCTCGCTGCCAAGAGCCTTTTTCAACAACATTTTCTCTTCACTCTAAATGCGCCCCCCCCCACCGCAAACACGAGAGCACACGACGCGTGTACACATCCCAGTGTGCGTGGAAGTATTTACGTACACTTTGCACGTGAGATTAGATTTCTGTTGACATAATTGTCCGCATTACCAAATGTAATTGGCTGCAAGTGGCACGCCGTGCGCAGGTGTGTTTTGTTATTTTTATCAGACGCAGTGCAAGGATTTGTTACAGTATCTTTTGTTACATGTATGTGTTTCATAGTCAATGTGAATGTTTATTATTTCATCGCTGTGATGGTTCATCAGCGTGTCAGTCAGTGAGTATCACTACCGCTTAATCCTGCACAAGGTCGCGGGGAGCCGGAGCCTATCCCGACAGATACAGGGCCAAAGGCGAGGCTATACCCAGTATGTGACACCAGTACGTCACGGTGCTCATGAGTATGGTGTGGGCACATATCATGTCTTGTTAAGCATCTCACAAACGTTTCATTTCACGTTCGAACCTAATCTGTATCAGTCCGTTTTTAATTGGTTTTCAAATTTAAGCTGGAAGGAACCGTTGAACTATGTAGCTCTTATAACGGCTCTCCAGCGGGGAGGGGTAAGGAAGTTACAACATGGCACCGGGGTAAGTTAGTCAGCACAATTAACCGAGACAATATGTATTTAATTGTACTGTGGAAGGAGAACAAAAACATGCAAATGCCACTCAGAAAGGCACCCGAGCAGGGAATCTAACCCAGTGAGGCGGCAGCGCGGCTCACTGCGCCTCCGCGCCGTGCATGGTGGTACAGTCCAGTGGTGACAGGCTGGGTTTTGGACACCGCGATATGAAACCGGTGACCCTGAGCTTGATTGCTGGCCGTGGCTAACATCAGGAGCGAGTCGTATGTGAAGTAGTCCTCGGCTGCCCTTGACCATTGTGGTGAAGTTTAACCAATCATCCCCATTAGTGAAATACATCGGGGCACCTTCATTAAACAATACATCAGCAAACGGACCGTACACGAAGTAATTACATTGTAATGAATCAAAGAGACTCGTACAATAATAAACTGTGATTCATTATTTGGCTCGCAGTCGCTGCACAGCCCAGCGGTAGAAATGCCTGCGAAGTGACAGCCAGACAATGGGACGCACGCGAGAGGGCCGTCCACGCGGGAGGAGGAGATGGAGCGAGTGCATGAGTGGATTGGTGGATCGCCGGATCGCTGAAGGTATCCTCAGCTTGCTAGGAGAGGAGGCATTGGCTCACAAGCAGATGCTGCTGCTGATGATGATGAGAAACGCATACGTTCCTTGTGAATAATCATGCACAATTTCCCACAGTATATACATTCTACCGTGCTGGCATCAGCTGGAATTCCCATTCACTGTAAGTAGACTTGTAGGTTTCTTACAAGGTCACTATGGGCTTTTGCTTTATCAAAAATGAACTATTGACACTGAGAATTGTGCAGCCAGCGTTGCGGCTGAACCCATACAGGGAAGAGCGGAGAGGGGAGAGAGTGGGAGGATTGTCTGCAAATGCTGAATCACGCTTCTACGTGATGAATCTCCACTGCCACGGGCAATTAATATTGCCTTAATCACTGGGCTGTCTGCCCGCTAGAACCCGCGAGCCGGCAGTCCTGCTTATTGTTGGCGATGTTGACAGCGGCTTGCAGGACGCTCGGACAGCATGATGTATGGGACGAGTGGGGGGGGAGTCCGCGGCCTGCTCTGGAGTCAGGCCGGCTCACACCCGTAACTCGATCCCATCTCTCCCTCCACACTCGCGGCGGCCGCTGCGTTTGCTTGTGCGTCGGTGACGGTAGCACGAGCGGTGGCGCAGCGGTTAGCGCGCTGCGATCAGGAACGCCGGCAACCCGAATTCTGAAACGCGATTTTCAACATCAGCGATTGGACTTTTTTTTTTAAACGGCCATGGGCCTCCCCTAGGTCGACTCAGCCTCAATGTAATAGGTGGGGGTGTGTAAACATCGCCACTTCGGAGACAAAAGGCGGCCGGGCAGGGTGCTGGCCACCCACCCCCTCTTGTGACGTGCTGGCCTTCATAGGAGAGACTCCGCTGACAGCACTTGATCCTACAGTCTGTTTACAGACACACGGGGATGTGTGTCTCGGCACAATTACCATGCGTGTTGGGAGCATCGTAGATTCCGCTGCGCAAGCGCCGTATTAAATAACATGAATTCAACAATAGTATACCACACATAACACCGCGCACAGTCTTACTCGATGTCGCAGCTCTTTGTTCAAAGAAAAAACGTGAGATAGGCATTGGGAACCCACGGGAAGGGGGAGGGAACTTTGTAGTTAACCGGCGCCAACACGTTCCTAGCACTGCGTCCTATATGCAGTGTTATTGGCTGATCAATGAGTGTTTCGTGGGTGAGAGGAAACAGGAGAACTGGAGAGCAGACCATGCAACACAGGGGATAACACACAAACTCCACGTAGAAATGCGCCCGAGGCGTGAATGGAACTGCCCCAGGCAGGAGCGTCTTACTGTGAGGCGCGGATGTTACCATAGTCTTGTACGTGGATAATAACATCATTGTTTTGTTCTGTGAGCTTTGAGTCGATATTGATTGTTCGCTGAAGCGATAACGAGCGGCCGTTTGTCATTTGAAGGCCTCCCCACCCTCAGTCCGGTGAGGAGATTGACCATACTTCACCATACTGGTCACCGTGGGTTGACTGAAGGAGGGGCTCATGTAAAACTCGTCATCCGTGCTAGCTGTGGCAGGAATGAAACAAAGATCCGTGCATTGTTTCGGTCAGGGTATTAAACATTGTGCCACCGCTGCGACCATTATTGGTATTGTCGGTATGACGCGCAAGCTTTGTGCAGATAAATGTCGCGAGTTAAATTGTTTCTCACATAGACTTTATCTCTAATGCAGCGATAGAGGATAAACGTTCTGTCGCTGTTACACAGAGATACAATCTTAACGCAACACACCCCGATCTCGTTGCTCTGTGTTGATTGGATTGGATTTCTCATCAAAATTCCTCGCGTCTCCGCGGGCCTTCCTAGAGACGTCTTCCGGGGGGGAGACGGACTTCAGGTGATTGATCTGATTATCGATTGATTGATAGACTCTATTGCGCCCGCTGGGAACTCGTTGGGCAATCTGAGTCAACAACTCATGTCCCGCGGAGTGTAATGCTGCACAGACCTCGCATAGGAAAAAATAACAGCGATAAAAGTTAATTCTCAGCAGTCAAAAGCAATGTATTGATGTAGCTTTTCACGGCTTGTTGTATGAGAATTGCTCACCCTAGCTGTGCTTTCAGTATAGACGTGTCGAGTGTTCCTTCGCTTTCCGCCACATGTCGCCTCCCACGGAGGATGCATCACCCAGGCGTTCTGGTGATGTCTCACCTGATAATGCCTCCGAAGTGGGAGGTGGTGAAACGTCGCGAAGAAGAGAGGAGGAGCACCCACCATGGCTATCCCGAAAGAGAGGCGATGGAGAGCGATTCTAATTTCTCTCTCAACCACATCGAAGTCAACACAAACCCAAATGTACGCCCAAGATGGTCTGCGTTGTTTTGGTTTGGACGATCCACCGCGTGGGAATTCTCAACTCCAAGTCAACACAATCATTGGTGAGCAAAAGGTATTCATTGCAGCTGGGTCTGTTCTGGGATCTGTGACCCGGAAAATATTTACCCACCCGGATGATCACATCCAGTACCACCTCCAGTCACGATGTCAGTGGCGGCTACTCGTCACGTCTCAACGCTAGCCTACCTCACTCTATTTCAATCCAGAAACATTTACAGAGGAGGCTGGACCTCTGGCGGCAGCAGCCTCCAGCTCTTGGTGACAATATTATTAATTATTCAATTGATAGTCAACTTATTAGTGCACACGAGGTGGTGAACAAGGAGTCAATGACAACTGCAACACAGACAAGCAAGGGATCTGTAGAGGACAGCAGAAAGGCAGGGATAAAAGCACGAGCGAGAACAACAATCAGTCATCGTAAGCAAGATCGAATGCCCCAATTGGAGACGATGTTTCTATTCCGTTCTTCTCAGTCCTACTCCTCCATTTCCCATCAATTCATCGTTTATTTAGTCTTTGCGGGCCGTACCGTCCGCGAGTCTCCATTGATTCGGCTGTGTGGCTGTTTGGTGCAATTTGCGTGACGCGACGGTGCCTGCCCCTCTCACCAGCAGTGCCCGTCCTACGGGCATACTTGTTCCAAACGCGTAACAGGTTCTTCTGACGTCATGACAAA
Source organism: Mordacia mordax (assembly GCA_036362905.1). Taxonomy (NCBI): domain Eukaryota; kingdom Metazoa; phylum Chordata; class Hyperoartia; order Petromyzontiformes; family Petromyzontidae; genus Mordacia; species Mordacia mordax. The sequence goes on from JAZEWT010000002.1 coordinate 289,617, forward strand.
GGCGGAAGGGTGCCGGAGATGGTTGATGGTACGAGTGCAAAAGTGGGAATTGAAATCTCAAAGCGCGCACCGTTTCACAAGCGCAACCACTGGGTAGGAACAAAATCAGAAATAACACAACAATCCTTGGTGCTGAGCTGATACAATTTGAACGTATCAAAGATTCGAACGCCTCTACCCTCAATGCGGACATAGACATACTAACAAACAACGATGTCGGCTGTCACCGCTCGATGAGCTGTGCTTTCGGGATAGTCGTGTCGAGCGCTTGACACGACTGTCATCGTGCATGCAAACAGTTACATTAATTAGATGGAGCGAAAGATTTTTCACGTCGCTCGCAAACACTAAGCCCCGTCTGCGCAAGCACCTATAGAGGCTGCGGTGCGAATTGAACCGCCTCGGTCAGGACGTTATTTTTGTGAGTCGGAAATGTTGCCACCGCAGATGTTACCACCGCAGATGTTACCACCGCAGATGTTACCACTGCGCCACCATGCTGCCCGTATCGAGAGGGCGTCGATCTCTTCGTCGCTGCCACCCGAGTTCTCTCGGCATCATTGCGGAGATGAGTGGAGGAGCAGGCGGCGGGGAGGAGGGCGCAAGCTGTGCGGGCTCCAGCGCAAACAACAAAGCTACCGGTGGCGCGGTGCGGTCAGAACGTTCGGTCACACACTGCCACGTTTTCCACTTACAGATGGGAATGCTGGAGCGACGAAAACAGCGACCATTGTTGGTGTCATTTACAGACTCTGCGCAGGTGTGCTCGAGTGGAAAAAAAAAACTGGCAGCGCGTGGCGAATAAAACATTTTTTTCTTTAGAGAAATACGTTTTAAAAAAACAGAAACGTTTTTCCAAAATACCCGACCGTTTTGAAATTCCAGGCGCCCGCTATTTTGTACGAGCAAAGATTCCACCCGCTGTCAATTGGCAGGCCGCGATATAATTGATGCGCGCGTCCTGTTGTAGAGCTGCGCACCGCTGTGACGGCATTCCAGCGCGATATTAAATACCGCGCGGCGCGGGGAGGCGACTGATAGCCTCTGGACAGACTCCTCCTCCTCCTCCTTCATCCAGCGCGGGGTCTCAGCAGCAGTCTGACCCCTGCGCCGCCGTCGCCAACTGCGGCTCTGCCGGCGCAATGCTTGCGGGTCGAGTCTTGATATTTCATGGAAAATGTAATAGCTCATCGGTGAAACTGCTGGATGAGGTGGCAACTTGTGAATAGTCGCAGTTCTAGCGAGAGGCATAGTGGATGTGGTTGGCCGGGTACGAATATTATTGGTAGCAACTTTATCGTGGTGGAGCGTTTTGAGTGTTTCCAATGAACCCCAGATCGTTTCCACCTGAAATCTAGCGCTCTTGCTAGGGTTTTCCTCAGTAAACAGGTCTGGAGTGCAGCATTTCTACCAGAGTTGGTGAACAGGCCTGGAAATAAGCACTTCTGCTCGGGTTTCCATTGCTCAACAGATCAAGGAGGCAGGTTCCAGTTAAACAACAATCCGAAAACCTTCTGACTCAACGAGCTTGGCGTCATGAACTGGATGCGACCAATGGCCCCTAGCATTGGGGAGGCAGCCCACCTTGCCGGATCCACCTGGTCAGCAGCAACTTACACCCGCAGCACCAACATGTAGGTTGTGGTTCGCTAGCAGCAGACTGATATAAGCGACACGCAAACCGGCACCGACACATCCACGGAGGAAGGGTTTTCTCCACAGCACTTTGTGACCCTCGGGTGAAAGACGCTCTCGAAGGGCAATTATTATTATTATTATTAGCTGTGATGGACTGGCGTCCCATCGTGGGAATATTCCCTGCCTTGCCCCCTGTGTCTGCCGGGATAGGCTCCGGCTCACCGCGACCTTGTACAGGACTAAGTGGTTTCTGACAATGAGATGAGTATACTGGATGCGGTGTGCCGCGTGCTGACACATTTCGCTGTGGATACGGGGCAGAAGCTACAGTCGCCCATTGAGAAACGTCTCTCAGCGAGGCGTGCGTGGCTTAGTGCGTGCGTGGTGCGTGCGTCGCGCTTGCGTGCTTAGTACGTGCGTGGTGCTTACCTGCCCGTGCGTAGCGTGGGGTGCGTGGCGTGTGCGGTGCTTACCTGCCCGTACGTAGCGTGGCGTGCGTGGCGTGCGTGGTGCTTACCTGCCCGTGCGTAGCGTGGCGCGCGTGGGGCGCTAGCGAGCAGTTTATTTACCCGCGCGGCTGTGCAGCGGCTATTGGGCCGCGCGCGTTTCCTCCCTGGACTTGTGCCGAGAGCTTCAGTCGCTCGGAGATCTCGATGCACGGGGCGGGTCGGGTTGCCACTGCTGACTACCACAACAAACCGGGACAGGTGGCAACCCGGGGCGCAGATCGGTCCTGGCTTCTGAGCATCTGAGTGTGAGCCGCACGCAATGTGGTCTCGAGTTCTCCGCCGCTAAAAATGTGATGATTGTTTTTATTACAACTGATCAGTCAGTTTGTATTTCTATATTATATACAATTATATATAGGAGGCAGAGTCTGGCAGGTTGGCAATAGCTGACCGCCTGGCTGACTCACCCCCCTCTGCGGTTTCCTCGCTATGCCATCGGTGTCTCAAGCGTGACCAGGCGTGAACATTGTGCGCCGCATTAAACATCGTATTGCTGTCATAGATCGCACGATTGTTATTTCCTATTCTCGCCCGCAAGCAATCGCTTATTCGAGCGACCTCTCCTGCCCAAGCCCGATCTCTTGTCTTAACGAGAAAGATGATGTCTTTAAAGTCTAATCCACGGGTTGCTCGCCCCGCCCACCTCTCAGTTTGATTTCAAACTCAAAACTCTGCCTTGCTTCTTAGACCACTCACTTGATAGGGCAGGTAATACGAATAACGGTTACGCGTGCTCGTTCCACTCAATCAACTGCATTCAGACTACATATACACACCCGGGTGTCAGAGTGATGCACAGACAACGCTTAAGAGGCCCTTATCAGCTTTGCGTTGCATCCTTCCCCTAGCCAGATTGGTTTGTCCCTTTTTAAACTTTAACCTACGCCCCGCACAACCCATCCTGGAGATGTTGGCACGGCCATGAATTAGAGGTGCATCTGGTTTGCATCAGCCGGCATTATGGCTTGTCAGCACTTTCCGATTGCCTCCAGGCACCCACACCACGGTCAACTACCCCCCCGCCGGTCATCATTGTGACTCTACAGTGGTAGGAAGCAGATCATTTCTCCAGAGAGTTGCGGACAGCCGTGTCGAGCGTTCCTCCTCGATACGTCCGCCACGTCACAAACATCGAGCAGTGACAACCGACGTGGAGAGACCGCTGGGCAGTCACTCGACACGAAAGAGAACGATTCGCTTGGCGTAGTGGAAACATCTCGCCGACTCACGACAGACACTTCCCGCCTGAGGCGGTTGAATTCCCACCTCGGGCTCTTGCCTGTGCAGAGTTTATGTATTCTCTCTTTGTTCTGAGTAGTTTTCCCCTGGGTTTCAGGTTTTTCTCCCACGAAAAAACCCCCACTCATTAATAAATTGGTGGAAACCACCATAATATAGGGGGCTGGCGCCGGCTAAGCACGTTGCTGCCTCTCCCTTCCCCCGCCTCGCTGCGATTCTCTCTCACCTCACGCCCGATATCTCCCATCGATATCGAGCGGATTCTGTGCCACGCGTTATAAATGGCGGTACGGTGGCGAAGTGAGTAGCGCTGTCGCCTCACAGCACGAACGCCAGAGTTCGGTTCCCGGCTCGGGTGCCTTTCGGTGTGGAGTTTGCGAGTTCTCTCCTCGTTGTCCGTGCGGGTTTTCGCTGGGAACCCCGGTTTCCCCTCACCGTCCAAAGACACGCTGCCGCCTAGGTTAATTGGCCTCCTAAGCAAATTTCTCTCCCCCAAAAAGTACCCTGTGATGTACTGGCGTAACATCCTGGGTATGGCCCAGATTTTCGAACTGTGTCTGCCGGGATAGGCCCCAGCCTCCTCGACCCTGTATATGATTAAGTGGGTACTGATACTGAGCTGAACATTGAGGTAGATGGTATTATTGGACAATTATCCTCACTGAGTAAGACAGCACCGTTGGATTCGTGTCCTCCCAGCACACGACAGATTTTCGCGCACCGCTGTTTGCTGTTTGTGTTGCTACGCCTTGTGGCCAAAGAGCATCACGATGGCACCTCCTCAAGGTATTCACTGAATATTTAATAAAGCAAGCGGAGTGTGTGTGTGTGTGTGACACGCACCACTGCAACAAAGGCTTTGCCGATCATCCTCAGATTGTGGTTTTGTCACCTTTCCGATTGTTTGAGTTGTTTCCAAAATATGGGTCCGATCTGACTTCGGGAACCAAACAAACTTGCGCGCTTCATCACGTGGAGGTGAATTTGGCCGTGTGACATGGTACAGCGCGGAGCTCTGCTGAACGATTCTCAGGTGTTCACCAAGAATGTCGTTTACAATGAACTTCTAGAATATATTTAACAAACGAATACAAAAACATTCCTTGATGTAATAAGGAAAAATCCAACTTTTTGAAATTGTTACACAATCCTTGCACCCCGTTGTTATGCAAATGCGCAGGTCTATATAAATGGAGCACGTGTTTATACGTGTGTCTGTGTATGTCTGCGGTGAGAGTACTGGGTTTAAACGCTTCATGGTCGTTCGTTTAATCCACCAAGGCTGTTGATGTGTTATGTAAGCTTTACTTCTGCTTATAATATATTGATACACTTACATAGCACCGTTCACCCAGAGGCACAAAGCGGGGCGGGCAGCCACGCTGACAGGCGCGCCAACTCCCCAGACAACGCGTCTCTATATATTACGATGGTCTCGGACAATACATTAATGAGTTTTTCTTTACTTACTCCGCTGTAACACGCGAATCCTTGATTAGTGCATATTTTACGTGCACCAAACCAAGGCTTTTGTTTTCTGATTTAGTTCCTACTGATTTGTTGATTTTGTTAAACAGTAACACCTACGTGAGCTTAAAATTCCCACTTTTGCACTAGTACCATCAACCTTTTTAACCATTCTTCCGCCTTGATTGTGAGTTCAGAAGAATGTGTAACCAAGATTCACCCTAGGGCGGGCACATTGCTACTCTTATCAAGTCCGGCGCCTTTTTTCCAACTTTAACATCAGCTGTGGAGCTGCTCCTAAGATATAGCGAGGGTTCAGGTACTCTGGCATTTATCTCCCGATCCCCCGCATTGCCACATATTCGCTGCTGTGACATCGCTCGCTTTGTTTTGCGTCAATATCGGGGCTCAATGATTCGTAATTTATTTCTCTGCGGTTCGATCGTCTCGGTGAAAATGTCAATTTATTGTCCACCTGTGACACGCCACCACCCGGCAGAGCCAATGAAATCAAATGGTCACTGGACGGGAAAATTCACCTGTGGATTTAGTTTTTTTTTCTGGAAAACCAGAATGTTGAAATGCAGGCAGAATTTTTGACAAGTTGTCACGGATAACCCAGGATAAACTAATGAAACTAAATATTGGTGGTGAAAGCTTTCGTTGAAAATCGGGGTCAACGTTCGAGACAAATTGGAATCCATCAAAATTAGTTAATAAGCGGTCTACGCTCCACAGTCTGCAAACTCCCTTTCATTTATATCGTTTTCATCCCGGTCTGCACACAATACCTGCTCTAAGTCACACATACTCCGTTAGATTTCCAGTTGCATTACTGCATCAAATATCTTTGTACGTTAAGTCTCAACATGTTTGCCAGTTAATGTTCCATTGTTGCTCATATTTCATATTGAGCCGCGATGTTATTGGAGTGCGTTAATAAGACTGAGGGTAACGCTGAGGAGTAACGGGCCCGTCGTGATTAAAGAACGCGTGTCATCAGCCGTGCATCTCACCCGTGCATCGCGACTCAAGATGGGAGCGGCCAGACGAACGCTCGCATTCGAATCTTTGTCAAGGAGACGGAGTAACAAAATTAAATCTGTTTGCAAGTGCTAGCTCGATGCATTGCTGAATCACGTGTCCAGCCTGAAGTGGGTCGATACCCACCTTGGATGTCTTTTTGTGTGGAATTTGTATACTCTCCCCTTGTTCTGCGTGGGTTTTCTCCGGGTTCTACAGCTTCACAACTCTGTACAAAGAGCCGTTAATTGAATTACCGATAACATGATAATTTATAGGACTCGATGTTTAGCGGGTTGACGTCGGCTAACCACTAGTCTCACTCCTCTCTCCCTCCACCCCGTGGTTTCCTCACGCCTTTGAGATGTTCTCTCTTAGAATTAATAAGTTAGACATTGCACGAATACGGTGCGGTGCGTTATCGATGGCGGCGGCACGGCGACGCGGCGAGCAGCGCTACAGCAGCGCCTTTCTCTGCGAAGTCTGCACGTTCTCCTCCGCGTCAGCGTGGGGCTTCCTCAGATACTCCGGCTTCCTCCCACCGACCAGGCTAATTGTGCTGACTAATCCGAAATTGAACGAATTATAAATGGTACTATTTGTTTGGGAGAGTACACAATGCTTGTGAGACGCATTCATTTAGCAGTGCAAAGATAGCCATTGGTGACTATGATGGATGTTTTGAGTTTGCTATTTGAATAACAGGCCATAATAAATAATACACACATTATCAGAAACGCTTAATGAGACCCTATTGAGGAAGCCTATTGTGAGAATATTATTGCACATTGCTGAGTTTTCCGTAAACACATTTGTAATAAAAACCAGAATGTTGTGCAAATGAGCCTGCGTATTAATGGGTAACAAAAAATGTAAAAAAAAACAATTTCTATACGTACGTTGTTAAATAGGTAAGATTAAAAACAGTGGATTGCAATCTTGTTTGTCGGATTTTCGGCAGAGCTTCACATTCGGAACGTCTCCCGGTTCCACATAAGGCTCTCTTGTAATATCGCTAATACCTCTCAATTACCCACACAATGAAGGATCACAGTGTAAATGGGGCGCGCGTGTGAGTCGACCAAAACGCGGCCAATTTTCACCCATACCAGTCATAGCTCTGGCACTTTTTTGTGTTGATTTTATGAGAGTTATAAAACCAAAGTATAATTAAGCGCACATGTACATTATTAGAACAAAGGCATTCCCACCCAGCCCCCTCCCTGCCGTCCCTCCAGCGCTTAAAAAACAAAACAGAGCTGGCCAGTTTTGTTGGAAGATATTCACGCACCTGCAGGCCCCCTCCCGTATAAATAAACACGTGGAGCTGGGGCCATTTCACCTCGCTGAGAGCTAGGGATTGGCTTCCCTCTGCCTATGTACTGGCCCACTTCCTGATGAATGAGGAAACTTCACACAAAAGCCGACTGTACTCTCACAATATTTCTTTGTTTGCCGTCAACTTTGATACATTTGCAAAATACTGCTCAGCAGAGACCATTTCACGACGTGAATGAATCATTTCTGTTTTTTTCTAAATCGGTTGGGTGTGCCCGGAGGCGTGCGTGGCGTGCGGTTGGGTAACGGCACAAGTTCGCCTTGCCTCTCGGGTTTCCTGGTGGGCTCAGCGTGAGTCTGGGCTCCTTGAAATGAAAGTAGAAAATATGAACCGGCCTTTTTTTAACGTTGTGGAAAAAAATAAATAAAAATAAAATAAAATATAAATAAAATAAAAAAAAACCGTCGAACGCGCTATAATTTAATCCGCCGAGGATGGTTCGCGCCGGCCCAATGCCTTTTGC
>JAZEWT010000002.1:348166-363468 GCA_036362905.1 Mordacia mordax
TCCCAGCACTGATCCGGCTGCGGATAAATAGGGCGGAGGGGGGTAGAGTTGGATGGGTGGCTGGCCTCGGAGCCTAGAAATACCGTACATGGGTTAAACGTCAAACGAGAGAGAGGACTGAATCCTGTGCAACTGAAACAACACCGGGACTCTGACTGATACGTTCTCTCATAACATACGGATCTTCCGGGACAACTTGCCTCCTCAGAAAGGAGGCTGCTGGGAAAAGCAGGACAACTGGCAATCCAAGCATGGAGGAGTGGGGGGGGCGATGTGGCGGTGAGGAGCGGTGGCGCAGCAGTTGTTCCACTATATCGTAAAGCAGGTGACCTGAGTTCGATTCCTAGCAAAATTTAATATTAGTGGCGAGTGACATCTGAATGGGTCCTGGGATAACATGTCCTAACTAATTCGTACTTACAAATGTGAGAAAGTATGATTAAAGAACCCGCATGATTGGCAGACTTTTGTGAGATGCAACGTTTTTTTGTAGGATTATGATTTATTAGTAAAACATATATAAAGATCTTTAAATAGCAGCTGATGATTTCAATAATATGTATTGGTAAAATATTAAAAAATCATGACTGAAATTAAGCGAAGTGGTTGTGGCAACACCTGGCATCTCCCGTGTGAAGTGGCGGTACAGCTGCGCAAAGCAGTCTGGGTATTTCCAAGATGGCAGTAAACATGATCACGTGCCATAGAACGGTTTAATGCAATTTACATTTCTTCAGAAGGGCAACGATGTGAAACCAGCAAAAAACACAGCTTCGGTATTCAGTTCATAGATTATCAACCCGCATAGAGAGCTGTGAGTCGTAGAATACTTGTAGAAACACACACGACTGGGGGAGTACGTGTAAACGTGCACACAAGATGTTAACAAGCACACTACCAGTCGGGTGTGTGGTGCCTGGACCCTAATGGGTGAAGTGCCTTATTCTCAACGTGTGCAGTACGAATACCATTACAAGTGGCACTGCAGTCACACGCGATGTCTGACGTACGGTGAAAGGGTGTGCGTTGTAAACTATATTTCAAAATCCCCCCGTGCCTGAAACAAACACGGTTGATCGGCACAATATTTGACTTGTAGCGTTAGAAGTGTTTTGTTCCTACGCTGCCTCTACGTTTAAGCAAGCACGCTTTATCAGCAGAAGCAACGTCCCGAGTTTATAAACTGAGTTTGTTTTTGTCGGGCGGTTACGAGTCCATTTTGAGAGTTGATGTCCATTCCGAGTGGTCAGTACATTATGGCGCAATAATTCTGCCAAGTTTAGCTCATTCATTTTCACTCGGACAAACGTGTGTCGGGTTTCCGGCCCACTGCCGGCGTTGATGTGTAGCAGCGGAACACGACAAAGGAAACAATGCTGACGCGCGCGTGACGTCTGCCTTAAATCAAATGCTGGGAACGGGAATCTTTTAGCTGTGAAGCGAAGTTTGCTTGGGTTTGTCGTAAATTCAAAACGCAGTAAACGCCATAAAAATGCACCAGGCTATGTTAATGATTTGTTTTATGTGCTGTCCTTAGACTATAATTCAGATTGGGGAAGAGAAAAATGCGCGTTGAAAATAAACATCGTAAATTTTACCGTAACATTTTGTTACTGGAGTTGAATTTGCTTCGTATTATATCACAATTGAAGCATTATTTATTAGGTTTTTGGGAAAATTGTTTGCCACGCATTGCTTTAGAACAACTGATTAAGTGACGATTATCGCATCATCGTGGGCAAGCGCTTAATAACGAGAAACAAATCTGTCATCATTCTCGTTGCAAACACAGGTAGCGGTGAGAGCAACTAAAGTTTCTTACTGGTTCGATCTTACCACAACCCCCCTTCCCACCTGTAGCGCACACGTATAGGACGGGCGGAACGTCTGGACAGAGCTTATGCTCGCTGCTTCCACGTGTGTGCGTAAATTAGAACGATAAAAGTAGAGGCCATCATTATTGACCTCGCAAACGTTTTAGAAACGGGTCGTTAACAGCAAGCAGTAGAGAATACAAACGTACGCCGTTGGTTAGTTGATTGACAGGTTGCGTGGAGTTGGACATTGTGTGGGTTCTCCGATATCTCTACGACGTCAGACCGATGTGGAAAACTGGACTCAATACCCTCTAGAGTCGCCATACTCAACTGCGGGATCTCGACCCATCAGTGGGCCGCGAGCGCCACCTAGTGGTCCGTGGAGACCAGACCCAGGTGGGCCACGTGAGCCTTAAGGTGCAAAAGGTTTAGAACCCCTGCTCGTTCACCCAGTGGAGGCCTTTGCACCAGCAGCAGCAGCGGCGTGGGCGAGAAACTGCGGGGCTGCTCCCTTACCTTGCATGATAACAGCATCATACATTTCTCTTAGCGTGGTGCGGTGGCGCAATGGGTAGCGCTGTCGCCCCACAACAAGAAGGACCTAGGTTCGGTTCCCGGCTCGGGTGCCTTTTTGTTTGGCGTTTGAGTGTTCTCAACATGTCTGCGTGGGGTTTCCTCCCACCGTCTAAAGACACGCTTGCTGCCTAGGTTAATTGGCTTGCTGAAAAAAATGTCCCGAAAAAGTGCCCTGCGATGATGGACTGGGGTCACATGCTGGGGATTGCCCCACATTGCGTTTGTCTGCCGGAATGGGCTCCGCGCCCTAAACCCTGCACAGCATTAATCGGGCACTGATTGAACTGAATGTCTCTTATTCCGCAAGTCATTGTGACGCTCGCGTCAAGTTGTTGTACTTGATTGATATTTGTGCTGTTGTGTTTCCTATGGTGGGTTGGGCAAGAGGCGCCCGCGAGGCAACATTATTCAAAACGCTTCAGAAATGTGAGAGAGCACTGGGCAAGACGCCATGCGTGAAATTATACCACAGTGTGTTTCCATTGGCTGCGGACAGCACACCCACTCCCCACAGCCACTGGCTATCGCTGTCTCAGCATCGCCTGGACCCCTGGTACCATTGCTCAGTTCGGTATCCGCTCGATCCCGTACACGGTTGTGACGGGACGGGGGGGGGGGTCGTATCCCGCGGCACAGCGCGCAAGGCGGCACTGTTCCCAGCATACGACGTCAGTACAAGTGGAGAATGGGGAAAGAACTGCGGCTCCAAAGCATGCCAATGGAGAACATGTGGACTCTTATCACTTTGGTTGTACAACGAAGGGGGTATGACAGAGACGCCATTACAGATATGCGGTTGCGCAATTTTTCCCAAAATATATCCGTATTAATGGTGTGCGAGTAGAGCAAATTAGAGTAGACGTGTGTGCGTTTAATTAGCATTGAGAGTTTACAGCCATTGTTAAGGATAAGTGTGTATGGGGCTTTCTCCAGGTTGTGAGATTCGTTTGCACGGTAGGTCAGCTATGCCGAGCTCGTATACTGAGATACACCTGCTCCTACCAGCCTTATGGGACTTTCTTAGTTGGGGTTTTATTAATGTAGTCACTAGTTATGGAGCGCATCATTGCCGTGTTTATCAGCCTGCACGATACGGTTTTGTCTTCTTCAACATTTGCTTGTGCAGCGCTTTGTCAGTTTTTAAGAGAAGACGCTTTAACACCCGTAATGCAAATAGTTTCATGGACTATAGCCGCCATTCTGAACTGGTGCGTGGCGACCCTTCATTGGGTCGCGGTCGCCACCTGGTAGTCGGAGGAGAACAGACACAAGCGGGCCATGTGGGACCTTGAGGTGCAAACTGTTGAGAACCCCTGGGCCATTAGATAGTGCGCTTCACGTGTCAAGTGACCCGTCCAGGTTTAAATGTCCGTGCAATTCACGCTGGTCAGCGTGATTTGGTCAATGTCTGGGGCAAAACTCGACCAGATATCACTCGCTGTTCACGTTCTCTGTGGCTGGGAATCGAATATTTGTCATCCGCCAATAAATATGGCACGTTGACCCAACAATTCCAATCGCATGCCAATGTTGGCCCACAGTTGCACGTTTATTAGGCAGGCTTTATAGCGAAGTGCACGGACAACTCTTCCACATGTCACTATAAAACATTTTATTTGCTGTATTTTGTTCATCTCATAAAGCTCTAAATCAGTAATGATCAGTGTTTGTTGTTGCCCAATGAACCTACGTGCTTGCAAGACATTCACTGGTTGCAGTTTAATAATAATAATAAACCATAGAACTCATGAAGCGGCCTATGAGCCATGCACAGTTCACGTGTCGCAGCAGAGGTGATAGCAAAGAGGTGGGCTTCAAATCGACTGCGGGAAACAGAGGCTGAGATTGAGAATTCCCAAATCCACAAGGAAGGTCGCTCACGTTAGCGTCTCTGGAAACATCTACCCATTCCGGTGCTGTCCGATATTATTTTTTAAAATACTAAAGCAACACCCGAACAAAATATTTCCAAACAGTGGTGTGGGGGCGGTGCAACCGCCGCAGGCACTCTTGGTCACAAGGGGGGGCGACTTGGACAGAGAGTAAGTGGAGTGGGGGGGGCTTTGCATTCCTTGCACAGAGCCTCGAGCCACCGCGCCGCGGTCGGGAAGCAGCAGGTAGCTAATAACGCACGTCTATTGCTTTGTAATCATCATCATTAATACCCGCTTACTCCTATGCACAGGGTCGCGGGGGGCCGGAGCCTATCCCGACAGGCAAAGGACGTTAGGCGGAGCTATATCCAGGATGTGACGCCAGCACAGCGTAGGGCATTGGGGGCAAAAACCTAGGTAGCAACGGGTCTTTGGACGATGGGAAGAAACCGGAGTGTCCGGCGAAAATCCACGCGGACACGGGTAGAGCACACAGAGTGCACTTGGAAATGCACCAGAAAAACAATAACTCCATGGAGACACGTGCTGGCTGCTTGTTGTTACAGGCCGCGAGTTTACATTTATCGGTGAGGCGCTGTAAATCATTAATGTTCACACACACGGGGTCGCAGAGCCATCGTGCTGGCATTCAAACCTTTCTGAATGTATATAACGAACGAATAGAGTAAAGCCTCGATTTCACGGACCTCTGTTCAACAGATGTCAGCCGCTGCCAGATGTGATCGGCGTGATGCCTACTGCTATCCTGTGTGCCACTTAACATTACTCGTTGAGATAGGCGGCATGCAGGAAGTGTGTGACGAACAACCCACCTATTCTTAATTGTCAACGGATCAAAGGTTGCTTTCCATCGCCCGTGTTGTGGCAGCCCACGACCCAGACACGAGGTCATGCTGCAGGGCAGGCTTGTTGAATCACACTGACCAGTAGGTTGTAGTACTTGACGTGGATGCCCTGCGAGATGGCCAGCGTTTTGTAGAGCGAGAATCCGGGTCGAGGCACTAGGATGTTGTCTCCGGGGTTCGCAAGCACCGTGATGGCCAGCTCGATGGCCTGGCTGCACCCGCTACCGAGGATTACGTCCTGCGCGAGAACGAGGCAATCGTTAGTAACAGATTTTATAACGCGTCGCGCAAATTCCTATTCATGGACGAGACACGGGATCGGGAGAGTGCGGCGATGAAACCAGGGAGAGGCGGGGAGTCAGGGAGGCGGTTAGCTGGCGCCAACATACCACAATGGCGAACTGAGTAGCGCCTTGTCTCAAAAACTCTCAAACCACTGTACAAAACGAATATTGGAATAAAAAACGGCATGCAGCCTGATAAGCACGGCACTGATAAACCTCATAACTAGTGAGTAAATTAAATATAGTTTAAAGGTAAACAACGGCGCAGCCCCGAAATTGATTCGACTCCACCGCTGGCGAAAGGGCCTCCACGATAGGGAACGCGCCTGATGTTGCCTCCAGCGTGGGAGGAGTAACATTGCGAAGGAGAGAGGAGGAACACTCGACACGGATATCCCGAACGACGAGCTGTGGAGAGCAATTCTAAGCGCACATCGAGTGTGAAAAACTACATCAGGACATCAGCTGTAATTATCAAACCGGTTCACCTGCATGGCTGCCCTGATGACGTCATTGAACATCTTGAGGCCCCAACTCAGGGTGAGGCCTTGGGGCTGTGACGCGCGGTAACGCTCCCGCCTCACAGCAAGAACCCTTGGTTTCGAGTCCCGACTGAGGTGGCTTTCTGTGTGGATTACGCGTGTTCTCTCTGTGTCTACTTGGGTTTTCGCTGGGTATTCTAGTTCCCTCCCATAACTAAGAAAAAACCCATGTTTATGCGATGACATCTCAATATATAGGATGCAAAGTGTCTGGCAATGTTGTGGCGGCATCTCCTCTCTCCTGCTTATCTATAATTCCTCGTACCTCTGAGTCGTTCTCATCTCTGCGAGAGAATGAATGGAACTGAGGGGTGCGTATAAGTGGTAGATTATTATAATTATTAACCTCCTGATACTTGCAATCGTGATAACACCTCATAATGCTGGGTGTCATCATCTCCAGAGAAATCTCGTAGACATTTTTAGAATATATTGCTCACTTTGCAACATAACGGGTTTGCTGAGAAACTATATAAATAATTTTGCCCAACTTTATTCGTTTTTATACAGTGGTGGTAGAATTCGTCTCTAAATTGGCATCATACCGCCAGGATCCAACCCAAAATTAACCAATTATAAATTATTATTTTGGTCCTGAAAACCTATGTATGAAAATACCATGACTGGTTTTGAATTTAATTTGAATGATTTGTATGACATGTTGGAATACAGTGAGCTCAAATAACTATTTTGTATAACCGTTGTCGCCGCAAGACAGATGTAAATGCTCCTCCCATTTCGATTAGAAATTGGAAATGTGAAAAGCTTTAAATAATATAAATACAACGCTTACTCGATTGCATGGCAGTAGTTAGAAACGGCATAAAGCAGAAGTGAAAACTCGGCGTAGTTTTTTGTGCTCACGGAGCCGTAGATTAAAAGCCAATTCCGACCGAGAGAATGCCCTCTTCTCGACGCGCTGTCCATTATCAACCGACATAACGTAATGACACCCTGCCAATGAAGACAGAGCATGTCTATGAAGGCAGCTGCAGAATGGAAGCGAACAGAGACTGGGATGCTCGTGGACTAGTCTTGGAAGATTCACCACATAGCAGCGTATATATACATTGTGAACATACGGCAATACACATTCTCTTTGCATCATCGTCAGCACCCACTTAATCTTCTGCAGGGTTGCAAGGCATTGGAGCCTATCCCGCTGATGCAGGTTGTAAGCCACGGCAATACCTAGCATTGGACGCTAATGCATCACAGGGCACTGAAGGCAATTTAGTCAGCAAGCCGGTTAATCTAGGCTGCTGCTGCAGCAGCAGCAGTGTGTGTTTGGACGGTGGGAGGAAACCGGAGTATCTAACAAACTCGCGCAGCCATGGGGAACATAATGTAAACGTCACACCGAATGGCATCCTGGGGTCTCGCTGTGAATCTACAGGTATGTAATCTCCACAGCCCAGCATTTGTCCCAATAATCAAACCTTTGCATCATCAAGAACATGAGTAACTTCTGCCAAAGAGCCAGGAGAAAAAATAGATGAGTGGATTATAGGATTATAGTTGTTTTACGGGGACCAAATTATATCTTACCCGGCTCTAGATTTCATTTGAGTGTAGGGCTGGGTGTGGCTTTCAGAGTGTATGGCTCTATTTTGGTCTTTATTGTGTGTACACATATGCAACTGTAAACATACTAATAAGTTAAGCGCTCATGTTGACACTGATGGACGCTGATTTTAAGATCGGCCACAACTGCACTCGGTTATGGTGGCGAAAAAAACACTGTCATTCAACGTGATCGACCGATTGCTTTACGACTGCCAGCTAACATCACTGCTCATCCATGGCTGGATTTGTTTTGACACGCTCTTGTTAAGTGCTGCTCTTTCGAGATAGCTGTATCGAGCGTTCTTGCGCTCGATACAGCTGGTGAAACGCCGTGAAAACATCAGGAGAAACGCTCAACACGGACACCCTCACAGAGCATCTCCTAGGAACCATTCTGGTCACACATCGAGCCATGATATCCTACATTAACACACTGTGGACAGATAGTGTTCAAATATAGCAGGTTTAGCCTTTTTTGGCAAAACATGCAAACATATGGTGATTGTAATGATGTAAGTTTTCACGGCTCGATGCATGATGATTGCTTCAAAAAGCTGCTCTCTCGGGACAACCGCGTCGATCGCTTCCTGTCTCCACCTCGCGATGTTTCGCCTCACGTTAGAGGCATCCCCAGACACATTGCGCCTGAGGATGCCTCTAACGTGCGAGGCGAAACGTCGCAAGGAGAGGAAGCGAACGACGCGGCTGTCCCGAGAGAGCAGCTTTTCGAAGCAATCAACATGTATGGCTTTTTGAAAACTTGACACTTTGTGAAAGGTTTATATTTGATGTTTTAAGATCGTAACCCTTGTATTGTTGCCAGAAAGAGCAAAAACACTTTTCTATATTTATGTATTAGTATTTTTAAAAAAGTGCCCATTGACACTGTAAACATTTTAAAAGCATACACATTTTAGATTCATATTTCAGATTCCACATACTTTGGCAAAGTGTATCCTTATGAGTGGCTGTTAAAGGGAAATGGATCGCAAATGTTAACACTCATCTCCGTGAAACCAGCGGCAGCGTAATACCGGGTCGTGTTAGGCAAGAATTGCGTTTTTCTGAGATTCATTCTTCACTTTTGACAAACAGCACTAACTCAATTACAGTAGTGTATGGGAATTTCTCAATTTGCCGCAATGGCACATTGCGCTGATGGTGCAGAATGACAAGAGCGAATTTACTGCCATCGTGAACTCGTTTTGTCGCAACTCAAGAGCGGGTTCAAAACTCGCCCTTTTCAACCTTTTGCGCAACGTTGTTGCCACTTTGAACCGGCCTCTTGTCCAGGTTGACCCGGGTTGACCGGTTGCCACCCCAATGATAGGGGGATACTGGAAGAGGCCTTTATGGCGCCAACCCCCGTTAGTCGGAGGGTCTTTGAATCGTTGTCAAACATATTGACGGAACACATTGTCTGCATCTGGTCCCACGTGCAAGTGCCAAAGGAATCCGGGCTCTCATCGCCCGCCCACAGGGGCTGACATCGCCGAGCCGCGGCAGCTAAGCTGGAAACGAAACTCCAAGCAAAGGGGGATGAGTGCGGAGAAACGATCCGTGCTAAATATAGCGCTGCGGCCACCTTATGTTTAAAGCACGGCATTATAAATGAGCCGGAATGGCAATAAGTTTCCCCGTGCGAGGTGATGAATGCGACTGCAGGGCAACTAACCCTGGCCTCCAGAGGGGCTTCCACGCAGGTGTAGTAATCTGCGATCGCCTCTCTCGTTTGCTGGTAACCTGCCGGACGCAACACGATTTGAGTTAAACGCGAGTGCAAAACAATAGCGGTCGATAACCTTTAAAACACGAAATCACTTTAGAATCGATTCCGAAGCTTTCGACGGTGGATGGATTAGCCACTCCCAATTCGATTCCAATTTTAATATACGTCTGCACTGCATGGTGACGCGTTTGCACGTAAGACCCCACAGCAGCTACGTGAGGAGCGACTGCTCAAGGCTCGAGCACCGTCTGGTTGCAGACCATCGCCACGCATTGGTTTGCATTGGTTTTAGTTTAGAGTTGAAGCAGGCGAGATGCCCCTTGACACCACGAGTGTAAATTTCGAGGGAGACCTGCGTCACAAAGCAAGAGACGGGAGATAAAGGGACTGGTGATCATTTTCAGAAGACTATAATCGGACCAAAATGCATTTTGCCACGTGATGCGCGAGTGGACGAAACACAGTGGATCCAAGTCTCTTTGTAATGACCTACATTTGCTGGATTCGTGCATTGGTTGTTGTCACGTGGAGTTAAACATTCACTGCTTAGTCAAACAAAGCAAAGATATCCGTTTTGATCGATTGTACCCGGGAGACTTGTGCCGAGCTTTATATCCAAATTATATTCATCCTTCGTCAATTGGCAGGAATGAAACGGTTTATTAAGTTTAACTCAAACAAGCAATCATCAAGATGTGTTTTGTTGATGTGACTTGAAGGTTACTTATGCCGCCGTTTTTATGAATATTACTGTTTGCTAAGACTATCCCCACTCCGGGGTCAGGGGGTAACTTGACCATACTTCACCATCCTGATGAGTGCAGGTTTTATGAAGGCGAGTAGCACAGGCGTTGGAAAAGCCGAAGAATAGTACTGATAATTGCTTTAAAATCTGCATTTTCTGGATAGCCGTGTCGAATGCTCCTCCTGTCCCCTTCGCGACGGTTCAACTCTGAAGTTGTAGACATACTCAGGCGTGATGTAACGAAGTTATTGTGACTGGGTGAGCTCTGCGTGACTATGTTGTAGTTTATTTGTGTGTTTTTCATAGTCCCTATTGACTCACTTATTTGAGCCATGTCAGCCCCAGCTTGCAAACGATGATGACATTCTCACAACTTTCATCAGCTGGCCAAGACAAGGCCACTGTGGGTGCCCATGGGGCCTTTGGTGAATGCCTACCACCGCCGTGGAAGAATGGCAGGTGGATTTAAGAGATGACAAGCCTATAGTCAGAGGACAGATCAGCCCCACGGTAGGTCCTGGTGTCCAGGACATGGATCCACATCTGCTGCTCTGCCACTATCGTCTAGTAGATGTTCTTGATGAGGCCCGGCATGCAATTTATGATGATGTGTGGATGCGCTGATGACGGAACAGCGTGTTGGTGATTACGAGCCTATGGGCTGCATGGACGTCTAGCAGCATCCTACTGTTGTTGTTGAGCTGATCTGGCCGATGTCTTCCAATCACTCCAGCCCAGATGCCCGCATCATCACCCACTTGGGCGTTAAAGTCACCCAGCAGGATGACTCTATCCAGAGGGGCCACTTTAGCCGCCATCGTGTGCATTGAGCTGTGAAAACCCACATCTCTGTACTTAATGGCTTCTGTCCCTGGAGTGAGGCTTAGCCTGGGACCCATGGCGGTGAGAGGGGCTCGCCCCACTCACCGACGGAGGGAGCGTATCCATCGTAGTTGCCGGAGTCGACAGCCACCTTGACGGCTGTGCGCACCTCATCATCCGTGGGCAGATTGCGGAACACGGTGGGGTCACCTGTGCAGCGCAGCCAGAGAGAGGGAGGGTTTACGCGTCGAGTTATGAAACCGGCAGAACGCAGACCGGATACGCGAGTACGGCAGCTCGAATTAATGTTAGAGGGAACGCTCGACACGGCTGTTACGAATGAGCAGCTGTTGAGAGCAATTCTCAAGCAGTGTCCGTCTCGGCCACTGTTGAGACAGGACCGTGATGATGGCTGTGAAAACCTACATCGATTACTTGGATCTGGTAACAAAATTGCGTTTCTGATTTTCAACGAGAACAGTCGCTTGTCAATCAGATTTGATTTAAGCCGAAAGGAGATGTTGAGATATGTAGCTCTCTTTAACAGCTGTTCAGCGGGGATGCATAAGTAATAGTTGCCCGAATTATTATCACGTTATTCTTTGATAACCTATGCAGTATACGTCCAGAAAAGTCTCTCAAGCCGAAGGACCTTCTGTCATCAGTGACAGGTGTGAGAAATTGCAAGGCTGCACCTTTACTTACGCAGCAAAACCTAAACAGGAATAGTCGGAGGGAAATGGTGTCCAGCTAGATCCGGATATGTGTATGATGATCTTATGTACAGAGTAATAACCATATCTAACAACACACTATATATTATGCACACCATTAAACAGAGTGATGTATCTAATAGCAGCAATGAAGACACTTCAATAAAGTATATTATTTTTAATGCAGACTGCTGTCTCGGAATATCGGCGAGCATCCATTGCTACCGAAGTCTGTTGACGATTATGTCTTATTGATTAAGGTTTCATGTAGTACCTATCACGTGATGTGACGCCCTGCGTTAAATGTGGAGCTACGTCAGGGTTCTTCTGAAGTCCTATGCGGCTTTTTCCGTAAGAAGAACGTTTTAACCAGCCGTGTTCTCTACCATCTCCTGTCATGGAAAAAAAACCCCGCAAAATCGGGCTCAAGAAATGCAGGTCCTGGTAACCGCATTGCTTTAACGCTCCGATGCGGTTTCCCTGTCCATTAAGCAAGGAATCCCGATGGCCACACACGTGCCTGCACAGCACGAGCCGCCCCTCCGCAGCACGCAGTGCATTGCTATTGAAGCGTTGTATTCGGAACATAGCCTAAATGGGAATCTCACCTTTATTTGCGTCTAACTCTCGTTATTAAACAAATGTCACGAACATTTTGAGAACGTCCCTAGTTAATGAATATTTAATGATGCTGCCACCGTAAATATATATTTCTCTTAACGAATATAAGATTTGCTTCAAATACTGAGTGAAATATACATGCAACAAAATAAACAATTACAGAGGGAATAAATTTGTGATGTATGCTGTAATTCTGCCATGTCAAGTTTTCAATTTCATAAAAATAAAACAAATCTAATCCGTGTTACATATTGCATTGACAGTTTTTTGCAAAGCATAGAAGGACAAGATGTTACACTTCTAATGAAAGAACTGTTCATCATAGGAACAAAGTACAAATCCTTATGGGCTTTATATTTTTATAATATTATTATTACTCCCATTACGCCCTGATTGCGTGAGAGATCCAAACCGTGGCCCATGGCAGTGTACCGGTTGAAAGGAATGATTGAACCACCAGATAATTAGGAACTGTGGAAGAGGGCATCGCGAGAGCATCGGCTCGAAGATTTATTATAAACTCACACATCTGGCAGCATCTCCCATTCATCACTCTTTTAAACGGGGCGATCGTGAACAGAAATAGTCTCACGTTTTATTGCCCTTAACCAGGTCTCAATTTCTACTAAGTTTGTCTGATTTGGTGACCTGTAAAATACTTTCGCACGCGGCCACACAACGTCCAGTATACACCGCTCGCAGTCACACAGTGGCTGATATCACTGCTTTGAACTGAATTTCTTTCCGATGTCATATTGTGAATATTGCTGCTGGCTCCCGAAAGTTTTAGATGTAAAGCTGAAATAGGACGTAAAAGCCTTGATGTTGAGCATAAAAAAATGGGCAAATGAAGAATTAGAATTGCGTATCCTCAGTGCGGACATACAAACATGCTGGTGCTGGCTTAAACGGCTGGCATATCCAGATAAATACAAACACGTGCTCCACTATACAACATGGCCCGGAAATGACCGACAGAGTTATATTCACATACGTTTTTAACGTGCCAGGAAGTTCTGGCCCGTCCTGTACATACGGAAGATTCTCCTTTTCACGATGCGTCGAACCAGCCTTTGGCCTCTCAGCAGCGCTCACCAATGGAGAGAGAAATCATCGCCTTGTGTGGGTTGGGCTCGATGTGCATCGTGTCCACAATGGCCCGGATCGGGTTGAAGGTCCTCTTGGCCATCTCGGAAACCTGCACGTTCCAGCGCTGGCGCCCCGCCGTGCCAGACGCAGTCTTTTCCCGGTGCCCATTCTCAATGGTTCCGTTCCCAATGGCACCGTTCCCCATGGTGCCGTTCTCCATGGTGCTGTTCCCCACGGCCAGGCCGTTCGTCGCGGCGCCTCCGTTCATCGCGTGGCTCGCCATTGTCTGGAGACATAACGCAAAGTCATTGTACACGGTGGTCCAGATATCCTGTGACCGCCAAAGCATAATGTTTTTTATAATGTACCGATGGACATGTAATGTAAGCGATAGGATTATGACAAGTATCGATTACGTTCTTTCGAAATTAATAAGTAAGGTTGTTTAAAAGAGAAAAAATGAGTGCGTAGAAGAAAAGAAAATGTTCGGTCTCAATTACATGCCGGGTCACAAGACATCTGGACCACGCTGTGCAGTCGATATTCAAGACTCGCCAGTCGCGTACACTTGACAAATTCCGAGATAGCAATTCTATTCCTTCACAGTTATGGCGGTACGTTCCGGGATTAAATCCCAATGTCGAAACAAGAGTGAATTAAATGAGATATTTTCTACATAACATTTCCCCGTTTATATAGTGGAGTGCAAACACTCCTAGATAGTGGGCAGCACGCAGCTTATGCAGCAATCTCAGTGCGAAACAAGCTTGCCAGACAGTGCACAGCAAGCACAATGTGCAAGCGCTCACATACTGTGCGGAAAATATAGGTGTCATACTAAGAACAAGGTGAGTGTTACACATCACGTGCATTTTTGGGATTTCTAGTAAAGTGGATTTTTTAATGGTAGCTCTTGTACTGCTTTCGAGGTCTAAAAGTGATCTTGTGTTTGAAAAGCTAGGAGACCTCTGCCATGGACATTAGCTGTTGCGAACAATTCCAATGTGTGATTTGGCAACGAGAACATGAGAGTCGGCAAAATCTGTGCTCAGCCAGTGAGAGGCAGCGAGAGCGTGTGAAGGACTTGCAAAGGAGGTACCCGGGGGTGATGGTTGGTTGACGGGTGTTTTAATGAAGGGTTGAACCTGTTTAGCTGCTTTCACCCGAGGAATTTATAAAGGGTGACCAGGCTTGATTTGTCACGAATTAGGATGCAGTGAGCCGACTCACGGGGTTTAATCGTCGACCAAATGTGGACATGAGTGCGAGGGTCTCTCTCTCTCGCGTTCTCGCAGCCCGGGATTGGGAGGTTTTTCATTCTGAATGTGCTCAGGACACGTGGTGCAATTTAACAACAAAATGCGCAATTTTAAAGCCGAACATTATTTTAGTGCCGGCGATGGACTGGCGTCCCGTCGTCGGGTGTATTCCTGCCTTACGCCCTGTGTTTCCGGGATAGGCTCCGGCTCACCGTGACCCTATATAGGATTAAGCGGTTTCAGATAATGAGATGAGATGAGATTATTTTAGTGGAAATTATCCTTTAAGTTTCCTTTCTTCTCCCATGCGACTATACATTACATCAGGCAATATTTCGTAATTGCTGTCACACTGTGAAATAAATTACAATTGCAACGAACGCGCACTCTACTCGCGTGTTCTGTACTTAGGTACGCGCTCTGAGAAGCACCGTTGCGTTGCCGAATTCTATGCAGTGCGATGTGAACACACAGTGCGGAGAGATAACCTGCTCGCACCAGGCCCTCCAGCCACACCTGTAGTGGAATACCGGACTTACACTTCAACGGCAAAAACACTCACACAGGAAGAGCTTCATTACCACAGTAAATGTTGCTGCTGTCTCGTCAACATTAACACAATACTACACGGTGCTCCACAGGGGTCCTGTAACCCCACACCCATTTGTATACCATTAGCATACAAAACTATTAAATAGGGGCGGCACGGTGGCCCAGTGGGTAGCGCTGTCGCCTCACAGCAAGAAGGTCCCGGGTTCGAATCTCTCGGCTCAGGTGCCTTTCTGTGTGGAGTTTGCAT
>JAZEWT010000002.1:372794-383251 GCA_036362905.1 Mordacia mordax
GTGCGTGTGCACGTGTGGTGCGTGCGTGTGCACGTGTGGAGTGGTGGCTCAGCGGTTAGAGCGCCGGACTACAAACCTGGCCACACAAGTTCGAATCCCGCTCACGCCCAACAGCAGTGATCATTTTCTGAACCGGTCTTGGGCCTTCCTTAGGTCGACTCAGCCTCAAATGAGCACCTAGTTCAGTGTGAAAATGTTGCCACTAGGGAGAAAAAGTGGACCAGTGTGGTGCTGGTCACCCACCTCCTCCTGTGCCGTGTCGACATTCATAGGTACTCCGTAACATCACTTGACCCAACAGTTTGTTCAGGCTACACGGGTGATCTTTATATTCATCTTTGGCTTAGTATTAAGCTCGCTACGCTATGAACTTAATGACCTGAGTTTATTTCCTAGCGTGCAAATGTTAGAACCCGTGACGGGCTTCTCCCAGGCGAACTCAGCCTTGAATTGAGTACCGAATGCCTTGTATACAAACAACTGGGAAAGCAAAGGTGCTCCTGGGCACACTGCGCAGTGACAACCCGAGTAGTAGATGTCCACTTACAACACTTGCCATAGCCGCCCGTGTAGGCTATCGGGGAACCTTTGTCTGTGTTGTTACGTGAGTGGGCCTGGATTTCATTTGTCAGTGATTTGTCAATGTCAGGGATCATATTGTGTCCGTTCCGTGTCAATACCCGATTAATCCTCGAGCGGGTTAAAGAGAGCCAGAGCCTTTCCCGGCGGACACAGGATGCAAGGCAGGGCTATAACCAGAATGGGACGCCAGTTCGTAACAAGGCCTATTATCCAAGAGAGCATGACTTTGGACTGTGTGAGGAAAGCGAAGTACCCGGCACAAAAAAACCACTGTGAGATGCTCTGAGTTTTGTTAATTTAGGCAATTTCGCTTGTTACTGTTTACTTTATGATTATGGTTGGGGTTTATTATTTGCACACATTGGTGCTGTGAGTTCGTTGATTTAGCTTTTGATTTCATGCGTTTGTCAGTTGCAACTTTTGTTGCGTCGCAGAAAATCCCGCATATCGTGCTTGCAAGCTCACTGGATGCGTTCTGCTGTAATAATAAACATCTATCTATGTCTCAAAGTCACCCAAATCTGAAATCGAACCCGAGACTTCTTGCTGTGAGCAGGTTCTCAACTTTTCGCACCTCTTGTCCCACTTGTGCCTGGTCTCCACGCACCACTAGGTGGCGCTCGCAGCCCACTGATGGGGACAGGTGGAGAATGGCGGTACTGTAGCCGCCACATAATAGCGGCGGTAATGTTGGTCATGGAGCAGCCCTGAAAGGTCTTGCGCGCGTCTCTGGAAGGGCCTCCACGTGAAATCGCACTATACGGTCCCGACTGCAGGGTCTTTGGTCTCCTCTTACATTTGTGCCAGACGTCTTGGAACAATTGAAAGAGGGGGAAAGTGACAATGGTCAATATTTTGTGGACCAACTAGCGGGATTTATTTTGTATTTATTTGTATTCATTTATTATAAACGTTTATGTGTGTGATGATGTCACTCGCCTTGGATACCAGCATCTCCTAAGTGTAAAAAAAATTATTATTGTTTTTACATTAACATATTTGCCTTAAAAGAATAATAGGCGGCATTTTGTGCAAAGGCCCTTCTGTGTAGCACGAACTGCTAATGAATATTTACAGGAGTAGGACGATTGCCCAAAACATCACCTTTTAGATATTTTCGCTTTCATGACCACGGTGTTATTAGTGAATGTGTTGAGTTGTGTTTTTAATTGTGCTGGTGCTTATGCACCACTGCAAACGCAGTGGCGCCAAACAATTAGTGTTTATGCAAATGCATCATTTGAGACATTTTTTAAAATTAGTATTCCAGGATTTGCTGACACTGTGTACGTTTCCATTGATTCTTTAAAATGCATTTTGCACGTTGCAGAAACCATTGTAATTAACATTCTAATTAAAACTTTCAAGCCAATATTGGTCATGCTCCATGCAAATCATGCGGTGAATGTGCCCTTTTCTCATGCAAGTAACAAATATTATTTTGATGTAGGTGTTCACGGCTGGATGTATGAGAACCGCTCTTAAAAGCTGCTCTTTAGGGCGTTTACTGTGTCGCAGGAATCCCACATCTAGTGCTTGCAAGCTCACTGCAGTTACAATGAACATCTATGTATCTTTTGGGATGCCTTCAATGTAGGAGGTGAAACGTCGCGAAGTGGGGAGGTGGAATGCTTGCCACGGCTTGTTTGCAAGAGCAGATCTTAAGGCCAAATCCCGAATAATATTTCACTTTCAAAAAAGCCACGCTGCTTGTGAAAAGAGAAACAATTTGCTCTTTTGCAAGCACATGTCAACACAGATATCTTCTCTGGACTGTACTTAAACTGTGTCGGCGAGTAAATGGTCACTTGTTTGGGATCCAGGTTTACTTGGGTTGGCCATTTGCCCCCCAATGATAGGAGGATTGGAGCAGAATTTTACAGTCAGATGCCTTTCCTGACGCCAAACTCTTTCAGTTGGAGGGTCTTCGGAGCGCGATTTGTTTGGGATTTCCCCTCCAGACCGGATCACGAAAGGAGACCCTATTAGGAGTGCTGGACTCCAGACGTGTTCACAAAGGGAGATCGCTGCAGGAGTGCTGGACTTCAGCTGACAGAGCTCCGGGGTTCTTTGGAACACATAAACCATTCCAGCACAATTAATAAAAACCCTCTCGAGGGGCTCTCTGTAGCTCACTTGGCCCTTTCACTAGCAGTGGTGTGAGCCGGCAGATGCAGAGCTGCTCCTTTGCCTATAAATCATTTCAGAATGCTAGTCTTAGAAGATAATTAAAACCTTTAACACGCGAAGTGGACAGGTGGAGTGCTATACCTCATTAACACCACTCGGTGTCAGGGTGGCCTTAGCCAGCACTTACAAAACGGGCAGGGTGATGCGGCGAGATGTTTTTATCTTTGACATCACAATGAAGGCTCACACGTGGCCAGTCAACAAATCCAAGCAAAGCACAAATGCGACGAATGCAATCGCTCTCAATGTCATAACGGTAATCACCTGCAGACTAGAGCGCCCCGCTAATTCACACAAATCACAATTATCCATCTTTATAGACATTGTCAAGATGCCTCTTTTTCTCATGATGGTCGCGACGGCTGCATGCTGAGCAGGTCAGACCAGACCTCCCTTTCCCTGGAGACAGACTCCAGCTCCACCTGGGAGATTCCCAGGCGCTCTCAGTCGCGGGAGACAAAGTCCCACCAGCGAGTCCTGGGTCTCGAAATCTTCGCCCCGCGGGGAGCGCCCGCTACAAGGTCCCTCTAGAGTCTAGAGGATCCCGCTAAAGGATCCCGCTACGGGTCCCTCGAGAGGCTCCCGCTGTAGGGTCCCTCTAGAGGATCCCGCTACAGGGTCCCTCTGGAGGATCCCGCTACAGGCTCCCTCTAGAGGATCCCGCTAAAGGATCCCGCTACGGGTCCCTCTAGACGTCTAGAGGATCCCGCTACAGGCTCCCTCTCGAGGATCCCGCTCCAGGCTCCCTCTAGAGGATCCCGCTAAATTTTTTCCGCTAGTCTCTGAACTGAGTCCTCCTGGGCAACATCCTTGCCAGAACCACCTCAACCGACAACTCTCGATGTGGAGGAGAATCGACTCCGAGCTCCTCTCACCCAACGGCGGAGGCTGAGCCCGTGGACTCTGCGGAAAAAGCCTCACCTCGGCCGCTTGTCCCCGCCACCTCGTTATGCATAACTTGTATCGTTTAAGTACGAGCGTGACAACTGTAATGTGGTCAAAGGGAGAGTTGGCAGTGGTACGCGCGTGTCACGAGGTGATTACATTTCTCGTTCTGCATTTAAATCGGTGAGTGAATTATTCAAAAGTGAAGTAGGGGTTTTTTTTGTTTAAATCCTCGGCCCTGTGGAGAATGGTCGCTTGCCATGCCATGTGCGTGCGGCGAGATTTTCGCAACATCTCTTTCTTAATGTATGCGATAACTACAACTTACCCGGCGGTGGGGGGTGGTGGAGAAAAGAATAATAATTTAAAAAAAGCCCCAGCTGTCTGCCATTAAACACTGTTCAATTTGACAGGTGATATTGCAAAAGGTGGCAGAGAATGAAAATATCGCCTCGACTCCTGACAAGCGGCGGGCGAAGATTAATCTGGTTTCCTTAATAAAACGTCAGCAGCGAATGAATGACGCGGGTAACGTGTGCTGATGGGCGATTAGCGGGGGTTATTGGAAAACCCTCTTGGCACATCGTACATCATGTGCTCGCATGCAAAGTGGCCCGTGCCCAATAACAATAGAGCGTTAGGACAGTGGGGAAGTGGTGGTGGAAAAGGGGCAGCGGATCACAATTATTATTATGATTAGCAGAGTACCCGTGCTGTGGCTGAGCGGTGTGCAGGAGTGTAACACGTTCTTCTGACGTCGTGATGAAGGCAGGAAGAGCCGCTTAAGAAAGGGCCGATGGTACGAGTGCTGAAGTTGGAATTTAAAACTAAAATACGTGTGAAAGCTTCAGAAGAGTGATCAATAAGTGAGACGTAAAGCTGAAATAATACAAAACATCCATGCTATTGTACAGATCACATTTGAAAGAATCGAACCCGGTACCATAAGTGCAGACGTGTATATATTAAAATTAATAACGAAAATCTTTTAATGCATGGGGAGCACAGTGTTTGTTTAATATCGACGTTATTTGAACAGATGATGACTAAGAGGGCAGAAGAAATAGCAAAAGGCCAGAAGAAATTAGCCGGTGCCAACATTTGCCAGGCCCTACAGCCTATAGATAATTACGTTATTGGCCAATTGATGAGAAGAAACCGGAAAACCTGAAAGAAATCCATACACAACGAGGGAGATAATACAAACTCCTCACAACATGGCAGGAATCAAACCACGTCGAGGCAGGATTTTCTGTCTCTATGGCACAGATGCTACCATTGCATAGACACCCTCTGCTACAGTTCCCCAATGCAAGGGGAAGAGGTACAAAGCGCCACATGTAAATCCTGTGCTGTTACTGTTTTAAAAAATGTTTTTTGATCATCCGTATTCACTCTCCGGATTTTAATAAGAGGCCGTTACAAAATGCGACCATCTCGTTTATTTTTCTTCCCCACAAGGCAGTGTTGCCGGGCCCTAACTCTCACCCGGAACATGGAATAATGGACACTGATCGACAGGAGAGATGTGAGATCTGCGAGCAAGTCGAATCGAATGTCCCAGTCTCAGATCACGCGGCACGCATCGCGTGCTGCTGTGAGCGCTATCGGGCGCTTGCAGTTGGGGAGGTGGTGACTGCGTGGGAGAGTTGGCATTTACACGCGGGCAGAGACGAGGTGCACACACTGTCTGGGAGCACAGCGTGTCTGTGCCTTCTCCATGAGTTACCCGACGGTGAGATGTTCAGGCATAACCCCGACATCACTTTTGTGCCCTTATATCTGTGGGTAGCTCCCCGCTGCTACACGGATAATGGGAAAATAATAAAACCATTTCTTGCAATGGTACAAGTGTTAACGTCTTACTGCGCCTTTTACAAAGTGTCAAGTTTGCAACAACAAAACCCAATGCGCGTGGCAAAACAAAGTAAAGTGCTTCAATAATGTAACACCTGTATTATGGCTAGAGAGAGGAAAATCTTTGTTTTAACAAGAAAATTACTACCCACATTTGAAATGTAATATTTCGTTACACCAATGGGTGTATACTGTAATGTAATGAATATAAACTCACACGTGTATGCAAATTATTAATTTGAAATAAATAACTTGTAATTAACGTCGAAATAAATGCGCAAAAGTAAAAATATGCTAATGATCAATTAAATTGAGGTCACAATACATTCGGACCACTTTGCAGGTTTAGACAAAACCGGTGTCTTTGTGTGTGGAATGTGCGTATTCTCCCCGTGCCTCCTTGGCATTTCGTCGAGTGCTCCGGTTTCTTGCCACAGTCCAAAAACATGCTGCTGCCTACGTTAATTGCCCTGCCTACTCAATTGCCCCCCCCCCCATGCCCTGAGATGTTTTAACTTTCTAAAAAGAGCAACATAGCTCAACAGCTCTTTCCAGCTTAAATAAAAACGGACTGCCTGCTTGTGGCTGCAGGGGAGTACCTGAGGGAATCATTTTGGAAGAAAAAATGCGATGGTGAGCACGTGGAGCAAAGTTCGCATGAGCTGAGCGCGGAAGTGTTTGGGCAGCAGAGTAGCAGTGGTAACATCTGCGTCTCACAGAAAGAAAGCCCTCCCCGAGGCGGTTCGTTTCCTTACTTGGACACCTTTCTGTGCAGAGTTTGTGTCCCCCCCCCCCGTCTGTGTGAGTTTAGGCCGGGTTTTCTAGTTTGGCTCCCACTGTTTAAAAAAAAAACCCAATTAATTATGTAGTTGGCCGATAACATCGTCATAAATAGGCAACAATGTCTGGCGGGCTGGACGATTCCGCCCCCCCCATCCCCCTCTCTGCGGTTTCCTCGCGGCTCCGTATGTGCGTCTTGTCCTTGACCAGCCGTACAACACACGCGCCTTGCTGCGAGCCCCGCAGGGAGCCCCTACAAATCTATGGACTAACGCTGGTGTTACCTGCCGACATCGCCGCGTGGACGGGGCATGTTTAAGGACATCGCACCACTGTTTCTGCTGTCATCATAGGTGAATGAAGCCGGCCACCTCTACTATACAAGCCCATTGCCCTGGCCATTACATCACCACTTAGGCGTGAAATTAGAAGCGGAACGGCGCCGTCGGTGGCGCGGTGCTGCAGCGATAACGTCCTGCCTGGCGGGGTTTGGCTACCACCTCGTACATCTTTCTGTAAGAACTTCTTTGGTCTCCCTCTGTTCTGAGTGGGTTCTCTCAGATTTGCTCCCACGACAATAAAAAAACTCAATAATTAGCCGATGACGTCAGAACATATAGGATGCGTTGTCTGGTAGATGTTGGCGTCGGTTAACTGCGTGGCTTGCCTTCCACCGCTTCTCTGCAGTTTCATCGCACCTCTGAGTCATTCTGTTCTTGAATAAAAACCCTCGACAATGAACCAACGCTGTGCCACGCAGCATATTACAACCTTACCTCTCGTGTGGGATAGGTTTCGAAAATGGGTGCCAATCCCAAAATCACGAATACCATGTTTAAGTTTCAATTGATGCCCTTATCTTAGGGGTCATTTTGGCAGATCTAGAATGGCATGTATACTATACGAGCCAGAATGTGACACGAAAGTTGGCTGAACGAATACTATGGCACGTGGCTAGTGGCAGATGTGGGACACACGTGGTGGCATATGTGGGATGTAGATGGTTGTAAATATGGGATGTAGGTGGTTGTAGATACGGGACTCGTGTGGTGGTAGATGTGGGTAGTGGATGGTGGTAGATACGGGATGTGGATGGTGGTAGATGTGGGTGGTGGTAGATACTGGATGTGGGTGGTGGTAGATGTAGGTGGTGGTAGATACGGGATGTGGGTGGTGGTAGATACTGGATGTGGGTGGTGGTAGATGTGGGTGGTGGTAGATGTGGGTGGTGGTAGATGTGGGTGGTGGTAGATGTGGGTGGTGGTAGATACTGGATGTGGGTGGTGGTAGATGTGAGTGGTGGTAGATGTGGGTGGTGGCAGATACAATAAATGGGTGGCGGTGGATATGTCACGTGGGTAGTGGTAGATGCAGGGGACACGGAGCGATTCTGGACTCAGCTTGCGCTAGTCTCGCTGTCTCACCGCGGCCGCACAGCAGCCCCACCAGGAACACAGGAACGCGCAACCTCCGCGAATTCGCGACATTGCGAAAGTTCTCAAAGCAGATGTTAAATGTTTCTTGTAATGCACTGCGGCATGAAACGGACTGTGAGCTTCACAGCAGTGTTCTCCGTGGGCAAAACGTGCCGTTGAGCTGTACCAAAAATCAAGTGGAGTTTGCACTTCGCTGCCGTTAATTACCACTTCGTTTGTAATTCCATTGTGACGGCTTCCTTGGAGGTTTAAAGGAAAAAGTTAAACCTAGTTTGACGCTGTTCGATCTCTATTGTTTCCCCCATGTTCTTTGAAGCCAAAGTCAATTAAAGTCAAATCAAGTAAATAATTAAAAACCCACCATCAAGCAAAGACTCGGAAATTACTTTGTTTCTTTCTCCCTGCCTGTGAACGACTGACTCTTTGTTCAAAATAAAATATAACTTCTCACCAGTTTATATTGTGTTGCATTCGCATGTTGCATTAAAAGCAAAAAGCGTCGTAAATTGTGTTTAAAATATTCGTGTGACAACCGGCCAGCCTTCCGTGAGTGGCATTTGTCCTTTGCATCATTCCCCAGAGTTTCTGCTTTCCATTACTGACCGTTTTCTAAGAGAATTTGAAAACTCGGCTGATTCACTCGTGCCAGAGTTGGTCTGGCTGAGTATTTCAGTGACGATGAGTGAAATTTAATTAAGATTAATTTAAAATTGATCGCCAGATAAATCTGCCATGTCCAATCCTTCCTTAATGATCGCGCGGAACACGTGTGGCTCGCTGCGAGCGCGTCTGGCTCACTGTGAGCGCGTGTGGCTCACTGTGAGCCCCCTGTGATCATCAACTCGCTCTCCGCTGCGCACGGGAACTCGAGAGCGCGATCTCGAGGTTGTTCCGCCAGCAGTGGCGGCAGCGAGTAAATGGCAAGCATTGCGCGTTTAACCTTTCTGTTTAGCGCCTCTTCGTCGTTCAATTTCGACAATAAACGAATGCGCGCGCGTTGTACATTGTCTTCGTTATTACCGAGGTAGGTCTTCACCACTCGATGCATGAGAATTGCTCTCCAATGCTCTTCTTTTGGGATAGCCGTGTCGAGCGCTCCCCCTCTCTCCTTCGCGTTAGAGGCATCTCAGTCTCAGAACGACGTGAAGATGCCTCCAACCCGGGCGAGGGGGGATTATCGCAATGGAGAGAGAGGCAGCGCTCGACACTGCTATCCCGAAAGAACATCTTTAAAAAAGAGTTGTTATTATAACATCCAACTTAAAAAAAACCGCTGAACGTCGGGGTGGTGCGACTTTAGAAATCTCATTCCTTACGTTTTATTTCCGCCACCGCTTGGATTGTGAGTTTGCTTTTCTCATTGTCTCCGGACTCCTCCCACGGGATCATCGCTCGTGCTCGCCGCTTCTCCGGTAATGATGTCGACAGCATCAACAAGCCTTGACAGACGCGCCGTCGTCTCAGCTGGCCCCGAGTGCTCAGGGCACAGAGAGAGAGAGGAGATATTGCAACTTTCTCATCTGATCGCTGATCCAAACCAATTACGCTAACGAGCTCCGTGAGACTGACGCTGGCAGAGGCGCAATGGGCTTGGCCTGCCCCGAGGCTGCCGTTCCCCCCCATAGGTACTTTGCTTTTGATACAAATTCCCCCCGAGGCCACGTCGCAGATTGACCAAATGTCGACCTAGGATTGTGAGCTTTAATTCTGTTTTGGCAGCGCACTGCCACGGCTCGGAGGCGTCACGTTGAAAAATCGACTGTGACATTTTTCCCCCTCTCGTCTCCCCTCTCCTCCTGCCACCCTTCAGCGGATCCTCGCATTGTCGTCACCTAATTGGACTGCAATTATGAGAGTGTGATGCTTGTCGGTGAGCGATCGATTTGCTTAGCTCTCTCGCCGATGCGTGCGGGGTCGACCTGTGCAAATTGTTCCACACGGTGTTGCTTTTGCTCCATGTGCTGGAAGCATTTTCAATTGTGTTTCACACACACTCAGTCATCTCACCTGGAGCCTAACGCTGCTGCCACAGAGTCACCTTTGGTGATCACATCTGGAATCTTGCACTCCTGCTTGTGTCTACTTGTGGTGAACAGGTCTGGGGAGAAGTTCCAGACAAACAGCGATCCGAACACTGACGCTAGGAGGTTGGCATTGCTAAGGGCATACGGCTGTAAAATTCTGCTCCAATGCTCCCACTATAGGCGGTAACCGATCAACCCGGTTCAAGCTGTATAGCGACCATTTAAACTGGCACCCCCCCCTCACCCCACCCCCGGAATTTAACTCGAGCTCCTGAAGAAGATCCCGTGATGTGGAATGAAACGTCGGAACACATCGGAGAGGCGTGCGACGCGACCACAAACACGCGCGCAGTCGTAGCTTCCTCCACAGTCGTCATTGTTTGGCTGCGATCAGTAAAAAAAAACAACCGTGCGGACAGTGACGATATTTACACTTTTGTTTTTACTCAACGTCGCCCATAATCAGGGCGATGTTGCAGCCCCAGTGCTCACCTGTGTACATTACAGCGCATGGCAGGGCGCTAGGAAATCTTCAGCAGTTGGCTGTGGCCTTACAGGGAAATACATAATGGAGGAACCGTCCTAGGTGTCACCTGCTTTAAGTTTCTCCCTTTAAGGAGACTTTACTGCCATTTCTCCATCTGTGTTTGAGAGGAGAATGACACAAAAAGCGAGTGCGAAGGGAGACAGTTTGTGGATACAT
>JAZEWT010000002.1:389679-406446 GCA_036362905.1 Mordacia mordax
GTGTCTATTTTGGTGTTTGGGATCTTAACACCTGCATAATCGCCAGATACGGTAAAACCTATTGTAATCTTATATTTGTATACTGGCAAAAAAGTACCCATACAAACAACATGTTTTGCTATTGTTTGCATTGTACTTGAAACTGTTTGGCCCCACACCAGAGACAGCATTCTTTATAGTCGCGTCTCACCACTATTAATAACAATAATGATTGCAATTCTAGAGCACTTTTCACCCGAGGGTCACAAAGCGCTGCACAGAGCTGTTGGAGAGAACGGCATGTCAGCAACAACAACGACATAAGAACAGCAAATCGGCAACAATAACGTGTTTTTTTTTTGGGGGGTGGGGCCGGGTTCAAATCTGAGCTGTGGAGAGAACGGCACGTCAACAACATCAGGACGGTTCAACTGAAACTCAAATAATGGCTATAATTCATAGAAGCAGATGACCCTATATAGGATTAAGCGGTTTCAGATAATGAGATGAGATAAAAAAATCATTGTTCGACAAACAAGGAAGCAATAAATGTTCCCGAGCAGGCGCAGGTCGGACTGTGTTACCCAAGCGTTCGTAAGGGCAATCAGCCCAGGAGAGATGCGCAGTGATCCTCAGCACTCTGTCTAATCCTTCCTAAGGATCATCCTTGGTTCCTGATCTCCTTATTCGTTAGTATATTTACAAGGAGGCATTGAAAGTCAAGTTAGAAAACCGTAAATATTAAACTAATTTCGTCAATGCGAATATATGTTTTTTTCGAAATTTCTAAAAGTACTCAAAATATTAATCCGTGTTGTCAGCTGCTGTGGAAAGCCTAATTGCGTTAGTGGAGGTCTCGACTGTTATAATGACCGTAACACATGTAGACAGCTGAATGAGGCTGCATTATTTAACTCACTGTTAAGCCATTCATTATTAAATTCATCTTTAAAAATAAAATCTTCTAATCATTTCTCGTCCAACTGTTTATTTCATTATTTTGTTCCCAGTCTGCCCTCAATAACCGCCCAAGGTGTACTCCATGCCGAAGTGTAAGCAGTTGTCAGTATTTATGGAAGCTGGAAACAAGCGTCGAGTTATGGAGCTTTTGTTAACAGTTGTCCAGTGTAAAATGGCGAGCAAAGGTCACAAGGTAGGGTTATGCCGATTAGACGGCACCAGTCCATCGCAGGGTACCGGGGGCAATGTCCTCAGTCGGCCGAGTAACCTAGGCAACAGCAGCGTGTCTTAGACTGTGTTATCAAACAGGAGTGCCCGACAAATCCTCGAGGCAGGCCCGGCTCCAAGGGGGAGGAAAGGGGGGGGCAAGGTAGGGTCTGCACCCCCCCCCCCCAATCACACATATCCTGGATCAGCCACCGACTTGACTCTCAAGTCCAGGTGTTAAACTTCGACGCACGAGATGCTGCTCTGGATTCAATACAACTCAACGTCGTGACAACAAACACATTCACCGCATGTAAGTGAATCATTATTTTCGATCGTAGCAGAATTGCAAATTGCAGGTGCTGAAAGACGAGGTAATCACGTTTGCGGATACGTAATGTATAATGATAAAATAATAATACAATTCATAACGCACCGCTCAAATTCCACGCCAGGTGATGGTCGAGAGACGAATATTGAAGTATGAGGAAACCAGCTTGCTCTGCTGATGATTATCATGATTTCTTCACTACGACAACCCCACAACGTACTTTGGCAGCATACGAATTGAATACGCATCTTTACACCTCTTCTCTTACGCGTCACATACCCTCCGTGATTTCATCTGTGTAGATGTCACTGTGTGCGCGGATGATCTGCAGTGCTGGGCAGCCTACACAGTTCGCGTTGTGAACACTTTTCTCAAGCTGCATTTCCCATTCAGCTCAGCCGCCCTTACCTCCCACAACCTCGCAATTTAAGCAACCATAAGCCCCTCGAAACACTGCAAAGCAAAATCGTAAAATCGTGAATGTACCACGGCGGAGATTGCAAGCAGCATCGCCAAAGTAGGACAGAAAAAAAACCCAACCACTAGCACCAGCAGCAGCAGCAACAAGGCGATCAGCATTCAGCGCATCGCTCCATTCCAATTCGATTGACTCGTAAACGTGCGGGCTCACAGAGGCGCGTTTTAATCATAATCCCGAAATGGATTTGGAGATGAAACGGTGCGCATACAGACGTCGGGAAATGACGCGCGGGGGGGGGGCTCGCTCATGCGTCGTGTGCGCGCCACTCGCTTCGTATGCTGCGCTGTTTGCAGATAACGGACCGAATGAATTCGCGAGTGTTAACTTTGTAACGAAAACGTGCCCACACTTATCTGCATGTTGGTCCGCGACCGATTGCGGCGCAGCAAAAGGCGAGATAGATTAATATTTGGCGCAGACAACTGAAGGTTCCTCGTTGAGCCAGCGAAATTAAGGCCAAAAAAATAATGACTCGAGGAAAAGACTCATTGGCGAGGCGGAATGCACTGTTAAATTACGGTGCGCGCTCGCTCTTTTTACATTTCAATGAATGTGACCTCACGGTGAGCTCAATCTTGGCTTTACACCCGACTGCTTACTCGTAATGTGCTTCAACAGAAAAAAAAGTTTCACTCTTGTGTTGCTGAAAGGAGAAAAACAAGAGAATTTCAGAGGCAGCGGCATGGCGTCGAAATGAAGCACATTTAATGGGGCGGCGCATTAGAGCGGTTAGCTATGACGACGTGCAGTTTGACCTGCAGCCCCTCGCACAGAGCCAATTTGTGATGCAATTATGTTAGTATTGTTAATGGGAAAGAAAAATATCGCACCCAACGTTATGTATTCTCTTTATTACAGAGATACACATCCATCCATTATTAAGATGTCGCTTTTTCTGGTTAGGGTCGTGCCGCAGCATGCTGAGTAAGGCAGACCAGACTGTTCCCTACAGGGAGACTCCAGCTCCTCCTGGGAGATTCTCAGGTGCTCCCAGTCTGGAGACACAGTCCCACTATCGTGTCCTGGGTCTCGAGGCCTCCACCCAGTGGAGGACGCCCACTAGAGGATCCCGCGCGAGTGAAGTTGCTGGAGTTCCAGCGGAAATCTACTTTAGCAGGACCCAAACCACCTCAACCATCGATCTGGAGGAGTAGCGATTCCAAGTCTCTCCCGAATTGCCGAGCTCCTCACTCAGCCGCGGAGAGTGAGTCCAGCGACACTGTGGAGAAACCTCATCTCGGCCGTTCGTCCCCGCGATCCCATTCTTCCTGCCATTACTAAAGGTTCGTGACTGTAAGTGAGGATGCAAGCTGATAGCGGGTCGCGAATCCCTTCCGCCAACTGTGAATGGCATTGGAGGATTCAAAACATCAGCGTTCGTCACCAATATTGACTCACTGTTGATTTCTGGATTAGGTCGCGCGAGCAAAATTACTGTGTCGTTTACCCTCCTCCACCCCGCGTAGCCAAATACATTTTGGCACGTGAACAAACGTGTCGATGTTTAATTGCTTCGGAGCACACGCCAGCGTTGTGTAGAAGAGATGTTCACAACATTTCAACAGCATCATCAGGCGATTATCAGAATTGTGAATTCTCTTAGGTCTAAAAGAAGTGGCGTGACGTCATCAGCGTGCCCTGCGGGCCAGCGTGACGTGCAGCAAGCGATGCCTCCAGCAGGGGTTCCTCACCGCTCATAAGTACAGTTTATAATGCGTGGGACATATGCAATCAACTCTCCGAAGGTATTCATTGGAGAACGACGCAGGGGAACGAGGTAACCTGCAGTGGGGGGAGTCAGACACGCGGTAATCCGGCGCCAACCCGCCAGACATAGCGTCCTATATATATATATTGTTATCGGACAATGAATGGAGGTGTTTTAGTTGTGAGCAGAAAACGGAGAAGAGAAAGCCACAGAGAATACAAAAAGAGAAGACGCACACACACCCCACCACAGTAAGATATGCCCGAGGCAGGAATCAAAGTCCTGCCAGGGGCAAGACTTTGATTCTGTGGGGTGCGGATGTTAGTTACCACACGCCACCCTGCCACCTTTATGCACCTTAAGGCCTGCTTGTCCCACTCGGGCCTGGTCTCTACGGACCACTAGGTGGCGCTCGCTACTTAATACTCGGCCGCCTAATGTCAAGCCCTGTGTCACCTTACTGGTTCAAATTTAAACACGTTTTCATTTGCTGTAACGAAAGCTCTCATTAAAATACTTTGCTGGCATGAGCATTCAGTTTGCAGGCTAGCCCAATCGAGGGGTAGTGGGGGAAAATGCTGATGACGCCCACAACAATGAGCGGAACACGCAGGGCAGCTAAAGCGTGGCGAGTCAGCACAGTGGGAAATACAGGTGGTGCCTTGGCCAGTTATCTGCCAGTCAGTGCATGGCCCCTGGGTATGTCGTGTGACCATCAGTCAGCGGGTACTGGTCCTGGCACAGGCGCCGCGGGAACGTCACCGCCACTTAGTCGCAAACGGCGGTTGTTGTGTGTGTGGGGGGAGGGGGTTGGGGTGCGAGTTGGTGGCGCACAGGGAACCGTGTGGAACTGGTTGGGCCAGGGAGGTTCTCTCAGCGGGGAGCTGAGCGCAGCCGGGGCGGTCGCGTTCCGCAGTCATCACCGCTCCGTGATTCCATGATGGCTCCCCTCGACTGCCCCTCTCTCACCCCCTTGCAGACCGCACGGGAAGGGACCGCAAGCGGCCCTGCCTGCCGTGGTACTGGCGGGTAGCGTTGCCGCCTCACGGCAAGGAAGAACCGGGTTCGATTCCCTGCTCGGGTGCCTTTCTCTCTGGAGTTTGCTTGTTGTCTCCATGTCGCGTCGCTTTTCGCCAGATTCTCCGATTTCCGCTCACAGTTCAAAGACACCACTGCCATGGTTAATTGCCGTGACTAATTTCACCTCGATTGCCTTGAGAGGCTGTAACTTGCTTACCCCTCCCGGCTGGGCGACTGTTCAAGAGAACTGCAATTGCTCAATGTTTCCTTCCAGCTTATATAAAAAAAAAACTCTAGCTGATCGATCATAATATGTATATAGAACGCACTGTCTGGCGAGTTGGCGCCGGCTAACTGTGTGGGTTGACCTCCCCCACCTCCTGTAGGTGACCTCGCGCCTGTGTTGTTTTCTCGGAATGAATACCTTCGAAACGGAGAGAATATGTGCGCGTTATGAATTGTATCCGTTATTATTTAGTCATTGTCGGTTTTCACAGCTCGACGCATGGAAAATGCTCTCCATTTCGTCTCTGTAGCATCATAAAGCCTGATTATAGCTCAAAAGTGAGAGGCGAAACCTCGCGATCGACAGGGCTGACAGGCTCGTCACGGCTATCTCGAAAGAGCAGCTAACTGCCCGCTGTAACGGAAGCTACTGAATGTAGAAGCAACAATGAGACGGCGGCTCGATGTATGAGAATTACTCCTATGGGGGGGGGGTCCTGTGGGGGGCGAGGTGCAGGGCCGGCCCTGGTATCACTCGCCATAGCTGGGATTTGAATTCGGGTCGCTGGGCTCATAGCGCAGTGCACGAAATATTCTACTATCGCTCCACGGCACTGCCTCCATTTAATATAATTATTGTTACAATCCTCGCGAAAATACATGTGCGAGGATGCAAGAGCTTCCTGCTCTCGCCCATTACAACTAATGCGGCGGGCTGTTATATACGCATTGTATATTACAGAGCACAAAGTTAGGGGCTGCATTTTAACATTGATATGTAATTGCTGTGGAAAGTTATTAACCTGCAAAATATAAATTTGAGATGATTCTATTGAAATGGGGTGACACATTGCGACCGATTATGCTGGTGAGTGTATTGGTACTGCACCTTGACGGGCCACGACCGGGCATGTGTCTCCTTCCTCCTCCTCCTCAACGTCGCCCGCTGTAGGCCGTAAAAAGAACCGCCCTTTAATAGAGACAGCCATCGGAAACCATCGCGCAAGGAGACGGGAAATCGGTGAGTTTCTGAACGGGGCAGTCCGTGATGTTCGCTCTGCGATTTAGCGTCTCCACACAACACCCAAGTCCCCGGGAGGAAATCTTTCAAACCATTAAAAAGGTAATTGAAACGACTATTCACCGAGCACGAGACGTTTTCCTGCTCCGCACAATGGATGGAGCCATTTCCCTAAAGCCCAGCACAGAGGCCGTAAGCCACAGCAGAAATAGGTACCACCTAAAGTATCAACACTTATTAGTACCCAGTTATTTATATGGGCATTAATAGTGAAATATTTAACTTGCGCTAATTTGAAATTGTTATCGCGTAATTCACTGTTAGTGGCCAGGTGTGGTACTAATCCGTGATCTATGCTTTGGTCTCTGCTGTGGAAAAGAACTGTTGCTCGAAACGTTACATATTTTATAAACACAATGTGTGGTCTTTTTTCGTTGTTATCAGCTCTAAACTAAGACACGGTGAAACGTATTTTTGTAAATGTGTTACTTCAAAAAATGTCCGCACACATTACCAGGAAACCTTTTCAAGCGGCCATTTGCACAATTACAAGCTCGAGGAGAGAGGCCATCCTAATTGGCCGAAGAGAATTGTTCGTTGAAAACCCTTTCTCAGAGTGGTGCCAAGGTCTCCTCCAGAAAACATCCCCCCCTTTTCCGTTGTATGTGGACAGGTGACTCAGCTGGAGAGCAAATGGCTTCCCTGTAGGCTGAGTGCTATTTACGCGTGAGTGTTTTGTTGGAAACTCAGTTTTCTGGTCCGTTAGCTATTTTTACTGTGATGTAGTTTTCTCGTCAATTACATATTTAAATAGAGCGAACAGCATAAGGGTAGAGAGGGTAGCGGTTCAAATCCTGGTCCGGGTTTGGCACAGCCATTCATCTGGCATCCATGAAGTGCGTAAATGTTTGTTGAGAAGCCAATCGTGGGTTTTTTTTATTTTAATGGAAAGACTCCACCCATCATAGGCACATGGAATGTCCACCACTGGCTCGTTGGGGTAAACTGGAGATGAGCACCGCTTCAGCGCTCGTCTGAGCACGAAATCTCACCGGTTTTAATCTACGTTCATGGAAACACTGACAAAGGTTCCTCTCAAATTTGTTTCGGCAAACTTGCTGGGAGAATACCCAGGATGTGCGCTCTGCTGCACACACTCTGTGGCCAGATGGAAACCACGACACGCAACAATAACCACACTACACTGCGAAGTGACGATGATGACTCCGCAACACTCGTGCCAGGTTAGGTGCACCTTGAAGTGACGAAAAATGACGACGGTGCACTGGCAGGTCACGGGACAGACCCCGGTGCACGAGTTGCCCTGCTCGTGATCGCTCACGGATGCACCAGCCGTGCTACAACAAAAAGGGGCGCAGCCTCACACCAGCATGAACAAATACCTGCGCGCACGCAGAGAGCGGAGCAAAGGTGTGAGGAGTTAAGCGGTGCCGCACCTAATGGTGATGACTAATGGATCTGAGAGTGCGAGGAATACTTGAAAGCTTTCCTAGAGCTGTGACTCGCTTCAACATGCCTGCCCTCACGACAAATACTCATCGAGAAGAGACACCTTACCGCACCGCTCGCACCGCTCGCACCGCTCGCACCGCTCGCACCGCTCGCACCGCTCGCACCGCTCGCACCGCTCTCCACAGCGTGCGCTCACACGCGCCTCGCAGCACCCTGCTGCTCCATCCCACAACCAGGAGTCGTCTCGTATTTCCCACAGACCACAGCAAGCTTCATAGCATTTATCAAGCAGCGCCTTATCTAAAGTAGGTTCTCACGGCTCCGTGCATGAGAATTGTCATTCGCAGTAGGAACACTTGGCACAATTCCCATCACCTTGCCTCCCAGGTGAAACCCAGACTGAGCTCGGCTCCACACGTCTGTATCTGCGTCTCATCCTAGACCTGCAGCGGAATCTACGTGTGCGTTAAACATATTGCGAGTGTTAGCAGAGTACCCGTACTATGGGAAAGCTCGTTCCACATGTGTAACGCGTTCTATTGACGTCTCTTGTTGATTAAGTTTTCTGCTGAATTAGCAGCTTTGATCTGGATGTTTTTCCTAAAGTTGTTAAGGGACTATTTCTAGCTTTCTGACGTTTCAGAAGAGTAATCGCCAAGTGGGAAATAAGTGTGAAATAAGACATGAAAGGCTCGCTGAAACAGTTCCGTGTTTACTGAAACCTCCCCCCACCCCACATGTTCGATGCAAACGCGTAGACTGATTAATGTTGCCATTCTTGTGCGGCGTTCGCACATTCTCCGGTTTTCTGCACGGTGTTTTTTTGACACTGGGTACTCCGGTTTCCTCCCGTAGTCAAAAGGCGCGCTACTGCCTAGGTTCATTGGCCTGCCGAATAAATTACCGCCGGTGCGCTGCCATGCGCCCTGCGTCTGCCGGGATTGGCTCCTGCTTCGCCGCGACCCCTTATAGGAATGAAAACGAATGGTAGAACACATCTGCGTTCTTCTATGGTCCCTGCTTTCACCAGTCCGTACCGACCGCGGTGCTGAAGTGTGCTCATTGAAGGAGCTGCACTGCACAGCGTAGGAAGGCCTTCGGAGATGGAATGACAAAGAGCATGCGCGCACGCTTCACGGTGTTTGTGGACACAGCTGAGAGAGCCGACGTTTCTCTTCAGGATGGTTTTTATTGGGACTCTTCATCCATTCCGAACTCTCGGCCACCTCCGCGCTTTAACGGTTTCATTATTTCTTCCAGATATACCCCGGCACGTTTAACCTTGCAGTGGGAGAGTCGTCGTAGTCTCTTCGCCTAAATGCACACGATTGTGTAATATTACATGAGATAAGCAGGTTTGTGCCTGGTTCGTACCTGCATGGTGGATCGGCAGGACTTGCAGGCAGGGATTGCAGGCATGATAGATGTTTGTTATTACAGCAGAACGTACCCAGTGAGCTGCAAGATCTGGATGCGGAATTCCTGTCACACAACAAACGTCCAAACCTACCAATGTAAGACGCCTAACACCAAAGCGCAGATAGACTTATAGCAGCAATATTTGTATAAACGAAACTGTAATCATAAATCTAAACAGCAAGACGCAAGATTGCACGATGAAACAAATTCACAATACCAACTTGTACAAAGATGAAACCAGAATAAAAAGGATGGATCCCTGAGTTTTGTCCACCGAGGCTGACAAACTGCTTCTGGTCAGAGGTAGGAGCTCAGCCAATGCAAGGCACTGCCAGAGACCCCTATACCCTCCAGTCTCTCAAATAAGATCGGGTGGTCAGCGGTATCAAAGGCAGCGCTCAGGTCCAAGAGGACAAGAATATTTGGAAAGCCTTCATCAGCAGCGACGAGAGGGTCATTAACTACTTTTACCAGAGCAGTTCCAGTACTGTGGCCGAATCTGAGCCCAGATTGGAAGGCATCGAGGAGATCATTGTTCAGAACGTATTTCTGGGGTTGCACGGCTACTGCACGTTCAAGGATCTTAGAGATGAAAGTTAGATTTGAGATGGGGCGATAATTATCAGGGATGTTGCAATCGAAGCCAGGTTTATTAAGCAGGGTGGTAACTGTGGCACATTTGAATCGTGGGGAAACGATACCAAAGCGAAGTGAGTTATTAAAGAGATTAGTAACCAACGTGGCAAGGAATTTGAAATTTGCCCGGATGATCTTGTATGGGAAAGGATCCAGGGAGCAGTTTGTGGTCAAGGAAGGTGGAGGAGCATTTATTTTGTGGTCCGTGGAGATCAGACCAAACCTCTGAGGTTCTAAACGGTTGAGAGCTCGTGGTGTGGACGGCATTTTTCGCCTTCTCTCGTCTCTGAAAGGTTGACTGTAGCTACACATTACCGACCATACTCGCCTTGTGGTCGACTCACTGCTGTGGGCTCATGAATAACACTCGGTGGATGACAGAGCCCGGGGAGAGGGGCTTTTCAAGCCTGCCCCGTTGTGTGGTTGTCGGCTTTTCACGGCTAGACGTATGAGAATTGCTCTCAAGGGCTGCTCTCTCACGATAGACGTGTTGAGTGTTCCTCCTCTCTGCTTCGCGACGTTTCGCCTCCCACATTGGAGACCTCATCAGCCTGTCGATGCCTCGAAACTCGGAGGCGAAAACGTGACCAAGCAAGGAGGAAGAACGCTGGACACGGCCATTCCGTAAGAGCAGCTCTTGAAAGCAATTCTCAAACTATCTCATTTTTAAATTCCCTGTCCAAAGTTCGAACCGGCGACCTTTGGATTGCAATCCCCATTGTTCTAACCGTTAATCTGCAGCGGCATTCAATACAGTAATGGGGATGGTAATGCTGCATCACTACAAAGGTACACTCTCGTTATTTGATGAAGATTGCGTGAGCAGCGCCCGATTGATGTTCATGAAGATTGAAGTTAATAAAGGATGTCGCTCAAGGGAAATGCAGTGGGCGCAATTAATCTATTTTCTCTTGATGAATCGGGCTCTGAGTGATCATGACGCCAACGCACACACACCACGGATTTCGAAACGCCATCAGTTTTATGCCGAGTAATTGTGTTATTAGTACCAGCATACTGCCCTCTAGCACGGTGGCTGTCTTATTTGTGTGAACGAATTAACTGGATGTTCTGTAATTGTGTCACGCTTGACGATTGAAAATAGGTCAGTAGCATATCGCACTGTGAGCAGTACCTGCTGCAGGGAAATTACTTTGCAAGTCGCGTACATTCCCGATACCAGCACAAAACAAAGACTAATGCTACCGTGGTGTTACGACTGGTACAGCTTGAATTGGAAACTAAAGCTTACTGTTCTCCAAGCACCGCAGTTGAAAAGCTCGTGCATGATTAGAAATAGTGTCTGTCCATCTAGCAGTATAAATAGATTTCACCGCAGTTGGTCAATAGACGAATCACTTGTGGTGGGGTAGAGTGTGGGTATTTAAATTTGTATTATTTAAATCTAGGAAGACACTCGTGTCTTGTCATTGTTTTTGACCTGAGTGTGGGTTTGCCATCTTTTCTCTTTGCGTTCATCTCATGGGAAGAACATTAGAATGTCAAATTTCACTGATATAACATTTTTTTTTTAT
This sequence comes from Mordacia mordax, assembly GCA_036362905.1. Classification (NCBI taxonomy): domain Eukaryota; kingdom Metazoa; phylum Chordata; class Hyperoartia; order Petromyzontiformes; family Petromyzontidae; genus Mordacia; species Mordacia mordax. The sequence goes on from JAZEWT010000002.1 coordinate 400,675, forward strand.
ATAAGAATAAAAAATAATTAGACAGGAAATGGTGTTAAAGGGCAAGATATGACGTTTAAACTATTGTATCGGTCCAGCATGATGCTAATAGTATCGTACAAATGACAATGAAACCATATCAACACCGGGTACATTATTGATCCAGGTAGACAGTCGCCTCGTCTCGTCTTGTCTTCCTGGATTACAGTCGACCGTCTTCTTCATTTTTGTTGATTGTACCTTCCTACAGCAACTTGCGACCCTTGAGAGAAATGCGCTTGCAAATGTACATATGTAAATTATAACTGAGGATTGATCTCCACAGCTCCGGAGAGCCGTGTCGAGTGCTCCTCCTCTCCTCGCGCCGTGTCGCCCACCCACGTTCGTGGCACCATCATCAGGCATTCTGAGAACACCTGATGATGCCTATGGAGCCGTGAAAGCCGAATCAATAAGAATAAGAATAATTCACACCTCTAGGCGGCGCGGTGGCGCAGTGGGTAGCGCTGTTGCCTCACAGCAAGAAATATCCAGGTTCGATTCCTAGCTCCGATGCCTTTATTTGTGGAGTTTGCGAGTTCTCTCCCCGTGTCTGCGTGGGTTTTTGCCGGGTATTCCGGTTTCCTCCCACCGTCCAAAGACACGCCGCTGCCCAGGTAGATTGGCCTGGTGAGTAAATTGTTCCCAGTGCCCTGCAATGTACTGGCGTCATATCATGGGTATAGCCCCGCCTTACACCCTCCGTCTGCAGGGATAGGTTCGAACCCCCCCCCCGCGACCCTGTGGAGGATTAAGTGGGTGTTGATAATGATGATAACTGCCACCTATTCTGTAATAACCCAGCCAGCGTGGAAGAGGAGGCCAAAGGACTCTGCGGGAGATCTTTACACCAGCAGCGGCTTGACCAAGCACTAACAGAGCTGCTCCAGCACCACAGTGGCTGCTGCCAGAGAAGGGTTTAAATTATTTATAATTAATTTTGATAGCCTATGAATGTCTACTCGGTTAATGTGATCCCGCGCTCAAACACTGCTTTTGTATTCAGGGCTTTATGAAGTTAATAGGCTGTGTCACAATCGTGTAAATACCATTAGTTGATAAGAACATTCCCCCTCTGCAGAGTGGATATCTGCACACTGAGAGGTTAATTTGTGCATCCCCACATGCCGTTATACAAATGATGCCAATGTGCAATGGAATTTGAGATTATATTCGACTTGACTGACGAAGCATGCTGTACCGATGACGCTTGTCACGGCTCGATGGGTGAGAGTTACTCTCACGAGCCGTTCTTTCTGCATAGCCGTAGTGAGCGGTCCCTCCTCTCTGCGTCATGTTTTTTTGCCTCCCACGTTGGAGGCATCCTCAGTACGCCTGAGGATGCCCCCAAAGAAAGATAGAGGGGATCGTTCGATACAGCTGTCCCAAGAGAACAGCTTTGGAAGGCAATCATCATGCATCGAGCCGTGAAAACCTACATCAGTGCTCTACGGGGTTCGTTTTTGTGCAGTAAATGGCTCGATTACTACATTTCACTGTACTTGTGCAAAGAATTAGCAAAGTGCGCTGCTTGTTATTCGGGCGTTAAAGAAAATATATTTTAAAATCGATTTTAAGGAGTTATTGGTGCCGTGGCCCAAGTTCTAGATTAGGTTTACCCATGAACGCAATAAAGAATAGCATTTTAAACTGTTCTGTCGTAATTATAGCTATCTGGTCCCCTGCTGAAATACAGATATTCTCAGTGAGTTTGACCATGGTTAAATGAATATGGTTAAAGAAAAGGCCATCAATTAACCACAATGAGGTGCAATTCAATCAAGCAGTGGTTATGTGCAGTGGCGGTGCAGTGGTTGGTGCATTGCACTGTGAACCCAGGCTCTGAGTAAAAGTCCTCGTCTTGGCTTCAGTCGGAGAGGCATTTGTATTGGTTCTGGGCCTCTCTTCACAAACCCACACTGATCAGGGTTGTGAAGTTCAGCCTGAGTATAGTCAAATGACCTCCTCGACCGATAGCGTACGGAACGGGTTTCATCCAACAGTGGATTGAGAAAGGGCCGTGAATTACTATCGCCATTCACAGTCGTTTAAAAATACCACGCATTCGAAATCCAAATCAGAGTTTAGGTTTGTGACCAAACTGCAACACCATTTTGGAAACCCATTCACCATTTATTAGGAATGGCAGTTTGTGGTAATAAGTGGCAAAACGATAATTTAGATGTCCTTAGTGAAACCAAAATATTTAATTTGTTTTCAGACACAGTATAAATCTATAATTCCGCAACGTTCGTATTACAGCGGTGCAGCCACCTCTGGGAGATCGCGGCTCATTAACTTTTAATCATCTGCAAAAACAGGAGGTAAGGGACTGTAGCAGCAAAACAAAATGAAACCTCTGAGGTCAAGGAGGTTGCGGATGACACATTGTATTAAAGGTGAGGTGTATTTATAGACGTAGTGTAAACTCACTAACCGAACAGAGCCAACGTAATAAGCCTTAATCAGTTGAAGATGAATTGGTTAAAATCAATTTAATTGACATATGCAATCTCCCGTGCAGAAGGATCATTTGTTTAAACGTCACATGTACCGCGGGTTGTTGTCTTTGAGGCGAGTAGTTTTGTCGAATGTGTTGTGTTTTTTGTTACATCCCTCGGTCGGCGCGGCAAGGAGGTATACGTGTGACAAACGTTTAAACCAAATTAATTTAATTGCTTTTGGAAATCATGGCCATTGTGTGTCTGTAGTTGTGTGGAAACTGAAAATGATGAAAGCCCTGAGTTTGTTGGTTATTTATATTAGTGCACCGCTGCTGCCACAGAATCGCCACATATCTACTGATTTAAACGAGTAAGCTTCCCATTATTCAACCTTATTTGCCGCATCAAAATCTTTCCCAAGCTAACCGTTTCATTTGACGTAATTTAAGAACTTAAAAAAACAATCCATGTCCGCAGCATTTGCGCCGGATGTACATCGCGGGGAAAAGAGTAAATGCTAGGAATCCGCATCCAACCACCACTCAATTAGATGTGCTTGGCAAACAAGGGATGCGCGTAGCGGTCGCCTCCTCCGTTTATCGCATTCAACGGTCGCCCAAAAAAAAGATGCTGCGCGGCACAGGGCAGCACAACTCAGCGGTGACGACGATAATCAGCATGCATTATTTATGTGTTGGGTCGACTCCGCGCTTCACCCAAGGAATTGGTTTCATTGAAAATTGCTTCCGCATTTTGGTCGATCATGTCTTGCTCCGCGGGGATTTTGTGAATCAATGTCGATGTATTTGCAAGCACCACACGCACTGAAATCGCTGCTGGGAATTAAGGGCAATCCTGACCAAACCGTTTGGAGTGAGCCATTACTCCAAAGACGCATTTGCAAGGTGACGTTCCACTTGCTCTCTCCCCCACCCCAATCTTCTCCTGTTCGCTGATGTTTTAAATGGTCCCTCCTGCAAGATCATTGTATTGTAATCATAATCATCCTCATAATGATAATAAATAAACACAATTGGCCTGCTGAATTAATTGCCCCAATAAAGTATACCCTGCAATGTGCTGGCGCCATATGTAGGGTATTCCCCGCCTTGCGCCCTCTGTTGGCCAGGATAGGCTCTGGCCCACCCGTGACCCTGTACAGGATTAAGCGGGTGTTGATAATGAATAAATTAATAAATGAAGAAATTCATAACTCGTCCCACATTCATTCAATGTCGACGGTATTTATTCGAATAGAGAACAGCTCAGAGGCGCGAGGTAACCTGCTGGGGGAGAGGTTGGGAGTCAAGCAACACGGTCAGCCAGTGGCAACTCACCAGACGCCAATTAACTAATGTCGGCCAATTAATTAAACTGATGTTTTTTCATCGTGGAGAGAACCGGAGATCCCGTAGCAAACAGGGCCAGAGAACACAAACTCCACACAGAAAAGCTCCCCAAGACAGGACTCAAACCACCTCGGACAGGACGTTCTCTGAGATGCAGATGTTCCCACTGCGCCACCCTGCCACTCATACTGAGCAGCGACCAATCTCGACGTGACGCTGGAGAGAGGTTGCAGCACCCGCGTCACCATCGCTCCCAGAATCTCACGATGCCACAATGCATCGACACTTTGTGCCGTACCTGTAGGAATAAATACAATTTTCACAAAAACATCTCTGATGGACAGTCTCATGATAGTAATATTAATTTTGTTACGATGTTATGTTTCTTCATTTCTCATGACATGTTTTACAGAATACCACTAGCCTTCCGTTTTCCAAAGTGGCACAAATTATCCGGACCCGTAATAATCCCATATTGTTGTACACTTTCTCGTACAATTGAAAATGTAAAATTACAGCGTGTATAATTATCATTATCATTTTAACTTTATTGTCAGTTCTGCCATATGTACATGACATACAGAGGCTCGAAATGCCGTTTCTCTCAGACACCGATGTTGGTAAATACAAGGATTAAAACACAATAACAATGGATTAAAAATACTCGGATAAAAAAAAACAAAATACTAAAAAAATACTAACAATTTTATTATTTACAGTTAAGCTAAGCCAGGGGTCAGGGGAACGATAACAAGGCAAAGATCGAGAACAAAAACAGTATTGATAACAAATCTAGTGCAAATGGATCAAAGATAGTGTAAATATTGATGAGAAGACGTGCAAGTGACAGGCCACGTGCTGTTGGGACGGGGAGAATAATATTCACTCGCTATGAACGAGAGAACGAATTGGAGGCCTGAGGGAAGCACGGACAGCATGAATAGAGCGAGGCAGCGCGCTGACACCAGCACTTTGGGGCCCTCTATATATTAAGATGTTTTAAGAAACGTATTCACACGTTAGGAAATCTTTATAATCCCATAAACAGGTTCAAAAGAAATTGGTGACAAAATAAGGCGAAGTAAATTGTGCCGGTGTGCCATTATAATCCCGAAACAATTCGGACTGAAGGAAACCAACACTTTTACCGGTACACAGATGTAAAAAGTGAAAAGGTTTTATTTTGGCAATGATGTTAAAATGTATGCTCTGTTTCTAAACAATTTTAGTTCTATTTGCAACGATTGGAAGTTAGTTTTAGTCATCAGTGTCAATACTCACTGAATCCTGTACAGGGTAGATGGGACCATAGCCTATCCCGGCAGACAGAGGGCGCAAGGCGAGGCTATGCCCAGGATGTAACGCCAGAACATCGTAGGGCACGAGGGGCAAAAACCTTGACAGCAGCGTGTCTTTGGACGGTGGGAGGAAACTGGAGTACCCAGTGAAACCCACGTCGACACGGGGAGAGAAGACGCGAACACCGCACAGGCATCTGAAGTGAACCCGGAACCTTGTTGCTGTGAGGCAACAGTGCAACCTGGGCGGCACGGTGGCCCAGTGATGGACTGGCGTCCGATCGTGGGTGTATCCTTGCCTTGCGCCCTGTGTCTGCCGGGATAGGCTCCGGCTTCACCGTGGCCCTGTATAGGACTAAGCGGTTTCAGACAATGAGATGAGAGATGAGATGAGACAGTGCAGCTCACTGCGCCACCGCGCCATTTCGTTTTTAGCGTTGCTTGATAATAATTAAACATGTGTTATAACGTTCTTTTGACTACGTGAATTTCTGCCGAGACTAAAGTCTTTGTCCAGTAACAGTGTTAGTTCTACCGGTTAGCCTCGAGAGGATATTTATTCCGGAGAACTTTTTAAAAGTCTGTCGTTCATTTCCCAAAGTGGCTTAAAAGCAACAAGATTAATTAGACATAATATGAGCACCTTTGATTATGCAAATACCT
>JAZEWT010000002.1:429933-451144 GCA_036362905.1 Mordacia mordax
TGACGGGACATGTGGACCACCTTGTACTACAGCAGCACTGGTGTGCGCGCGTCGAGGTACAACCAGCCATTGTAACCAACAATAGCGAAAAGGCAGAGAGCGCTGGTAAAAGTCGTTAAACGAGTTGGAAATTCCTTTTCCTTTGTAGCCTGCCGGCCGCCGCCGCTATGCGCGCACTATGACACTGCATTAACAAACACAAAAGCATGCTCCAGCACATCCCGAGGATGCATTGTTGGTTCCTATTGAAAGCGATTTAAATATCTGGTGATTTGGATATTTTATATTTTTATCCGATAGCAACATAGGGTTTATGGTAATGTTCCGAAGAAATGAACAGAATAATGAATTGTTTGAGGTTTTTTATGGACACCCAGTAAGAAATAGATTTGTTAAATGCAATTCTCGTTTATATGATTGTGAATTAACCATAAATATCAGGACAGTGAAATGCTAAACAATTTAATGAAGCCATTTTAAATCATACCGCGAGTTAAGGTGTACCATCAGCGTTCCACATTAAGAATGTACGTCTTATAATTATATATCCACCAACATTACAACGCATTGCACGTGACATTTCTTCCCACACCCTTCAATTCATTCCGTTATTAATTGCAGCTGGTACGTGTTTACGCGCTTTATAATTGCCACCATTAGAAGCGGCGTTATTTGCTTTACATCACAAGTAATCAAGCTGGCAACATTATTTCTGTGACCCTTGAACCCGAGCACAATTATGTGAGAATATACATGAATCTCGCACACACTAATACACAGAGTATAAAACCACTGACAATACCCGTTATCTCACACACACAACAAATATTTCCCGTATAGCCTTTAACAGACTGTTAGGTAAAGAGCTGTTAGCGAGGGGTGGTCAACACCGCGCCCTGCCGTCTTTGTCTTCCCAGTGCTGATGTTTACAAACTGCGCTGGGTACTCATTAGAGGCTGAGTCTGCTTAGAGGAGGCCTAGGACCGGTTTAGAAAATCGTTACTGACGTTCGCCAATGAGTCGGAATCTAATTCGGGTGGCCAGCTTTATAGCTCGGCGCGCTAACCGCTGAGCCACCGCTCCCCACACGCACACTCACACACATGCGTACGCGCTGTCGCCTGCAGCACGCGCGCACGCTCTGCGCCGCATTATCCAAGAGCCACACGCGCGCCCATCCCGGGCTCACGGGCTCACGGGAGAGCCGCGTGTTGGTGCGGGACTGGCGGATTGGAGGGGTAGGGACTGTACGTGTGTTGATGTTACTCGTGGTAATCGTGATGATGCCCGCGAGGTGGGAGGCGACACGCCTCGAAGGAGGAAGGTGGAACGCTTGACACGGCGTTTGCGAAAGAGCAGCTCTCAAGAGTAATTCTCGATACCTGTAAAATATTTTCAGGAATAGCAACGACAAGAGGCATACTGTGCTACCCAACAATACGCACGCACGTAACAATAACCGCCGTAGTAGCAGTGACGTCCCCGCGGTGATTGTGCCAGGCTAGGTGCACCTTGAGGTTATCACACGACGTGTCGAAGCAGCGCCAACAGGGGGTCACGAGACAGACCGAGGTGCCACTGGCTGACTGACTGAGATGACTGATTGGGAGCAAACTCCACGACAACTACTCAAAGACACACAGAGGCACGCACAGACGCCAAAGCACCCGTACAATGCAGTGTCCTGTAAAATGAAGTTTGCACGTTGCAAATGTAATCCTCTTGTGTTGGACCAGAGGCTGTGTACAGGGAACGTCTCTCGGCGAGCCAGATGATTGGATTGTTAGAGATGGGAGCAGCTGTCAAGTAGCCCGAGGGATTCTTTAAGGGGCTGTCACCCAGTCTGAATCAGAAGTGCAGTCGGCCCCTCAACTGACCTCCGCACACCTAAGAACAGCAATGACCCAGCGGTGCAACACTACAAATCAAAAATCGTGAATAATATATGGCTTTCTTATTGCTGCAAAAGTCACGTTAGCACATCACAAGGAGCAAGCGCCCCCCGCCCCCCTTTTCGCATGAGGTTATCAATCCCATAAATCCAGCTGCAGCAGCAGCAGCGATGAGACCAAAACACAGAGCATCGCTGCGTTTCGGGAATTTGTGTAACCTGTCTGTGCGCGACTCAGACAGACTCGGGAAACTGGAGTCCGTGCTCAAGTGGCAGCAGGGACTGATTTGGACCGAGGTCTGGTATCGGTATTACCATTGAACTTAGTGACAATACACTGCACATCATAAACAGAGACTGACTCAGAGATTCGTTATGGGTTAGTCTCTGAAGAAAGTGGCAACGCTCAACACTGACCCATAACTCGACACGTTTTCACTTACTGCGTGCGCGGCAGTATTGGAAATGACAATATAATTATTCAGAATTAAAAATGCCCCTTACAAATTAAACTCAAGGCGCTGTGCAATGGAAGTCTCATCTCATTGTCAGAAGCCGCTTAGTCCTGTACAGGGTCGCGGTGAGCCGGAGCCTATCCCGGCAGACACAGGGCGCAAGGCAGGGATACACCCACGATGGGACGCCAGTCCATCACCGCGTACAATGGAAGTAAAACATCTAAAGAAAGTTAATTTCGCAAAATAGAATCGGGCCGTTTCCAATTACGAGTTAATGCATGTTTTATTGTTGCCTTGTGTTCGCTAAATTTCCCAATAACTCAGACGCATTATGCTCGCTTCTACTGCACACACGATATCTATTCTATACCGCTTGCCCGCTGGAAAGCAATCCAAATATTGTAATGTTGCTGGGTGCCATGCGAGGCGGGTACTGTATATGTCAACATAATTGAATATGAAATTGATGGACTGTAGTCACAAAGAGGAACTGCACCGATGAGAATTGTGAAACTTGGCTAAGATCCTGCGACTCATAGACATTGTATTCCAGTCACCGCTCCTCATGAGAATTTCGGGGTTTTTTTCTCGTCTCGATTCGTTTTTCATGAAGACATTGTGTGGCAGTCAGAAAATCGCGGAACACGCGTTTCTCTTAATCAACAGAACGCGCACATCAAACGGTTTGCAAGTTTTACACGAATCCAGAGCGGGCCCACCGGAGTTCCGCTGAGTGCAACAACGATTAAGAGACTTTTCTTAGCTGGAACCAAAACGAGGCAAATTCTTCAACCCAAGCGGTCTCTTTAATATTCTATGAGAACCCAGAACAGATTGAAATACTGCTTCGCGTTGCACGTGGTTTAATGACCGTCTATAAACATGTTTTGGTCACACCTGGCCGCCGTGGATGGAAATCGTGACGTGAATCGCAAGAGTTGGGAATTCACAGCAGGTGCCGATATCCAGTTGAGATCATTCGGATGGATGAATTACTCAAGTCGAGTGAAACCTCCATTCAACGGACTAATGGGGATAGAGCGGCCGGAAGTCCGTTAAATCCGGACGTTGATACTACGATCTTATATCTGCATGGTAATGAACAATGAACGTATGTTTTAACAACCTATATATTATGCACGCCATTAAACAGAGGCATACACGTATCTAATAGCGCCAATAAAAAACACAAATGCACCAAACATATTTAGCTTCTTTTCAACGCAGACTCTGGGAAGTGGCTTCGGAAGTTCTTGTAACACAACGTTGTAATCGCAGCACGCGAGTGACTGTGACGCCACCGTGAGTTACGATTCACCCCTGCCGATGCCTACACCCCTTTGTGAACGCAGTGGTTACAGAGGTTCACGCGAGCGCACTGGGTTGGGGACCAAAACGCCCTGATTTCAGTTCCCTACTCGGGTGTTGCCTTTCCATGTGGCGTTTACAAGTCCGCTCCGTGTCCACGTAGGTTTTCGCCGGGGTCTCCTCTTTCCTCCCATGCCCAATAGCATCTTAATATGTAAAGGACGCAGTGTCTGGCAAATTCTGGCACCGGCTGGCCGCCTTACGTCCCCTCTGCCTCCTCGCAGTTCTTCGTGGCTTTGAGTCGCTCTCCTCCAATTACAAAAGTGAATGAGAGTGAGCGGTGCTAGGTCATGATTATTGTTCAGATGTGTGGGAGGCGCCACTTTCCAAACAGCTGGCTCGGCAGAAGCAAGGTCTGCTGGACTGGAAGACGAAACATTTGTGTGTGCATGTGCACAGAAATACTTATTTTTGCTGAAACAAACTATTTTCAAAGATTTTCCGTCAGTCGGGCAGAATGTTGGTTTTGACCGAGCGAGAGAGAAACATAGCATAGAGTTAACTAACAATAAATGCTTTCGTATCAAGCGATAAACCATGCGGTTATAAAGGCACATACAAGAATACCGACGCAATTTCAGAACAAAGAAATTAATACTAATACGTTTTGGAGCAACAAGTAGAGCAGAGGTGTGTGTGTGTGTTTGTGATGACGAGCTTCACTTATATGTGGGAGCTTCAATGGACGCTGCATGAATTCATCCAGCAGTGGATTACCCATTGCTTGATGATTGCGACGATGTCTCAGGCTACGTCTGTTTTATTTTAAGTACACGTCAGGCAAAGACCAGCAGCGATATCAGATCCAGCGCTCGAATCATCACTGCTGCCGCTCTCCTGCATTGACCCAACAAACCTTAACGTTCAGGCTTAACATTAAAGGAAAACGCATCGTCCGTTTCGGTGAGACCTCACAGAATCTGTCAGCCGTCTGAGGCATCACTGATGCATCACAATGTGGTTAAGCATTGGAGGAGTTTAATGTTGCGCACAACAGGTCGCCTAGCAATCAGGGATGGCCACTCTAGGGGCGAGCGAGAGAGTGCTTTCTTGTTGCTTCTGGTCGATCACCTGGTTGTGGCCGTCACTTCGCTTTCCAAAGTTTCTCTGCACACACGCACACAACATTGGAGGGTTGGGGTGGGAGGGGGCGAGCGGCAGGGATAAACATCCTTTTCATCTTGACTGTTTTCAGTTTAAGGTGAAGATGACAGGAAATCTTAGTGGAGACGGCTATTCTGCAAATGAGGCCCGTGGCAACTTTTCCTGGATCCAGTTGAAGTATTAGCACATCATGTTAATGAAATGAATCATCAGCAATGTTATCATTGACCGTGGTTAATCCACTGCTGGATGAAGGCCTCCCAGAGCCAGCACCATCACTTACGAAGTTGCAATGAAATATGCCATTTAGCATCTTCGCGCCACATTCTTACATCATCATTATCAGCCATGGTCAGTCGGCTGTTAGATAAATATCTCCACAAGCCGCTACTATCTCTCGTATCCCCGCGAATTAATGCCAAATATCACTGATGTCATCGTTCCATCTCCCCCGACAGGCATCCTCTCGCATCCGTTAAATTCCTGGCGCAGATGTTCCGTCAATATTCTTGGTCGTTGGCCATCATCATTATCATCTTCACGTTGAACAGAACATATATGCAGGTTAATCGTATCAAATAATACGGATATTTAATGTATTATTACAATTTATAACGAGCACAGTAATTGTACAACGGTGAAGGTATTCGTTCGAAGAGACTACGACTCAGTGACGCAAAGAAAGTGCAGCGAGGTGGAGGCAGAAAGAAGGCAGCAACGCGGTGAGACAGCGCCAACATTTTCCATGCACTGCATCCCATAAATATATTATCGGGCAATGAATGAGTGTTTTTTTGATTTTGGCAGAAAACCAGAGAAGCCAGAGGAAGTCTACGCTGAATAGGACAACACAAACTCTACACAGCAAGGTGCCCGAGGTGGTAATCGAACTGCCTCGGGCAGAATTTTCTTCGCATGTTCAAAAAAAGTGGCCTAGGCCCAGGACACATCCCCTAGAAGACACTTGTGTAATGGAATATATTTGTTCAAACGAAATGACCCTGGGATAATGGACTGGCGTCGATCTCGGGAAGGAATGGGCACCCGCTGAGGGCTCGGGCAAAAATCTGTGACATTGTCTCGAAACACCTGCCTGCACACCTCAGGAAAACGTTAATGCTTCGTCTATGGACATCTGCCACCTCTCCCCAACCCTGGAGCAAAGACGCTTGTTAATTACAATTGTAGCGTGCTGTTGGTGTGCTTGCGATTTGTTCTTTATGTTCCTCTGACCGCTGTTTTACCTTCTGCTCTGACCAAGTTAAACGACGATGATTAAAATCATTTTGTCCCTGAGTGCCGCATAACTCGGTAACACACTGCACGCATAATGTGTTCCGCGTCTCATCTGTTGCTAAAAAGACTCGTTGAAAGAATTGTATTTTCACCAATTTATTTTTGGTACATTTGTTTAATTCAGAACGATCTTGCAAACTGAAAAATAGAGTAAACACATGTTTTGCGACCGTATAATTTCCTCTGGAGTTTTGGACAAAGCTGTCACCCATATCTGTGATAAATATATCGAGTGTTCAATTTTCAGCATACACAGTACAGTCATCATATCCAAACAGACGGGGACTGGGGTAAATGTGGATGTGTGAAAAGGTCAGTTATGTGAACTTGTGGACAAAATGACAGCTGATTTACCGTCCTCTAGAAGTAAGTAAATGTGCATGAGATTGTGAACACATCGCTGTGTGAGAATGGGGGGGGGCGTATTTGAGCAGCATCTCATGACCAGATGCCCTTTCCTACGCCAACAGCCTTTGAATTTGTTTTAGTCTCGAACCTCCCCCAAGACCAGTTCACCAAAGGAGACCCTAGCAGGACCGCTGGATTGCAGACATGTTTACCAAACGAGACCCCAGCATGAGCGGTAGACTGGAAGACCTCTTCAGCAAGAGAGACCGCGCAGGAGTCCTTAGCCTCCAGGTGACAGTTGTGGGGGATCATTGGAGTACGCAAACCGCAGCGCCATTGTTCGGTTGTGATGCACGAGGGGTAGTGTACTGCGTACCGACAATAATACATAATAACAGTGTTTTCGAAATGTGAAAAAAACCCACACTATTTGAGAGTCGTGTCCACGTCCCACGACTCCGAGCGAGTAAAAAATATCCGCTTCAGGTTATTTTTTTTCCTTCCGAGTCAAATCCTGCGCAAACCCTCCGCGTAAGTCTTTACATAATTAACGTTTGCCCATGACCAGCCTCTCGTGTGTGTTATTGTGCCGAGCACAGCAGCCTGCAGGCGCACGCAGTTATTAATCCGTGTGGAGGGCACGCGTTGATGCAGTCGCACGAATTCATTTCGAGTTATTATTCAGAGCCACCGCGCCGCAGTCACAGCCAGCACCGCTGACAATCAACACGTGTGGAATTTAAAACCTGGCCCGTCAAGATGAATTCTCAGACACGCTTCCCCATGCAAATTGATCTTTTATCATCCATCCCGAGACGTTTGTGACCAAATTAAGGTGCAGCCCTGCAATTTCATGCGCACACAACTGCTGGCTGGGAGAACTTCTGCTTCAAGACGGTATCGAGATTTATAAAGAGATTGCATGGTTATAGAGATAAAAAGTACTCGGTGAGCTTGCAAGCTCCAGTTGCGGGATTCCTGCGACACATGACTGGCACCTGTCTCTCACTGGCCCCTACCTCTGACACTGGCTCCGATCTCTAACACTAAGTAGATAGATGTTCATTATTCGAGCAGAAAGCACCCAATGAGCTTGCAAGCTCTAGCTGCGGGATTCACTTGACACCACACACGTTCCAACTGAAGAGTCCCTGTGTGTTCTCCATAGCTGCTCCTCCGGGATGCCGTGTCGAGTGTTCCTTTTCTCCTTCGCGACGTTTCACATCCCGCGTTGGATGCATCGCCAGACGTTTCTGAAACAAAGGCGAGAGGGCAGGAATGCTCGACACGGCTATCCCGAACGAACAGCTGTGGCGAGCAATTCTCATACATCGAGCCGTGACAAACCCACATCAGTACATTCCCTGTGTGAGTGTATTTTCTTCGCGTCTCCATGCTGTCCAGACGTCACGGATGCTGTGGGAGTTTCCCACCATTTACCTCACCGCACTCGACCTGCCGATCGACTCACATTAGCAGTGCCTATTTTCACTGCCGGCTAGACAGAGGCAGGACAGGGAAGTGAAGGGAGTTGGGTAACTAACCCCGTTCTTTCAGCTGCCCCGACGGGAGATCGAATCGAACCAGTCCCCTGTGGATTGCAAGTCCGGTATGCGGACCATTAAACTGTGGCACCACGATTCGGACCGCCGACTCGTGGCGGCTCGGCGATAACCGCCATGGCGAGGATCAGCGTTCACTCCACGATCTTTCAGCCAGCGAGCAGAGACTTCTTGTCTTTTGATGGTTTATTGAGCAGCGCGCGCGGGCCCGGGCATAACGAAGTCGAGCGGCGACTACATGTTGAAGACTGATGACTGCCCCGTCTGACCGCCTCACGACCAACCGACCCTGACTCCGTCTCCAAACCGCCACTCCCCCACTCACGAACTCCGTCTTTATATTCCTCCGTGTCGCCCCGCACCTTCCGGATGACCTCATGCTTAGCCACGTGCGACAATGAGTCACGCACCACGTGTGTCATGTGTATTGTGAACCGGGGCCCGCCAGCAAGGGATTCTGTAAATCCACAATCCCAGTTCCATGAATCACGGCACGCAAGTTATCGCACTGTACGCTCGTAAACTCTTAACTCCACAAAACGATGGAAACACTTATTGCGACATTTTCCTCAGACACATTACTGAAGCGGTGTCTTCCCGTGTGGTAATTGTATGTTCTCTCCGCGTCTGCCTGGGTTTTCGCCGGATACTCCAGTTTCCTCACACTGCCCAGGGAAATTGCTTGGTTAAACGGCATAATGGCCAATTTATCGCGGGTGCCATGCGATGGGCTGGCGTCCCATCCAGCGTATAGCTCTGCCGTGTGTCCTGTGCCTGCTCCGATGTATTCCTACTGTAGAGGATTGAGTGTATTGAGTGGTTACTGATAATGAATGAATACACGTTATTGGATTGTGGCTAATGAAATAAATGGTCAGTGACACGCTAAATCAAATGCACGGCGCTGGCGTGCATAACTAGAGCAGACTGCCCTGGGAGGCAGAATGCCTCCATATGGGAGATAGAAGGCACAGCAGGTACCGACCCTTGGTGAATTATCCTCTATGTCCAGCATAGCCAGAAAGTTGCACGTTGTAGGGTGCCGTACTTGCTAATTCCAACGCCATTGGACTATTGAGTATGTGCACAGAGCACGGTCTCACAAACACCATGTTGTAGCAAAGAACAAGTGCCAAACATCTTGGATGCATACCCGGTCTCAACAGCCGTACGTGATTGCCTGTGTCATCACGAGGCGGGGCGATATTAAGAATGAACTCCTCACTCAGGCAATGCGAGGAGCAAAATCCTCGACAGATCACAGGATGATCCTGGCCTTAGGTCAGCTGCAAGATCTGTCCTGCAAGACGCAGAGGTGGTGTCTAAACGGAAATTCCGCCACTGCGCCAGATTCCGACACGAGGACGAAAGGAACACAATCTCCACCGTGCCATAGGTCACGAGCTATGGGGTACAGAAAAAAAACTCATCAAGTAGGACTGTGGGATTGAAGAAAAGAGGGCCTCGCTGAGTAACTCCCCCTACGATGCTGCAGCCCAATCCATTGGCTTCAAAATAAAAACCACGAGGACTGGATTGATGACAACGCTAAGGACATCTCCATCTCCCTGAATAAGATACACAATGCAAGCTGTCCTCAACAACCCATCATCTCAAACCCTCCATAAACAGTGGCAAGCCCTTCGTTCCGAGGTCCAACCTGGCAGAGCCTGCAGTGCTTCTGACGGAAGATAGACAACAAATGTGGGTTCGACATAAATCCTTTATATTAGAAAAGCATAAACGCATACAAGGAAGTGTAGTTAGACGCACGTCTGGAATTCCACTGCAGGACGAATGATTTAAAAATAACGATTCATTTTAATGTGATCTGATGTGATGATTGCTTCCAAAAGCTGCTCTTTCGGGATAGCCGCGTCAATCGCTCCTCCTCTCTCCTTCGCGACAATTTATCTCCCACGTTGGAGACATCTTCAGCCAAGGTGAGCCCAACAATTCACGTTTACGCGCTATCCACACTCAACCTTGCTGAGCTTCATCGACGCAGAGGGTGGCATTGTTACGGTCCGGGCTAGCACCAGAGCGACTGACAGTCCGCTTGCTGCTCGGTCCTGGAGTGGCGACCGTATTAAGTCTTCCGATAAAACGCTGTTCGTCAAACCTGACCGCCCTCAAGTGGTTCCCTGCTGTCTCTTTGGGTGTCCCAATTCAGTCCTCCCGCAGCGAGTGACAATCTTTAGTCCGCGGCCTTGCATCTAATAATAGCTCGCGGCTTAATTCACTTATTTTAAAAGAGGTTAAGTGAAATAGTCGACTGTGTCCTTCAGGAAGAAAGTTTTCTACGAAGTAGTGAACCGACAAGTTTGATCAGAACGTTTTGAAGGAAGATTCTTGCAGATGTTCTTCCCGCTACAAAGCGACGCTCGTTGAGGTTTCAAATATAGGCATTTTTATTCAGACGCGAAACTATTCATTACATTGTGGATCTCTAAGAAACGTTCCCTTAAAAAAGGCTAAATGATAATTTCACAATTGGGATGCATTTGTTTGTGAAGCTTCAGTTGTTAGATTGCTATAGTACAACTGTACATCTCCCTGGGAACATGTGTGGGGAGCAGTGGTGCAGCGGTTAGCAAACTGCACTCTGAACCCAGCGACTCGAGTTCGAGTCCCACTTACGGCCAACACTATTGACCATTTTCCTGGGCCTCACATAGGTCGACTCAGCCTCAAATCGTTACCTCGCGTGGCGTGTAAATATCGCCAATAGGAAGACAAAGGCGGTCGGACGCGGTGCTGACCACCCATCCCTTGTGTGCCATGCTGGCCTTTATGAGTGCTCGCTAACAGCACTTGACCCGACTTTCTGCTAGACGATGTGAGGAATCTTTGTGTTTGATTATTCATTCATTATCAATACCCGCTTAAACCAGTACAGGGTCACGGAAGGGCGGAGCCTATCCCGGCACTCAGAGGGCACAATGCGGAGAATACCCAGAATCTTATGCCAGTACATTGCAGCGAATCTTTGGACGGTGGGAGGGAACAGGAGTACTCGCGACAATGATGTATGCGGTGGCTGCGCAGTGAGCAGCGCTGCTGCCTCACAGCAACAAAATAACGCGATCGACTTCCTCCCACTGTCCATAGACACGCCGCTGCTTAGGTTCATTCACCTGCTGTCAATTACTGGCGTCACATCCTGGGTAGAGCACCGCCTTACGCCCTGTGTCTGCCAGGATGGGCTCCGGCCCCCCGCGACCCTGTACAAGTTTAAGCGGGTACTTATACTGAACTCAAGTGAATTCTAAGCCAGAAGACATGGCATGCGTCGCTTGGAAGCTGCACCTGTCTGTATGTACTCATCACAGTGCCTCTGCTGCCTTGGTCGCGCCATACAGCTAAATATGTAAATGTGTGGTCTATGTCAGCAGCAGTGGCGGCAGCTGCCATGACCTGCAGATGGCTATCTCTAATCCGAGATGGATGTTTATTATTACAGCAGACAGTCCCCAGTGAGCTTGCAAGCTCTAGCTGCAGGATTTCTGAAATGACCCAACATAGCAACGGATAAAATCAAAGGGCAAATACATTTACAGCAACAATATATGCGTAGATGAAGCTCCAACGGTAATCATAAAAGTAATCCGTAACATTTAAGATTACATAATAAAACAAACTCACAACACTAACTTGCACAAAGATGAAAACAAGCATAATCATGACGTAAATAGTAGCAACAGTGACATGGTTAAAATTCATCTTTATCACAACAACATGGAGCAAACGGACGCCTTGCGTTTGCAAATCGCAAAAGCTGCCGCGAAACGGTTTTGCACAAAGGAGCCACAGCTCTGGCCACGGTGAAGCAGCCTCACGATTGGGCCAATGCTGCCCTCGACGTTCATCACTGCGAGAGTCTCGTCAACCAGGAGGCACGTGGTTAAGACACTGCCTTACAATCATGTAAATTAACCAATGTGCGTAATAGCTTCACGAGGTAAAAGCACCAATTAATATTCCTGGCGAGTGTCGTGTGCGTGCACTCCAGAGCCAATGTTTTGTAATGGAGTGAAAGCAGCAGAGTGCCGTAACCTATTGAAAACTGAATAGCATCGATTTGCCTATTACCCCACCAAATCACGGACAACGCATTCTATGAAGCATTAAGACATAGTCTTCGAGTGGTTTTAAATATTTAATAGGTACAGCGGTGTCTTTATATTCGGCGTGGTGCGATAGCTGGCTATTTAAATACCCACCGCGCAATTTACTCTTCCCTGATTGATGTCGAGGCCAGGACGCTTGACGTGACGTCAGATGGTCGCGGGTCTTGCGTCAGATGTGATTTTACGGTCAGGGATGCAGTGTGCGTGATGCATCGCTGCTCACTTGGACCAAATTTGTTGGACAAATGGATTCAGATGACCCATTCAGGCCCAAAATGTATAGTCAATCGAGCGAGGAGTGATTTCGTGTTTTTTTTAATCCTCAGAAACTCAGAGCATCTGCCACTCGAGCAGAAACTTGAAAGCCTCTCGACTGAAACAACATGCAGGGCAAATGGGTTTCACTTAGAATTACAAGCGGCCGCATGTGGAGAATGCATCGCGTGTCGGTTATTATTGTTGCTTTAATTGCATATAATTCTGAAGCCGTTTGTGACTAATGAACATATTTCAAATGGAAAATGTAAATTGTGCTATGTTCAATGCAAACTTAAATGTCTTTCCTATATCGATTTTTCGTGTTCATTCGGAATTTAAATAGAAGAATATAACATTGCTGCTTTAGTGGCAAGGCATTTTGCAAATTAAAGATCTAAAAATCAAGGAAAATAACAATGACATTTGAACGTTTTCCTGTTTCGAACCGTGTTTGCAAATTATTCCCGTGTATGTGAGGCATTATAAATGCAGCAAATATTGATTTAAATGCAGTGGTTTACAGGTGACATGTAACTGTTTTTCGTGAGAAATTGTTTGTACCTATTGTTTGTTTGATTCGCACTTGTTTTTACCAGATACATATTTATGTGGGAGAGCAGGTGGTATTACGTGACCAAGTGTCGTGATATCGCCTCAAATACTTTCGATCAACTCACTGATTTCCAGTTTTCTCCCCAAATATTCAGGAAAGCTCGGACAATGACAAGGTTCTGTAACTGTTTACCATTTGCTAAAACTGGGTAAAAGTCACTTATTTACTCAACATTAGCAGTCGATCAGTCACATAATTTGAGTAGAAATTAACTCTTGAGCTATGTAGCTCTTCATGATAGTTGTCCACGGGGGAGGTGAAAACCGGGGCCAATGTAGTCAGCATTAACCGAGGCAACAGAATGTCTGTGGACTGTGCGGGGAAACTAGAGTACCCAGTGAAAACCCACGCGGACACGGGGAGAGAACACGCAAACTTCACACAAAGGCACCCGAGCCGGGAATCGAACCCAGGCACTTCTTGTCACCACCAAAAATAAACACATCTCAAGTAGCTTATATTGCGGGCTACAATGTAGTGCTGCATGGGAGATATGTATTTTTTAAACCTGCCGAATATCCTGTCATATGATGGGTTAAGATTAATAATATGAATATGAAATAATTTTGAACTGGTTTGTGAATCGGAAAACATCTTTAGAACTTCATTTGGTGCCAATGGTCGTGCATCATTGAGCGAGTGGCCTGGTGAGCTGCGAGCACTGATGAAAACTTTGACATTATTCGGCTTTCACCAACACGACGGAGCAATCTAAAGATATTCATGAGCGACGACTTGACCACTGAAGTCGATCCCGACTTGTCAAGAAGTTTGTTCTTGCCATGTGCTGATTGTAACGGCCATGTGCTGATTGTAACGGCGATGTGTCGATTGTAACGGCGATGTGTCCATTGTAACGGCGATGTGTCGATTGTAACGGCAAACGCTGGGATGACCGGAATCTGGCTCCAAAATTAACGGCAGGTTCCCCATGTTAATAGAGAGCAGACGCAACTGGTGACGCAATCACGTCGACGAGTGTGACGTAATTACGTTCGACGCTGTGAAGTCGCTTAACATTTAAATACAGCTAACTGCAAAACAATGGACACATTTCATCCTTCAAACCAATCTGATTTTCTAAATTAGACTTATGCACATTAATGAAATATACAATTAAACAACATTTGCTCTTTTTCTTCGAGATAAAACATTATTTTTTTTGTTATCTCATCTCATCTCATTGTCTGAAACCGCTTAGTCCTATACAGGGTCACGGTGAAGCCGGAGCCTATCCCGGCAGACACAGGGCGCAAGGCAAGGATATACCGACGATGGGACGCCAGTCCATCGCCGGGCACTGCGGGGCAATTTAGCCTGCGAGCCAATTAACCTATGTAGCAGCATGCTTTTTGGACTGTGGGAGGAAACCGGAGTGCCCGGCGAAAACCCACGCGGACACGGGGAGAGCATACAAACTCCACACAGAAAGGCACCCGAGCCGAGATTCGAACCCGGGACCTTCTTGCTGTGAGGCGACAGCGCTACCCACTGGGCCACCGCGCCGCCCTTTTGTTATCCCAATGTTTAATTATTTATATCCCGTGTAATCGAGTGACGCATGATCCTTGCAATGCTGCCGCATCACTCGCTCAGTCAGTGCAATGACGCAGTCACAGACCCAGCAAGTCATATTATTAGCAAATTCGCTTGATTAGGTTTTTTGTTCATTTAACTATTTTTTTTATTAGATTTGCAATGTTGTTGCATAACAGAGATGGTTTTCTGTTGCTTCAAACGCGTGCCCGTTACGTCGACGAGTCGCGTGCGTGGAGGTTGGCAGAGATTCGGGGAAATTAACCCTTACTCCTCACTCATGAACCTGCCTTTTCGGTTTTGGATACCAGTTCAGTTTGGCTTCCTGATCAGAGGCAACACATGAACGATACAAAACTTGAAAACAGTTTGTCTCTGAACAAAATTTATTATTTACCTGCATAGAGAGACTAAGACTTACGCAAATGTATAACGCGCTCAAATTCCACGCCTGCAATGGACGAAACATGGTTATAGATATTTATTATTACAGCAGAAAGTACTCAGCTTGCGAGTTCCAGATGCAGGATTCCTGCGACACAACACTAGCTCCTCCACTAACATGGTTTCCTACCTCTAACACTGGCTCCTTCATCTAACACTGACTCCTACATCACACTGGCTCCTGTCTCTAACAATGGCTCATATCTCTAACACTGGCTCCTGTCTCTAACAGTCGGTCCAATCCATAACATTGACTCCTATCTCCAACACTGGCTCCGATCTCTAACACATGTTTATCATTCGGAGGCGCGAGGGAACCAAAGAGAGGCGGGGGAAAGTCATCCTTGGCGTTGGAGTGAAGAGAAACAGCACGTTGGCTATTTCCATCGCTTCTCAAAGTAATTGGTTTACTTGCTGAAATGTTTACGGTCACTGAGTGAGTGACCTCGAGGAGTGAGGAGAAGCGAACGGGACACACTTTATTTTAGAGGTTATTTTCTCTCGTAAGAGCGGTTAATTTCCAACCCAGAAACACCACCCACGATTAATCAAGAGTTCACTATAAAGATTAGTATTTGCCCTATGAAACCTGTGGGTTCCATATGAATCTCATTATGGCTAAAAGGTCCCATTCATTAACAATGTTCCGTGACTTCTAACGCAGGAAGTAAGTGTACAGTTCAGGCTACATTGTAAACCCTGCGAAAATGTGTCGGTGTCTAACGCCTCTGCACATGACACGAATTCAGTTCCATGGTCACGCTTGTAAAAGAGCGCTGAAAAGTTTCAAAAAGGGAATAACACTTGCATTAATCAGCGCGGTGAAGCATGGTCAAACAAAACCCACAACCGAAATAGCATGTGGAAACTTTCGTCTAGAAGCAGACTGACAAAGTCTTTACTTATGTAAGGACTCTGAAACGGCGTAGAATTCCAGATGGGTTTATTTCAACACCACACGGGGTAGCGACTGAAGACTAAACGTCAAAGGCAACAGCAGGGTAACTGGGATCATAAAATGGGAACATTCCTGGGGCATCTAAAGAGGATTCAGCATGAGGTCCCGTGCATCCGCTTGCTCCCCCTCCTCTCTCCACACGCAGCGCTTACCTGACTAAAAGTTTACCCTAACCCTAATACCAGCTTTATTCTGTGCAGGGTCAGAGCCTATCCCGGCAGACAGAGGGCGCACGGCGGGGCTATACCCATGATGTGACGCTGGTACATCGCAGGGCACACTCTTGGGGCAATTTACTCAGCAGGCCATTTAACTGATGCGGCAGCAGCGCGTGTCTTCAGACGCTGGGCGAAAACCCACGCGGGCACAGGGAGAACGGGCAAACTGCACACAGAAAGCAGCACCCCCCGAGCTGGGAATTGAACCTGCTGTGAGACGACAGCGCGACTCATTGCGCCACCGCGCCGCTTGCCTCCTGTTCCGTCTCCCTCTGAGTCGGTTCCCCCCCCCCGGCTCCGCTCCTGACTCCCCCTCCCTTCTCGCCGCCCCTGGCCAATCCCACCCTGGTCTTGGCCAAAGAGGGCCTCTTCGCTATTATTGTCTGCAGCGTGCGCGGGGACCAAACGATTTCAAGGAGGCGAATTTCAAAGCGGCGGGAAACTGGAAAATTATACGAGTCTGCCCTCGGGCCTCGTACATACATTGTTTATGAATGTTCGATCGTGGTGGTGGTCTTGATTATCCACCGCTGGAGGAAGACCTCCGTTAGCCACCACCACCACCTCTCACAATCCCGCCCAGTTCATCAACCACGCAGCACCCGGATTTAAACGGATTTAATTCTCTGGTGCTCGCCCTCGGGCGCATTCGTGGACTAATTCGTACATTCTGTGTCGTTCCGCTTGAATCGTCGAGAGAGAGCCAGCAGTCACAATGCGCAAGACAGGACTATACCCTTGACGGGACCCCAGTCCATCTCAGGGGACCTGGGTAAATTTAGTCACCGGGCCAATGAAGCTAGGCAGCAGCATGTCTTTCAACTGTGGGCGAAACCGGAGTACCCGACTAAAATCCACATGGATACTGGAAGAACGTGCAAACTCCAGCAAGACACCTGAGCTAGGAATCGAACTCGAGCACTCGTTATTAGGCTGCAACACTACTAACAGCGGGTGGCACGGTGGCCCAGAGGGTAGCGCTGTCGCCTCCTCACAGCAAGAAGGTCCCGGGTTCGAATGTCGGCTCCGATGCCTTTCTGTGTGGAGTTTGCATGTTCTCCCCGTGTCCGCGTGGGTTTTCGCCGGGCACTCCGATTTCCTACCACAGTTCAAAAACATGCTGCTGCAATAGATTAATTGGCTTGCAGACTAAATTTGCCCTCAGTGCCCGGTGATTGACTGGCTTCCCATCGTGGGTATATTGCTGCCTTGCGTCCTGTGTCTGCCGGGATAGGCTCTGGCTCACCGCGACCCTGTAGAGGACGAAGCACTTTCTGAAAATGCAATAAGATGAGACTACTAACAGCAACATTGTGCCACCAAGATTAATTAATAGCGCTTATTTTAAACAAATAAATACTTATTTCGTAAAAATGTGCGCGAATTGACAACAATGTTTCATGTTAGATTGCTTTGTACCGTTGCTGCTGTGCATCATGAGATTGGATGGAAAACGTTTAAATTGATCTTGACACTTTACCTCCAAATCTCCACAAAAATGATTTTGCTCTACCCTAGCAATTTAATTTCCAATTACATCTGAGAGGAAATGGCACTGTTTTTGCAATCTTTCTGAAGTTACAACGCACTTATTCTGAAATGATTTCCGGAGCGTAGAACAAATACCTTGTGGCTACTTATAGCGCCGATTTTTTTTTGGCAAATATTTTTTTCACTATATTAAAATGTCCCAAGCAGATAAAGAATATTCCTCCATCACGGTAACTCTAGCGAATGGCTTTTGTTATATATTTACCCAGTGTTTTTTGGATACACAGTGTACATTTTGCTCCGATAAAACTTAAGCATTTACGTCACTCATTATATTCATTTGCCGATCAAGATGAAATCAGAACAAGTTGATTTGCATTTACAATGTAACGTCCTTTTACAGACACTGTTTGATGTCGCCTTAAATAACGTCTTTATTACGTGCGAGCAATGTTATGCCTTATTTTATTCAGCGTCGTCATTCATGCAAATTGCATCTCGCCTCGCTGTAAAACTTGGAAGGCACGGGGTTTTGGGAAGGGAAGCGTTGGATTCCTAGGCATGACCGACACGCATGTCGAGTGGAAAACCAGTTCCTCACCCAACTTTATCGACCCACACTGACCAGCGTGGTGAAGTACGGTCAAACAACGTTGATGTGCGTGCGGAGACCATGCGGCAGTGGAATGAGAAAGAGCTACAATAAAAACGTGGGAGGTGAAACGTCGCGAAGGAGAGAGGAGTAAAGCTTGACACGACTGTTCCGCAAGAACATCTCTTGGGAGCATCTCTTAATTTGTGAATAATTATCTGATAAGGAAGGTGCGGGAATTGATCTCCGTAGCTGTTCTTTCAGGAGATCCGTGTCGAGTGTTCCTGATGTTCACGATGTTTCACCACCCACGTCAAAGGCATCGTCAGCATCCTGATCTAGGAGGCTTCATCAGGAGGCTTCATCGGAAGCCTGACTGGGAGGCGACCCGTCGCGAAGCAGAGAGTAGGAAGGGGCGACAGAGGGATAGCGAACAATTCTCGTTCTTCGCGCCGTGTAAATATACTTCAGTACAAATAGATTACATCTTGGAAGGCAGTATGTACACATCATACGCACTTGCTGAAGTTTACTAAAAATGAATCACAGCCATCTCTCTCATTAAACTTGCAAATATATATTTGAAACGTTGAAAGCGTAAATGTTCTTGTTAACTTTAGCCTTGCTCTCTTCTGTCATTGACAGTTGTCCTAATCATCCGAGTTTTGTTGGAGACAATGAGAGCTATTTGGCGGTGCTGATAGTGAGTTGTAAAAAGTAATTGCTCGTGGTTGCAATGAGCGGGTGATTCAGAGATAACGACTGCACGGGGCTTTGGCTGCAAGCGCTGCTGGGTTTGACTCAGCCTTGCGTTATTCAATCAGGTTCTCAAGCGCACACAGTTGCTAATCTCACACTTTGCCCGCAGTAACTACGAAACACATTCTCACATTTAGAGTGTGATCTTAATTTTGGCTAAACTTCAAAACTATTGCGGAAAATTGCTCATAGGCTTGTTTATCAACAATGAAGCTTATTATCTTACAGCTGCTAGAAAGTGCTACCCTCCTCGTGATAATAATATAGCAATTGGATCAATGTTGAAAGAAGTTCTCTGATACCTGCTTCCACAGACCGTACTAGGGCACGGGTTTGCGTTCTGCTCTGCACGACCACTGCATTGAATCTTCGTCTCATGGCATTCTTCGTAGGTGGCGAGATGCCGCAGTGAGTAGATCTGCTGCCTCACAGCAAGAAAGACCCTGGTTCGACTTCCGGCTCAGGTGTCTTTCTGTGTGGATTTGCATATTCTCCCCGTGCCCACGTTGGTTATATGCGGATACTCCGGTTTCCTTCCACAGTTCAAAGACACACTGCTGATGCTGCATCCTAGTTTAATTGTTTTACTGACTAAATTTCCCCCAGTGCCCTGCGATAGACTGGCGTCCCATCATGAATATGACTCTGCATTACATCCTCAAAGGCCAACCCCACGCCGGCCGCCTTTGTCTCCACGGTGGCGACGTTTACACACCACGCCGGGTACTCATTTGAGACCGAGTCGACCTAGGGGAGGCCCAGGCCCGGTTCAGAAAACCGCCAGCGGTGTTCGCCTCGAGTGGAAATTGAACTGGGGTCGCCGGGTTCGTAGAGCAGCGCGCTCATCGCTACGCTATCACTCAGCAGATGTCTACATAGATATACGCACAGTACACAAAGCAATAACTATAGGTGGTTTGATCTAAATTGAGAATCCCTCCCCTCCCCCCCGCACAGACACATAGGTGTAATCGTGTGCGAGATGACACAAAGTGAATCTGTCACTTGAAGCGTGACTGTGCCCAGAGAGATTCAGTCGTAATGAAGCAGACACACACCACATG
Organism: Mordacia mordax; assembly: GCA_036362905.1. Lineage (NCBI taxonomy): Eukaryota > Metazoa > Chordata > Hyperoartia > Petromyzontiformes > Petromyzontidae > Mordacia > Mordacia mordax. The sequence goes on from JAZEWT010000002.1 coordinate 450,024, forward strand.
GATGATCCCGTGCACATGGCAAACATCCATTCTGTAAATGTCACTGAACCTCAAGAGAAGTCGGGACGATTTCCTACTCAAACCGCCAGCGAGGCGGCCTGGATCTCTCGATTCAATAAATACGTAAATGCACGGAAGGAAAACCTCGATTTAACGGACTGAAAGGGGAAAGCGTGTCCAGAAGTCCGTTAAATCTGGATGTGTTTTTATGACGAGCTAATGTACAGAGTAATGACCATAGCTTATAACAACAGTGTGATGCAAGTATCTAACAACAGCAATTAAACCCTACAATGAAAAATATCTTCATTATCTCCAAGGGGGTCGCTGTGTCTCGGAAGAGCGGACAGCGTTCGTCACTTCAGCAAGCCGTCTGTTGAATAGAGAGGCCCGTTACGTCATGGTGGCGCTGTATCTGTAATGCGTAACAGTATTTGTTGAATGTGGGAGGCATCCGTTTAAAGACAGAACGACTCGAAGGTGGGAGGAAAACGTACAGACGTGGGAGGGTGGGGGGGGAGGCAGACGCGGTCACCCGGTGCCAAAACACCAGACACTGCATCTCTAAATATGATTATGTTCTAGACCAATTAATGAGTGCTTTTAGTTGCGGGAGGAAAACTGGAGAACTCGAACGAAACCTGAGCAGAATAGGGGGAGAAAGCACAGACTCCACGCGCGGAAAGGCACCCGAGGTGAGAATCGCACCACCTCACGAAGGACCTCATCCTGTGAGCCACAGATGTGACCACAGCACCACCCTGCCACTCAGCTTTCAGCCGCCTGTAAGCATTCCACATTCCTGTTACGAGGCCCAGTCTACGAAGAGGACAACACCAGTTGACTTCCCTCACAACGTGGTGCTTTCCAGTTCGATCCCAGGCGGCAGGATTGGTCTGGTCAACACCCAAGCGAGATTTGAACCCACAACCTTCTCTGATTGCGAGCCCCTTGCAAGTACTTGGTCAGTATTCACTTACAAGCTTCATTGCCTGATAGGCTACAACGCAAGGACGTATTCTTATCTCATCTCATTATCTGAAACCGCTTAATCCTATATAGGGTCACGGTGAAGCCGGAGCCTATCCCGGAAACACAGGGCGTAAGGCAGGAATACACCC
>JAZEWT010000002.1:453358-466386 GCA_036362905.1 Mordacia mordax
GTCAGTAGATCAGCTAGTTAGCTAGTCAGTCTGTTAGTCAGGGAGTTAGTCAGCGGGCCAGTCACGTGGCTAGTCAGTCCTCTAGTTAGTCGGCTGGTCAGTCGGCTAGGCTAACCATGTGGTTAGTCAGCTAGTCAGTCGGCTAGTTAGTCTGGTAGTCCGTCAGTAAGTTAGTCTGCTTGTCAGTCAGCTGTACAGCCGTCTTGTCAGTTGGCTAGTCATTTGGTTGGTCAATTGTCTCGTCAGTCATCTAGTCAGTCAACTAGTCAGTGGGCTAGTCGGTCCGTTAGGCAGACGGTTAGCATGCTGTCAAGGTGCAGGTGGCTATAGCCTGCGAGTGGTGCAGGCGGAGGCTCTCCGGCTTGTGTGGAGGCGCGATGGAGCAGCGGCCGTTCAGCGTAGACGACGCAGACGCAACAACACCTGGTCGAGGCGCTCGCGAGAGCTCCCTCGAGTGAGGAAACACCCTTCCACCAGCAGTGGCGCGAGCAAGCAATTGCAGTGCTGCACTTTTACCTCCTTTCACCCCTGTGTTTACCTCTCACCCGGCTGCGCGGCCCACACATCTCACATCCCCCCAGGCGCTCTCCCTGCACCACGTACCAAGTCATCTCGGCTAGAAATGAGGTCTTGGATTTGGCCTCCCCAGAGTCAACTCAACAAGAAATAATTTTCAAGTGGGGGGCGTCCCCCAGGTCATCCCGACTGTGAGTGGTGCTTACAGATGAACAGCTGTGGCCCAGTGCAGCTCGCTGCCCGGTCCCCCTCCCTTCCATCTCGCTTCCTCTCCAAGCCACGAAGGACGCACATCTTCTGTGTCAGCGCGGCGGTAGAGGTTCCACTGCTACACGGACCCTCTCTCGATCATATAGGCACCAAGATTCTTTCGAGGTGGGAGGCGAAACGTCGCGAAGGAGACGGGAGGAGCGCTGAACACGGATGTTGCGAAAGAACAGCTGTGGAGAGCAACTGTCACACGTCAAAACGTGAAATCGTGAGGAATGCTGTTCACGGTTGCTGAGCTATCGATTGCGCCAACTATCGTCAGTGTGGGGGCAGCTGGGTGTCCGATTGGTAAGACCCGCGCCTCACAGAAGGCAGGTCGTGCCAAGTACTGCCTCAGTTGCCTTTCTGTGTCGAGTTTGTGGGTCATCCCCCTGTTCCGCTTGGGCCACTTGCAGTTTCTCTGGTTTCCGCTCATAAGAAGAAGAAAAAAATCGCGCGTGAAATGACCGATGACATCATAGCGTACAGGACACGGTGTCTGGCGAATGGCGAGCAACGACTGAGGCTGCCTTGCCGCCACCTCCGCGTCATTCCCTCGTGCGAAAACGGTGCCACGCGTCATCAATTGTAAACCTCATTAGTAAATGATTAAAAATATACTGATGTAGGTTTGTCACCGCTCGATGTCAGAGAATTGCTCTCTACAGCTGTTCTTTCAGGATTGCCGTGTCGAGAGCGTGGGGGATGAAACCCAGAAGCGATTCAAAAATAAGTTGTTTGAAATTTTTGATTCCGAAGTATTGACCAATTTTACTACACAGCTCAGATTTGGTGCTTATGAGCCGTTATGGGCATGAACTGCACTTGAAGTAGCCACAGCACACATATTTAATGAATCTGACATGGATGAGTTAAGTACTTTTGTAGTCTGTAGATGCAGATTTCATTCGGTTTAATGTTTCCCTGGGAGAGAACAAACTGTTTTTGATTTTCTCCCCCGGCACTCCTTTCCACCCCTGAGCAATCAAAATCCACGTTCACAATTGCTTGGGAAATGATCGCCAGCGAAAAGGCGTTACGTCACGGTGACGTCGTATATCCAGAACGAATTTTTGCAAAAAAAAAGTCAACATCGCTCTGAGTTTCCCTGACTAGGGCGTGGTCATTGGGGACCAAAGTGTGGCCCGGCCGAGTGATCGTTCACACCTGTCACATTCAGATCTCAGATGGCTTTTCGAGTTGCGTTGATTGCACTTCCCAGGCTAACCCGGCAGTCAACCCATTTTGATGAACCATTATTATAGAACCTCACGGTCAGGCCTTGACCCACTTGCTACCCATTTAACCTTTGATGGGTTGTGGAGGGGGGCGAGAGTGTCCCAAAGAGAGCAGTCATATGAACCCCATCCCAACAAAACACTTTCCCCAGTGTGAGATTTCTCACATTAGAGTGCATTGTTTTTCCCCGTTCCTCTGTTTAAAAAGAGACATACTGCACAAATTGGGCTCTCGTGAGATCATGTATTTGATGCACACGGAGGTGGAGTGCTGTCGAGGTTTAATGGTGATCGCACTGGGATTTCAAATCCACAGTCATCGGTGATTCCATTCGACCTCCCGGTGCGGTAGCTAAAACAACGGCGCAGGTTTCTTCAATCTCACCACATCTGGTCACCCAGCCGTACAGATGGGTAAAGCACAGTTAGTTGATTGACAGGGCGCGTATGGTGGGATAAAGTGTGGGTACTCTGAGACACCTGGCCGCCTGGTAGATTCGGCCGAACAGTGTTGAGTGCATCCGTGTCTGCTGGCAGTGGTATGAGAAAGCCATTGCAGGTTTGCACATGTACCTTTTAAACCTTCTACCCCAGTGGATCGCAATCTTACCATGGTGGAGGGGGTTTTATTGCGTGAGTCAGTGAACCCCGTAGCAATATCACCTGGAGCCTAACTCTCCCGCTGGGGTCTCGTTTGGTGAACAAGTCTGATGGGAGGTTCCAGACAAATAACGATCTGAAGACTTTCCGCCTGAAAGAGGTTGGCATCAGGAAGGGCATACAACCATACAATTCGGCTCCAATACTGGGAGCCAACCGTCCAACCGGGTCAACTTGGATAACCGCCGTTGAAACGAGCAACAACATTTTAAAAACAATTTTTGATGCATTTCATTGTAGTTTTCTTTTACTTTGGGTTCCTAAGTATACATGATGCGTCTGCCTGTCGCTCGACACAGGGTGGAGTGAATTTAGAAAAAAAACTAGTGTCGCTACTTCCATAAATACGTTCGTTTTAATCCAGTGTATGTTATAACGTACAGATACAAAAAATGTGGACCTTGATAAATACATTGGAACCAAAAGCTGGAAAGTGAGCAAAGAAGCACATATAGATGCGCCCTTTATCAGAGAATACCACATGGAACAGAGCTGAGAAATACATGATGATAATCTTTAAGAATGGAAACTTTTTTTAGAATTATAACATAAAACTGCAGCAGCATCATGGTGTTCTTGGGTGAACCTATTGATATCTAAACAACACACACATATATATATAAATTCCAGGGGCCATATCACATGTAGACAATGCAGTAATGTAGCTTTTCACGGTTCGATATGTGAGCATGCCTCGACGTGGCTATCCCGAAAGAGCAGCTCTTGAGAGCAGTTCTCCGAGCGGTGCTCGTCATCGCGCTGTGCCCCTTAATCTCGTGACAGTTGCGTGGGCGACCTGGCGCGACCGCTTTGCGTTGCGTGACCATGTCGATTCGAGTTGCCGAGAGAGTTATTTGAAATCACCTTCGGTACCGCTCGTATAACACTGGCAACGGTCGAGGCTGAGTTTAATTGCTTTCTTTCGCTCTTCTGTCAAGCGCTTAATTTACTTAAGGATATGAACCAAAACAAACATAAACTCGAGCGGCGATTGTAGTTTCGTTCGTCACCCGAAATATGCCTTGAACAAAAAGAATATAAACTGACGCGCCAGACAAGTCGCGACGACACATCGGCACGGCCGCGACATGGGGCGCGTAATCCATCCGACTGCGATACTGGGCAGCGACATTCCTCCAACGCAAACTGGTCCCACACAGCAAGCAAAGGCCACTTGCGTGACGACGACTGGTGGTGCCTGCAACGTCGGAGGTGAAACATCGCGAGCGAGAGAGAGAGGCAACGATTGACACGGCTGTCTCCAAAGAACAGCGTTAAAAAAGCAATTCTCAACGTGCCAGACATGTGTTGACAAACTTGGAACCACAACCAAACGTTGGGACCACGGCAACAGATTTTTTTATTTACTTATTTTCATGAATAAACGACCCAAGGCCTTTTGTTGCGCAACCACCACAAATAAGTGAACCGTCCTTGCCAGCAGCATGAGACTTAAAGGTGTCGTAAGGTACCCCTATGGAGTATCACCAAAACACATGGCCTCCACGAAGTGTGTTCCGATATTCAGATTGTTCGCGTTTCATATTCTCCGTAATTAATTGTTTTAAAAATCACAAAGCACGCAATAGGTGAGTTTAATTGCGAGCCGCAATGTTGTGATGCGAAACATATATTGGATGTGAATGTTAATTTGTGTAATCATAAACACTTTGCCAGGAAATTTGTAATCGCCATCAAAACATCTCCTTGTATGGAGATTTAATGTAATTGTCTTAATTTACTTTAATTTGAGCATCGCATTCGACTGAAAACTATATGGAATCCAACATAATAGATTTACTTTCCCTTCTGCTTTAATAAATTTTACTTGTGAATCAAATATTGCATTTAATTAAATTAGGCCTCATTACGAAGATGTAAATGTACGAGTATTTTGCATCTGCCTTGCCTTCAGGAGCACATTAAATTCCCATTACAATGCCCCAAACAACTCTCACATCCACATTCAATCACAAGAGAATATTAATGGTGCTCTAAATATTTATGTAGTCGGTACGTTTCTGTGCTTGGAAAGTATTCACGATAAGTCTCTCTCTAACTTACAAATCTTAGATAATTCCACACTTAGCATCAACACTTTGAAAGTGCTTGCTTAGAAACTAGTCATGGTCATGTTGCAAAGGAGAGAGGAGGAATGCTCAACACTGCTATCTCAAAAGAGCAGGTCTTGATAGCAAATCATCTCATACATCCCGTCGAGAAAACCTTCACTATTACCATCACGGTAAAGATGTTTATACCATCGAAATCTTGGATTCTGTTACCATCCAGCCGTTTTCTGCTTGGTCAAAAACGTGTTCAACTTTTACAACAATAAACAAACTGTAATGATGTAGGTTTTCACGGCTCAATGCATGATGATTGCTTCGAAAAGTTGCTCTCTCGGGACCGCCGCGTCGATCGCGCCCTCTCTCCACCTCGCGACGTTTCGCCTCACACGGACAAGGTGCGTCAATCTGGTCATGAATGATCAACATAATAATGCACAAAGATAAATAATCTGGGTAAAGTAATGTCTCGTCAACTCTAAATTAGGCCGTACATGGTCCCATGCAGTGATTCGCTCTTGACAGCACGCTCTCTCCAATATCTCCCCACGATCTCCCCTACTCTCTCCAAACTCTCTCCCCACGCTCCTCACGCACGGAACCCTCTCGTTTGTATTTACTCTCATTATCGAGGATCTCACCGACTCTCAACATTGCTTTAATGTGCGCTCGGTAACCATCTCCCTCTCACCCTCTCATTCCCTAACTCTCCATGTAAACAGTTGTGCATGTTGTATACTATCTTGATTATATATATTGCGGCTTACCATTAGTGCAAATTATTAGTTTTCTCTCTGAGTAACAGTATGACTATCTGCTAAATTAAATGAATCTGTGTACACGTTATAAATTATAAACTGTATTTGAAAAGTATGTTGTCACGCGGTGTAAATAGTTGCGCAGGTTGTAATTTGTCTTCATTGTATACTTGGTGGTTTTATATTTGTCGGAAAATTTGCTCCGAAGGAGGAGCAATAAAACTGGACTTAAAAGTCAAAGTTCCACTCTCTCTCGTGACCGACGCTGGACTCCTCTTCCTGTTCTCTCCCGACCAGCCTGCGTCTCTCAGCTTCTCCTTCCGGAGATCACCGGCAGGCAGCGAGAGAACAACAGTTTAAAAATACACAAACACAACGAAAAGGCAAAGATGCCCCCCTCTCTACCCCGAAATGCGCTGTTAGCGAGCGCCTACCAAGGTCAGAAGGGCACCCGCGTGGATTGATGGACAACACCACGCCCCGCTGCCTCTGTCTCCCTTATGACGATGTCTACATCCCGCACCAAGTACTCATTTGAGGCTGAGCCGATGTAGGGGAGGACCAGGACTGGGTCAAAAGTCGTCACTGGTGATGGCCGTGAGCGGGAATGGAAGTCGGGACACTCGGTTTGTAGCACAGCGCGCTAACCGCTGCCCCACCACTCTCCATACAAACTAAGACAAACACGCGGACTTGCACGGGGTTGGGAGAACATTTCTTACACAAAATATTCTGGGCATCCCTCCCTCCCCCTACCCCCCAAATCACTAACTGCCCCCCACCCCCCTCCACCCGACCATCCCTTTGTATCTCCAGAAGGGGGCTGGGTTGGAAACATTTTCTGAAACGCAGAGACCGCTCCGAGTGAAATTCGTCCCCGCGTGCGGTCCGTCGCCAGCTGTGAACGAGACACGCCAGCGCATCTCTCCTCCGCTTAAAGAAACACGGTCACCCGTCATTAAGGGACATTTATAAGGGAATGGATGTTTAATGGTAGGCACGATATTGCGTGGATCACTGCGTTATCCAAAACACAATGAGTCCCAACGTCGACACACCTGGCCCTATCTCAATAATGAAACGAGCCTGACAATGGTGGTTTGCCACGCGGGCACGAGAGGATTACTGCTTGCTGCTGATGTCTACCATCCAACGTGTGTGTCCTGTTGTCAATGTGTTTTGTTGTTGTTTACTGTTGTTGTTATTATACTCAGATTGCAAATATTGCTTTGGAAGTGAATTCGTGCGATTTCTGCAACGTGAGGGAATAATGCGCAGACCTGCAGCTGCTCACTTAGTGCCACTGCTGGTTGAAAAACCTCAACATGCGGAGACTCCAGAGGAGGGCTACTTGATTAGGAGCGGCGGGGTGACTGTGCAGCAGAAACATCTGCGCCTCGCAGAAATAAGTTACTGCTCGAGGCGGTTCAATTCCTGCCCCGGATGCCTTTCAGTGTCGCATCGGTGTGCTCAGACCCTGTTCTGCATGGGTTTTCTGCGGGTTTTCTGGTTTCATCCCAAAACGTAAAACAAATCCATTGGCCGATAACATGAAACATGTATTGGCACGCGGTGTCTGGTAGATGTTGCCGCCGGTTAACTACGTGGCTGCCTTCCTCACGTTTATTTTTTCAGTTTCCTCGCGCCTCTGAATCATTGGGAAACTGAAATAGTGGGCGGCACGGTGGCCCAGTGGGTAGCGCTGTCGCCTCGCAGCAAGAAGGTCCCGGGTTCGAATCTCGGCTCGGGTGCCTTTCTGTGTGGAGTTTGCAAGCTCTCCCCATGTCCGCGTGGGTTTTCGCCGAGCACTCCGGTTTCCTCCCACAGTCCAAAAAACATGCTGCCGCATAGGTAAATTGGCTTGCAGACTAAATTGCCCGCAGTGCCCGGTGATGGACTGGCGTCCAATCGTGGGTATATCCCTGCCTTGCGCCCTGTGTCTGCCGGGATAGTCTCCGGCTCACCGCGCCCTGTACAGGACTAAGCGGTTTCTGATAATGAGATGAAATGGTATGTGATGCTATGAAGGCCACGCTGGAAGGACGCTTCTCGTCTACACTGCATTGCGCGGAGAGGTGGGAGCTTATGCCCACATTCAATCGATCTTCTAACCGCCATGAGTCCATTCATACTGCCATCTATAAGTGGCGATATTCAATAATTTCGCCCCAGTGTTCCAGCTGCAGCAGCAGAATGTTGATTTGAAACGGCGACCTCTGTGCTTGAAAGCAGGGAAAAGTGCAATCTCTGACTTGTATTATCCACTCTATCACTCTGCCTTCTTCTCCACGTGCTATGAATAAGGGCCATTGTATCTAAACATCATCTATTATATATTGTTTCCATTCCAGGCCGCAATGTTATTGACAGATGTGTTGAGTTTTTGTTGTATTCTCCGGATTGAAAGGCAAATGATTTTATTTCATTCATTATCAGCACCCGCTTCATCCTCCACAGGCTCGCGGCTTTTATTGGAGCCTATTCCGGCATACTCAAGGCGCAATGCAGGGGTATACCGAGAAAGGGACGCACTAGGGGCGATTGAAGCAGCAGGCCAATTAACCTAGGCAGCGACAGGGTGTCTTTGGGCTGTGGGAGGAAACCGGAGTACCATGCGGGCACGGGAAGAGCATGAAAACTCCACACAGAGAGGCACCCGAGCCGGGGATTTAACCCGGGTTCTTCTTGTTGTGGAGTGACATCGCTACTCACTGCGCCACCATCCGGCCCTGTTTTGAATTAAAATAAATAAAATTCCCAAAATAAATCCTCGCGGAGGGCTTTTGATTGTCTCTGACGCACAAACTGCTCAATGAGTTCTTCCCTTGAACTCGATTTCTCTCTGCCTCTGCAACATCGTCATTGTGCTAATTAATGAGCTTTTGGTTGCTAAATAGGCTTGTCATAAACTTTATCTAGTTTGGATTTCATAATGTCATGACACTAATCAAAAATTTAAAATTGAGTTTGCGTAATCTGATTAATTATCTGTGCAACTGAAAGGGACCATTATTATAAGGATTAATTGGCGCTGCACGGCTCTTTCTACCATTATAAGTTTGGGCGCATTGGCTTGTTAATAAAAACGGCTTTGTTTAATTATTTCCTATTTCCTTGACACGGCTATCTACACACTATACCCGCTCTCGTGTGCGGCTCTCATCCGTATGAATGAGGTTCGCGGCCGCTTTATTTAACGTCATAGCACTTCGCGTCCCACACATTGACGTGAGGTATATTAATAAGGACCCGTTTTCGGAATGCAGTAAAATAATATAATGACATTCATATCAAAAGAGCCAGCTCTTAGCGATCGTTCAGACTCCATTTAAAACAGCGCTGCCACTTCTCAGATGATTCCATAATTTTTTTTTTATCTTCTGACAACCGAGACGTAATAAGTTGAAGTTAGAGGTGCAGCCCTGCAGAAGTCTTGCTCAAATCATTGCTGGCAGAATGGCCTCCACAAGAGAGAGTTGCCGCCTTGGGAGTCAGAACAAACCTGGGTCGTGGTCGCGTTGGTAAACAGACTCAGGCGCGGAGAGGACTGCACCCTGCGCCACTGGCAGCAGTGCTGGAGTTTGAAGGACGACTGCTTCTAGGAACACGAACAGGTTTCCCAGATGCCTGACCAAGAAAAACGACGAGCTGAGAAAAACGAGGGCACGCGCTTCGTCAGCCAGTTTTTACTCAAGCTGGAAAGAAGCGTTGAGCTGTCGACAGTGGCTCTTTTTAACAGTTGTCCAGCGGGGAGGAGTAAGAAAATTACAACATGTCAGGGAACCGAGGACATAGCATTGAACCTCGGCAGCATGTATTTGGACTGCGGGAGGAAACCGGGGTACCCGGCGAGAACCCACGCGGACAGGGGGAGAGCATGCAAACTCCACACAGAAAGGCACCCGAGCCGAGAATCGAACCCGGGGCCTTCTTAGGTGGTAACCCTGCCTCTAGACGAAGCTCTTGCGAACCCCTGTAGAGTGGGAATTTGGTCTACTCGTCCACGCTTCCCAAACATGTTTAAAGAGGTGGCCGCACTCACGTCGTGCCTGCATCGCACCAATCTGCCGATCGCTTGGGCTGTTGCGTGGATGTGCCCGTTTTTACTTCCAAGCAGAGAGGATGTGAGCGAGATTTAAGATACTCGCTCTAACTTTCAACTGGCGTGCCGGGAGGCTGGTTTCAACTGGAAAACTCAGGCTATAAAGTGCGGTGTCCTGAGCGTTACACACTGGCAGGATCCCCAGTTTAATAGAATCATTCGCTAATAAATAAAAACTTTTCACTGCCGCTGCCAATTCCGGTGAAATTTGCCAGCTGTTTTTTGTTGCATTTTCCTGGCCTCGAGATCAATATGTGGATGTACAACCACAGATTCTGCTTGTCGTTATTGACCGAGGGTGGTTTAACAGTCAACACCCAAAACCGCTTCATAAATCACACCTTTCTGCGTTGAATGTGCACGCTCTTCACTGCGAACAATTAACGTCCAAAAGAATCATTACACTTTGGCGCTGCACGGATGAGTGATGTGCTTTATTTAAAACATATATTACTCTCTTGTGAAATTGTACGTGTGATATTGTTCCTAATTTACAAAAACCGCTTACCTGTATTACAAATGTATACAAAATCAACTCATTACGCAAGTCAAAACATTATCACAACAGCATTTATTTTTAAGGGGCGGCGAGGTGGCCCAGTGGTTAGCGCTGACGCCTCACAGCAAGAAGGTCCCGGGTTCGAATCTCTCGGCTCGGGTGCCTTTATGTGTGGAGTTTGCATGCTCTCCNNNNACCGTGACCCTATATAGGATTACGCGGTTTCAGATAATGATATGAGATGAGATTTATTTTTAATATGTAATTCGTTCCATTCTGCCATTCTCGCCATTGCTTGCTTCTGAAGTCCAGTGTCCAAATGTAAACATGGGCATTGTTGAAAGTATAGCCGCATAATTAATGTTTTGCTTCATAAGCATCGACAAAGTATTCATTAACAAACTATTATCGTTAATTACCGTTGCTGTTCGTAGGGCACGGGATCATAATAATAAAGTAAAAAATTGGACGAGAGCAGATTGGAGAATATCTTTTGATTTGATGATGAAAAACAAACGCGCCAGGGTTCCTACAGAAGAACAATTTCTGTCGGTGAACATGAGACACTAAGGAAGGAAATTGGACCGCTCCGAAAGAAAATTCTCTTCATGTTATCATGATCATTCGGTTCTGTGCTGATGTACGTTTACACAGCTGGGTGGATAACGATTGCTTACCAAAGCTGTTATATCGCGATAGCCATGTCTACCATTCCCCATCCTTCACTTCACGACGTTTGCCTTCCCAAGTTGGGGGCAACCTCAGGCGGACTGAGTCGCGAAGGATTGAGAGAGGTACCGCTCGACACGGCGATACCGAAAGAACGCCTTTGGAAATCAATCATTAAAATTATCTTCTGTTGGTTGTGTTTACCTCTTGTGTGGTGTTTTTACTGTGCAGTTAATGACGATGCCTTCACCTCATGTTCAGCGCGTTTGTACGTTATCGTGACACGGGCCAATATCCACAATACAAAATATAGTTTGTTGTTGTGGCGACGTCGTTAAAATGCAGAGGTGTCGCCCAGATAATATTAAAGAGCTTCCACCTTGTCATGTATATTCCACGTTCTGCCGTTACTTGAAACATAAGCTGCTGTCACGGCACTGGCAGTGATGGCACCAGTTGTGTGTGCCCAGGTAATGCTTTTGTCGCCAGCACACGTGAATGTGGCTTTGAGGTGGATGCTCAAGTTGTTTGTGTCAGCTTGCATCGCCCGGATCCAATAGATCAGAAAGGCACTGCTGATTGATCTTCACTGACAGAAAAAAGTACAAGTGGGGATGCCAGTATTCGAGTGAGTTTGGCAATGATGCGTGTGCGTGCATGTGTGTAATATGTATGTGGGGAGCGGTGGCCCAGCGGTTAGCGCGCTGGGCTACAAACCTGGCGTTCCGAGTTTGAATCCCGGTCCTGAACCTCCCCTAGGTCGACTCAGACTCAAATGAGTACCTTGGGCGGCCTGAAGGAAATCAGCACCAGGGGATTAGCCAGTCATGGTGTTGGACACCCACTCCTTGCTGTGGCGTTCAGGCCTTAATAGGTTATTGCTAAGAGCACTTGCCCGAGCAGTCGATTACAGCCTATACAGGGAATCTTTATCTTTATACGCACATGAGGTTTTATCTTGTGCACGGTTGTCAAGTGTTCGCTGCGTACGTGTCATGTGACACCCGGATTCCGTTACAAATGAGACTTTCCATCTCAAGTTAAAAGTTTTTATACATTTATATATATAATGCAAATATGGCATATAAATCATATTGGTTGGAATCTGATTTCAGAGCCACATTCAGTTTGAATCATTCTATTTGTAAAATATTAAATACTGTTTTATTGCAACATGCATGGGAGAGCGTGAGCTGATAAATTAAAATTATGCATGAAAAGTAATAATGAGATACGTGAAACGTTGCATTGTTGTAATAAACATATCACTGAAATGTATATGATTTCATTAGATAATTTGATCTGTAGCAGAAAGATCTTTCACAGAAAATTAATTTTGTATGAATTTTTTCCTTCACGACAACCAAAAAAATGAAGACACCAACCCTCATTTGCGATAAATGGATTCAGAGATCGATTAACATTGACCCAAAGTTACCTGGGGAGCTGACCCTCCATAGCTTAGTGAACGGCTCGTTTGGACAGTGGACTTTTTAATCTAAAAAAAAACATGATCAATGCAAAAAATATTGTCAATGAAGAAGCTATAACCTTTAAAAATGATAATGAATTCGACACATCCATTACTGGCCTTTCCCTGACTTGAATTTATATCAGGGTGAAACTGATATATACGCGGCAATCGCTACGTATTGTGAAAAATGAATCTTGAGATGTTTGTTTTGCAGCTTATTGAGGTGGTGGGGTTTGAGCTTTCCAGTAAACCCAAAACTATGTCTCTGGGAGTCTAACCCTCTTGCTGAGTCTCCCTTGGTGAACAAGTCTGGAGTCTAACGTTCCGGCTGGGATCTTTCTTGATGAACAAGTCTGGAGTCTAACGTTCCGGCTGGGATCTTTCTTGATGAACAAGTCTGGAGTCTAACGCTCCGGCTGGGATCTTCCTGGGTAAACAGGTCTCTGGGGTCGAGCTCTCCTCCTGGAGTCTGTCTTGGCGAACAGGCCTGGAGTCCAGCACTCCCGCTAAGGTCTCGCTTCGTGAAGAGGTCTCGCGTCGAGCACTCCTGTTCGGCTCCCTTGGGGGGAGATTCCGAACAAATAACGATCAGAAGACGCTCCGACTAAAGGAGGTTGACATCAGGAAGTGGATCAAGCCATTAAAGATTTTGCGCCGACACCGCCCAGCATTGTGAAATGATAACCAGCCAACCGGGGACAATGTGGATAGCGGCCGTTTAAACCGACAACCACGACGACAACAAACTATACACAGCAGTCGGCACAACGCCAGTTTATTTATTCGCTGAGTGT
>JAZEWT010000002.1:502063-514765 GCA_036362905.1 Mordacia mordax
AATTTACTCAGAAGACCAATTAACCTGGGCAGCAGCGAGTCTTTGGACGGTGGGAGGAAACCGGAGTATCCAGCGAAAATCCACGCAGACACGAGGAGAACAAGCAAACGCCACACAGAAAGGCACCCGAGCTGGGATCCGAACCCGGGACCTTCGTGCTGTGAGACAGCAGCGCTACTCACTGCGCCACCGCGCCAGCCGGATTTACAAAGCGCCGTACATTATTATCATCGCTATGATTTCCGCAAATTAAGCAACTCGATACTGATTCCCATCAGCAATGTGAATGCATGCAGCAGATTGAGGGTTACAGCTGCCTCGTCGCATCGTCAGTAATCAAGACATAGTGTGCATGGGGTGAACTGTGAGTTATACAATGAAGGCTTGATGAGCAATGTTTTCAATGATAAGGCATTTTTAGGTTGGCTCACGTATAAAAAAAGTAAATGTTTTAAATCCGTCTCCACCGAACACAGCCAATTGGTAAGGTTTGTCACGTGAACGGAACATGCCAATGTTGGCCTTTGTTCGTGCTGCCTCATGAAGCTGAGTGCAATTCTCAGCCGGAAGATCGTATTTTATAGTAAATGTTGTGCGTTTGCTCTCTAGCACACTGGTGTGCTGCAGAAGTAAACCCATTAGCGCGTCCTGTTCACTGGACAAACGTCAGGTCGCCTTAATGCGTTATTGCGTTGCTGTTTGGGCGTTCCCGCATGCTCGAGCTCTAAGCTCTACGTGTGCTCTCTGCTGTAATAATAAACATCTATCTAAGCTATCTCACTAATTGGCAATGTCGGGTGGAGGCGTGCTTACGACACTTGTTTTATACGTGACACAAACCAAAAGTGCTTTGCGTTGGATTTGAAAGTCTAGTTCCAGAGTAACGTACAGATTTCCCAGAACAAGTGGCCCCAAGGTGCCGGCCTCTCCTGGTAAAACACCCGCACAGGTGGCAGCCCAACTATTCACATATGTAATCGTAATGCTTGTAGCAGACCCAGCAAGCTACAAAACAAGCGCTTCTTTGGATGAAAATCGCTCATTCAGATGCCACGCAGAGCGATATCAGACGGTGCTTGGTCCAACCGTTGTCCCTCTCAATAGACACCGGGTGTGTGCAGCTGGCGAGCGATGAGCGGTGGGTGTGCAGCTGGCGAGCGATGAGCGGTGGGTGTGCAGCTGGCGAGCGATGAGCGGTGGGTGTGAGGGCGCCGCTGGTTTGTGCCACCGATCTCTGAACGTTGCACGAGTGCGACCCCATTGCCAGATCTCGTTTACATCCTTGACAGCCAGAGCTACTGAGAAAGCGACGACGATTTTTCCCGTCTCTCTCAAGCGTTAAAGTGGGGTTGTCACCTGTCCTGATATTCTCCAGGTCTTTCCCACGAGTCCTCTGCTAGTGTCTCCTTGGCTACATTATCAAGAGACAAAGGATCATTGCAAACGGACAAGGCAGTAAATCACCTTTGACGTCAAGGAACATATACAGGGCACCACACTCCTATTTTACGCAGTCAGTGAGCGAGAGGATGCCTCCACCGTGGGAGGCAAAGCGTCGTGAAGGAGCGAGGAGGAGGAGCGCTTCACACGGCTATTCTGAAAGAACAGCACTTGAGAGTAATCAACTTGCACCATTGTTTCATCGACCTCTATGGGAGACTAAATCAAAACACGACCCACCAATGGATTGAAACTCATCTTACACTCACACCATCGTAACTCCGCCCTTCGTGTCTGAAAGCGAGTAAAACATGTTATTTCATTGCCGTATTAATTTCTCAGTGTGGCACAGCAGCTACCTGATTTTACCCTTCTTGCTTTCCATGCGGTCACTGGAGATGCAGAAACACGTGTTTGACATCCCAACATATTCATCCCTTTTGGCAAGTCAGTTTTGATTTAAGCTGGAAGGAACTGGCGAGCTGTGTCGTTGTTTAACAGTTGTCCAGCGGAGAAGGCTAAGAAAGTTACAATATCTCGGGGCATCGAAGACAATTTAGTCAGGCCAATTAATCTGGGCAGCATGTCTTTGGATTGCGGGAGGAAATCGGAGCACCCAGCGAAAACCCACACGGACACGCAAACTGCACACAGAAAGGTGGCACCTTAGCATGGATTCAAACCCAGATCCTCATTGCCGTGAGGTGACAGCACTAAGATTGAGCCACCGTAGCGCCCCAAAAATAACATTGACCGAAGTAAACAGTTGTCCACTCACCACACTTTGTCCACCATCCTCACCAATTCGCAATAGCGGTGTTGGCACAGCCTGGGAGGATTAGTGTGACACACACACACCACCTCATTATCCATGCAGAGCATTTTGCGGAACCCACATTGTGGCCAAAGTCACAGTCGTGAAATTCTGTTTAAAGTCCCTTGAATTTATGTCTTTCTCTGTCACCTTGGCAGCTTAAGTGCAGTGTACGAATATAACCTTTTTTAACGAAGCTCGCCAAAGTGTCGAATGTCCTTGTAAATTAAAATTCTGCGCAAAAATAGTACTTTAACAACTCTACGTAGAGGCAACTCGAATCACTTCATGGCGCGTGAAAAAAAGCTGGAATGAAAATTAAAGGCACTTTCTGATATCACGTCTGTGGACCAGAGATTCGTGTACATGCGGTCTTGTTCAGTGGAAAACAAAAGGGGCCTTGGCACAACGAGAGAGTTGTCTCATTAGCGAGATGATGTAGGGCAGCATGTGTTGTTTGTACAGTGTAATGGAACGTATTATTAGTCTTACACAGTGCGTGTCTGGTTGTTGTCACAATCCAAATACGAGTGACGGATTTGTAATTGTAGGGAAAGAGATGTGTTTTATGTAAATGTATTAAACTGAACGTAACTTAGCCGCTGTTTGAACGCGTGATGTCAACATAACGGTGCCCGCAGACCATATATTTTAAAATGTGAAATACAACTGTCACTGATGCTTTCTCTTTTAGTGATAGTTTATCACCGTGTGCACAGTGTGTGTGTGTGTGTGCACGTGTACATACATCGCACGTGAATCAAGCCATCGCTGTTTGAATTTTGTTCATATATGTCAAGCAATGTTACTAAACATGACACTTTCGCTGCAACGCAATTGCGCGGATGCGACTGTCAGAGGAACGGTGTGCAATGCGGAAGTCCAGCGACACCAATGTCGTTGAACCGAACTTGGTCTCGGGCCTCCCCTAGGTAGACTTAGCCTTAAGTGAGCAACTGCAACAGTGTGACGACGTCACCACTGAGAAGACAAGGCGGCCAGGCATGGTGCTGTTGGCATAACCACCCCTTCATGCGTTGTGCCGGACCTTATAGGTGTTGCTATCGGCACTTGCCCCAACAGCCTACGCAGGTTATACGGTTTGTCTTTGTATAACATTCATAAGCTTTAATATGAATTACACTGTCAATTTTCACTCCTACATCACATCACGAAAATATATCTTTTGCTAAGGCAGCTGCTGCTCAGATTTTTCTATTCTGCGATCCCCAAACCACGTCTTTGTAAATTCATGTCCTTGCTCTGGAATCCTCTAGTCTCGGTGTGTGGAGGGGAAACACCTCCTCCTCCTCCTCCTCTCTTTTCTTCAAGTCTGATGACACTCGCTTGTTCTCTGACCCTGGCCTTCTGCCCGCCATATGCTACGCGCTGCTTTTAAGCTAATGGGCCCCAACATTTCTTAGCAATGCAAGGTTCTGGAGGAGTCGTGGCTCTCAATGAACCTCGCGACGTCAGACAGGGCTCCGCAGATCTGTCCGGGCGTTTTGCCGCCTGGTGGGTGGCACGGTGGTACAGTGGCAACACTCGCGTCCCGCAGCAAGGAGCTCTGGCGCTGGATTCCCCCTGGCACGGGTGCAGTCTTTTTGTGCCGAGTTCGAGCGTTATCTCCGTGTCTGTTGGATTCTCAAGTCCCCCCCCCACCCCCCATAACTACGGATGAAAGTTTCCACGGCTCGACGCATGATTATTGCTTTCCAAAGCAATCATCACTCATTTATTCGGTCAATGCAATTTTAACAAATAGGGGACAAAGCGTCTGGACAATGTTGGCGCTCGCTTACAATTTGGCTGCCTTCCTACTATCCCGCATGCCTGGAATCCCTCATGCCTCAAAGGCGTTCGTTCTCCTCTATTTTCAATATTGAACGAAGCTGCGCAACGCGTAGCAGGCTTTTAATTGAATATTATTATTATATAAGTTTAATCCAGACGCTGGGTAGATGAAATCGCTAAAACTAATTCTCGCTCCGTCGAGCGATGTCTTTCTCTCGCTCTCGTGCCTCTGTGGGATCTCAAGTCCATTTGTATTCATTTGGAACTGTGGTTCAGGTGGCATTGTCGGTTTTCTTGCACAACTTCAATGGGGCGCACAGCATTAAGTCCCAACAGTGTGTCTGCCTAAGGCCACTGCCGCCTTTTGTAAATTAACGAGAAAAAAACACTTAGGCGAACCTCAATGCGCCGCCGTCATTCAGCGAAGGTCATAAATTATGCAGCAAGCATTTCATATTCTACATGAGCAGTTTTTAAGCACATGCGTGGTTTATATCGTTTCATTTCATCAGCGATAATTTTTTACTTTTTTAAATGCGGCAACTAAAAAAAATACTGTAAGCGGTAATTTCAGTGAATTACATCAGTACTCTAATGGAAATAAGATAACCTAAGGCAACAACTGTGTGAGCTTTGATTACTTGCGTTTGCATAATTGTATCCTATGCGCTGAGATGTTTTAACTTATATATTTTTTAAACGTTATTGTTGCTGATTTTCCGTTCTTATGTCGTTGTTGTTGTTGTTGACGTGCCATTCTCTCCGCAGCTCCGTGCAGCGCTTTGTGACCCTCGGGTGAAAAGCGCTCGAGGAATGCAATTATTATACTATAATGCATTTCTTATTTCATATCATGGCTACGTTTCTTAATATTATTACTAGCAGAGTACCCGCCCTACATGTGACTTTGTTTCAAGAGTAAAGCGCGTTCTGCTGTTACGATTAGAGGCGAACGCGCTGATGGCACTTGTGCAAAAGTTGGAATTGAAAGCTCGGATCGTGTTAAGGCTTCAGAAGCGTGATCCACAATCAATGTTAAGTAAAGCTGAGAGACTGTGGTGTACACAACACGTGTGCTAATGAAGGGTGAAGGAGCATAGTGCCCTCGGTGTGGATATACGTACATACATACACACACTTGCTCCATTATAAAGAGACGAATGTAATTGCCTGTGCAAAATGATGGGGTACAGGGATTTTGTTTTGCTGATTACCAATAGTGGTGTCTTCAAAAGATTTTGGAAACGTCGTTGAGAGCATAGCATCAGTAATGATTAATTGGTTTTGTAATTACGCTGTTATTCATTCGAACTCAGCATAGAGGATCCTGTCCTAATCGAAGCCACCATGCTATTAAGCTTGTATGGCATCTGGTCGCTCAGCAAGACAGATCTGACTCAACATTTTGGAAGCAAATTTTACTCTCGAAAAAGAGACTGAGCCAAAATTTGATCAAACAGTTCTTTGAAGCCACCGCTTTCTGATGACCAACCGAGGAATTTTGTTGCGTGCTTAAAAAAAATTAACTTTTTAATTGTTAATCAGCAAAACACACTCCTTGCAGCCCGTTATATTTGACCAGCAAATACACCGGTTAATAGTTATCATGACCGTTTCTGAGGTGCACCAATTAATTCACTCTCAAAGAAAGGGGAAATCTATTCAGTTGCACAAGAAACTTCAGAGAGGTGGAAGGCAGTCATACGATAAGCCGGCGACAACATTGATCAGACACTGCTTCTACTATGTATTAAGGTGTTGTCGGCCAAACAGTGCGTGCTTTTTTAGCCACGGAATAAATCTGAAGTTCTCGGGAAAAAACAAACCAACTCCACGCAAACAGGCACTCGAGCTTGGAAGCGAACCCAAGTATTTCTTCCTTTTCGCACAACTTTCTCTTAAGATGTTTTTACAATGTTTTTTATCACATTATTTGACAATCATGAAATATTAACGTCATCTGAATATGCACACCGATTGAATAGGTAATAAAGAGCTGTGCAATACAATTACCGAAGACACGTCAAAGTTTTCACAACTCATCTCATCTCATTTTCAAAAACCGCTTAGTCCTGTACAGGGTCGCGGTGAGCCGGAGCCTATCGTGGCAGACACAGGGCGCAAGGCAAGGGTATACCCACGATGGGACGCCAGTCCATCACCGGGCACTGAGGGCAATTTAGTCTGCGAGCAAGTAACCTATGCAGCAGCATGCTTTTTGGACTATGGGAGGAAACCGGAGTGCCCGGCAAAAACCCACGCGGACACGGGTAGAGAACATGCAAACCCCACAGAGAAAGGCACCCGAGCCGTGATTCGAACCCGGGACCTTCTTGCTGTGAGGAGGCGACAGCGCTACCCACTGGGCCACCGTTTTCACGGCTATTCAATGAAAAGTTCAAATGCTTTACAGTTATGAATTCTCTACGAGGATTAAATATCAGGAAAATGAATACGTAATATCTTCATGCTATTTTATTCAAACAATAGTGAGCGATAATAAATGTGAATATTACATGTTCCGATGTAAGCTGACACGTGGCTAAGTCGTTTTTAGCTTATCATGCTGTGCATCATAATGTCAACTTTGTAATTGACAGTAAAATTACTTTCTGTCTATATGCATTTCCAAACTATGTGTAGCATGATAATGTATTACATTTGTGTAGTAATAATAATGTTTGCATTTTTATAGCGCCTTTCACCCGAGGGTCACAAAGTGTAGCACAGAGCACAGAAGGGCATTTCAAAAACAACATCAGACTAAATCAATCAAGTAATATAATGGCAATAAAATCAATGAAGGACATCAAATATCAAATGAAATAATTGCTAAAATAAATCAATGAAGGAAGACGCGTTCCTGAGCGGGCGCAGGTTAACGCGAGTCATCATTGTTCAAGCACACAGTGGTGAGCAGCATCAGCAGTCCCAGCCAGAGGATTGCAAGGTCTTACGGAACGAGTGAGTCTTGAGAAGGGATTTGTAGGCACGTTTCACCCAGTGGTCCTAAGACGCTGCAGGAAAATGAGGCGGGGGAGGGCAGCCACATGGTCATCCGGCGCCAACCCACCAAACGCTGCTTCTTATATATTACGATGGCATCGACCAATTCATCAAATAGGGGTTTTTTTGTTGGGAGAAACCAGGTTACCCAGTACAATCCCACGTAGAGCTGGAAGGGAACAGGCAAACTGCACAGAGAAAGGCACCCGAGACGGGAAAAGAACTACCATGGAAAAGGACCTCGTAAATTGTGAGACGCAGATGTTACCACCGTGCCACTCCGCCACCCAACACAGCTCAGGATATCCGCTCGTTTTCCTTGACCCACGATGCCCCCACTACAACTCAATGAGTTGGTCGTAGGCCATTGACTTTGGCGTTGAACAGGGGTCCCCGTAATGCCAAGGGAGTACCCTTGGCAATAACATCTGGCAATCCAGCAGAAATGGCTATTTTATAAAATTGACTCTGCTGATGTGACCCAGAGGGTTGAAACCTGTCCAGAGTTTGCCAGCTTTGTATTGATGTAGGATTGCATTGGTCGGTATATTAACCTCTGAGTCGTTCTCTCTTCGAATATCGTTAACAGTGAACAAATATGCGAGTGTTCTAAAGTGTATTTATTATTAGAATTGCTCTTAAGAGCTGCTCTTTCAGGCTGGAGGTGTCGAGCGTTCTTCCTCCTCTCGCCATCGGGACACCTCCCCTCTCACACTAGCTTCCTCATCTCTTGAACAACTTTACGAGAATTGTTTCCCAGCGCTGGCATTAAGAGTTTAAATTCTTGAGTTGCGACTCTGACCCTCGGGTAAGGTTGCGGATTTCATTCATGCGCCCTCTCCAAATCTGTCGAGAAGGCATTTTTTTAAATGATGTACTCGATGGTTTTCAATTGACCACAGAGAGCACTACCGCGTGATAATTGTTATAGCAGAGAGCTGAACCAACCGCGTCCACATCGAATTCTCTTCAAGGTGACCCAATCTCTTCAATGGAAGTTTACTCCACGAGGTTCCATTGTCGGATTACGAACCTCACCTTTGTTGCGAGTGTAGACAAACGCTGCTTGATGGCGTTGGTCTGAAAGGCGAATTTGTCCCTTTGATAATAAATAAATAACAACCTCTCTCCCGTTACATGTGGAGGGCGAATGGGATTCAGAAGTACTGTCTACAGAGACACGCCTGTTGACGCCCCCAACGTGGGATGCGAAACGTCGCGAACGTCGCGAAAGGAGCGAGCAGTAACACTCGACACGTCTGCCCCGAAAGATCATTCGTCGAGTACCCGTGTCAAACCTCCATCAGTGCAGAGAACACGGCACACATTATAAAGGCGAGACAGGGGAGCCAGGCTTATTGCCGGTAACGTGCTCAGTGAGCGCGTGTCAATGAACTACAGCGTGTGGCTCCGCGATTAATGCGAACAAGCCTTGCGAGTGATGACAGAGGAAGGGTGCTTGACTCACTCGCCCTTTGTTTATTACGACGGCTGAAAGCCTCAGGCAGCCCGCATAATGGGGAGCCTTTGGTCCGAATAATGGTAAATAGATGTATATTAGATGAATAAATGTTTATTGTTACAGCAGAACGTACGCAGTGAATTTGCAAGCTCTCAATGCGGGATTCCGACGACACCACGAACGTCCAAACACATAAAGTGTGCAGGTAAATGAACTTCCAGCGACAAACTGTGCAAAAACGAAACTCTCCCCGTAATCGTAAATATAAATAGCAACACGCAAAATTGGATAATTAAACAAACTCACAACACCAATTTGTACAAAGATAATGCCTCAACCATAATCATAAAGTAAACAGTAGCACAACATTGCACAACACAAAAGTGACAGATAATTCCAATAAATAAATAATAGACAATGCAACAGTGGCATGGGACAAACTGAAGAAGTTGAACAGATAGATCTCGTTATAAATAAATGTTCATTAGAGAGATCGATGTGATTACAGCACAGCGCACCCAGTGAGCTTGCAAGCTCTGAATTCGGAGGAGATCCCTACCATACATTTGAACACTACGGTGAGGGGTGGTAGTGCTGCCGCCTGACAGCAAGAAGCCCCCGAATTCGATTTCAGACTCGGAGATGATGGCTTTCTGCGTGGAGCTTGCATATTCTCCCCGTGTCAACGTGGGTCTTCACCAGGGTTTCAGGTTCCTTTTCACAGTCCAAAGATACGTTGACAACGTTAAGTTGCCTAATCCTCGGTGCACTTCGATGGACTGGCGTCCTGTCCTTGGTATAGCCCTGCCTTGCACCTTGTGTCTGCCGGGATAGACTCCGTTTCTATAGAATTAATCTGCTACCGGCAATGAATGAATGGACGAGAATACGTGTCAAAAAACATCAACAAAAAGCTGTGTATGCGGACACCTCAGGATGTATCGGTGCATAGTGAATATCAACAGTGAATAGTGAATATCAACGGTGAATAGTGAATATAAACAGTGAATAGTGAATATCAACGGTGCATAGTGCATATCAATGGTGCATAGTGAATATTCAACGGTGAATAGTGAACATCAACGGTGAATAGCGAATATTAACGGAGCATAGTGAACATCAACAGTGAATAGTGAATATCAACGGATGGCCGAAGGTTCATCTGGCTCCTCCTTTTCTCGCCAAACCTCTCCTAGACATCTCCCTCCATCCCCTTTTCAGCATTCGCTAATTCATTGTCTACATAACATATTTACTTTCCTCCTGTTTTTCATCACAACTCCCACTTGCTCCAGCAGAGTCCAGCAGCCAGTATATGGAGAGCTACAATTGGACTGGAGAGTACTTAACGTGCAACCCAGCACTGAGGAGGATGATGAACCATAGACTTAGCTGTTCACTTGAGACCTGTTGTTCTCCTAAAGTTTGAACCAGGGGCCTGTCCAGGTATAAACACCCTATTCACTCTGCGCGCGCCAACACTCTCAGCCCCGATAACGTTTCTTTCGTATTACAATACTATGAACAATATCTTTGGAAAAATGTAAAACGTGATATATTTGGATTTACAACTAAATTGCTTTCCACTTCATTGAATTCCGTTCCCAACCTTGAGCTGTTGGGTGCGCATGATCCCGTTTTTTTGCTTCTCTCCTGCATAATGAAAAGTCAATTGGCTACAAATCCCCAGCCTCTCAGCACTCGCACCGCATTGGTTGACGGCCGATAATGACGTCGTTTAAATGCATTTGCACAGCTCACGATTACGGAAAGCCTTTGACAGTTCTCATTTGGGCCCTCCACATTCTACTCTGCGGCATCCCTTTGCCATCGCTAGCTTTAATAACAACAACACAGGAAAAGCCCTTCCCCGTAGAAAAAAAATACAAGTGGCAAAGAACGCTTAATTATTTGGATGAAATAAATGTATGCATTGTAGCGATTGTGCGAAGATAATGATGGCTTGTATACCCGCAGATCAGTATCGGATTAGCATGCAACGTTCCCCCTCCCCGTCTCCGAAGGAAGATAATCGTGCAAGATACCCAGGGTCAGTTTTTAGGTCCCCTTTGCAGTGTTTTTATGATAAGCGGAACAGTGCTTGCTTTGCCGAGTCCGTGGTATTTTACGTTCATCTTGAGCAATGAAATTGGTTGCTTTCGCAGTTAGTTAGTCTATCATAATCTTACGCTAATTCGGTGGAAAAACAATTGCACCGTATTTGTTAGATTAGAGGAATCATTCAGTCTCAAAGTCAAAGAAATGAGGAATCATTGTGTCGCTTTTAATCATATTCATCCCAGCTACCCACACTTTACAAAACTTGAGGTCCCAAGTCAGCCGGTCCGTTCCAGTGACTGACAAAACATTTGTGGAAGCAGAGGTCCTATTATGCAAATCGTTTTTTTTCCAGAGATATTCCATCAATTTGAAAAGAAATGGGAGAGAGAAAGAAAAGAACTCCCATTTTTTATTATCCTTTAAAAATATACTTTCTTGGACTTTTAATCAATGGGGAAAGAGGTGGGGACACAGCAGGATGCAATGATGAATGAAAACAACGAGAGATGGTATGCGTTGCCACGTGTCTCTACTATTTCTGGATTTAACTTGGGATAATTCTTGATCCTTAAATCTTCGCAGTACAACCCTGGGCCCTCTCTTCCCACCCGTGCTGATTGATGGCCGTGTGAGAGTCGCGTCCACCCTCCATGTAAGCACTATGAGCACAGCACTGATAGATGGGCTTAATTTAGGCGCTGTATAACTTAGCGTGGCTGCACGTTAAACTTAAAACATAATCTCTTATGGCAGCCCTACTTAGAATCTGAAATTAGGGCGGAAATTAAATACTGATTCTTTTTTTCTGTACAAGGTACACCTTCCTAAAGATCACAACAGAACGGGCATTTTTCTGCACAGATGTAATGTAGGCTTTCGAACGGTTCAGTTTGATTTAGAATTGTTGTTTGATGTTTCGCGGCTTCGCTTGAATGGATTGAAAATGTAAAATATATATTAATTGAACCCTGTAATTATGTGGGCAGAGTAATCGTAATTTTAACTGATGATGACAATTAAGAATGATCATTCTGAGTACAATAAGTTCGAAATTTAATGAAACCCTCTGCAAAAGGCCACAGCTAAAATGATAGTAAAAATCCAAGTCTATTGCCCGAGGCTTTACAAAGTAACCTTACAGCCTTACACAACATTAAACAGAGCAGACGATGGGGCGGCACGATGGCGCAGTGAGTAGCTCGGTCGCCTCACAGCAAAAACAATCCGGGTTCGAGTCCTTGCTCGGGTGCCTTTCTGTGTGGCGTTTGCGTGTTCTCTCCCCGTGTTCGTGTGGGTTTCTGGCAGGTGCTCCGGTTTCTTCCCATCGTCCAAAGACACGCTGCTGCCTAGGTTAATTTGTCTGCTGAGTAAATTGCCTCCAGCGCCCTGCGATGTACTGGCGTCATATCCTGGGTATAACCCAGCCTTGCACCAACTGTCTGTTGGGATAGGCTCTGATCCTCCGAAACCCTATACAGTATTAAGCAAGTATTGATAATGGTAATGAGTCGGAAGAGTAATGCATTTCAATTATTTTATACTAGACCTGTAGTGAGTATCTTTATTTAAAATTATATTCTTGGAATATCTACCAAATCAAATAGTACAATTACGTTAAACATTACCAGTGCAGGCAATTCAATAAGTGTACAACTGAACCCATTAAACCTTACATCTAAAGTTATATTCGCGAATATCCTTATACCGTGCACAGCTTCATTTGGGACTGCCTTGGAAATCGTGACATTTTTGTCACCACACACGGTGATATATTTTTTACATTTCAGACAAATTTGCACTGCCAGATAATCCTTACTGTGAGTCTTCATTAGTTCGAGGCAGTCACCTCTGCCTTAAACCGGTACCCCTTTCAAAAATTGTAATTACACATCAACAGCACCTCACACGTGGCTGATTTGTTCATCGTGCAGCGTATGCCGACTTCTCGCGAATTATCCGTGCGGGTAAATGTCTGAGAGCCACGTGGCGATGGCTCGCCGAGCAGCGCTGCTAATAACACCGCCCAGTGCGCCGCGGGAAGTCCACGCAGTGCGAGCGAGTTTGTCTGCCATGCGGTTCCCGTGCTTGCTGTGAGCGGCCGCGTTCACAACTGTTGTGTTGTTCG
>JAZEWT010000002.1:532572-543045 GCA_036362905.1 Mordacia mordax
TGTATTCCTGCCTTACGCCCTGTGTTTCCGGGATAGGCTCCGGCTCACCGTGACCCTATACAGGATTAAGCGGTTTCAGATAATGAGATGAGATGAGACAATGTAAGATGTTTAAAAGCGACTTTCATCCTAAGGTTGCAGAGCGCTATAACATTGAGTTTTGATCAGATTGCAAGATTGCGATAATGTTGTATGTAGTTTAAATATTAAGTCGAACAAAAACTTGGAAAATGCAGTTTGTAATGATGTAGTTTTTCCAGGCGCAGTAGCTGGGGATGCCTCTAGCGTGTGGGGCGAAACGTCGGGCGGAGAGGAAACGAGCGACGCGGCTGTCCCGAGAGAGCAGCTTTTCGAAGCAATCATCAAATGTGGTATTGTACGGATTTGGGATTTTATGCGCCATACTGTTTATCAGTACAACGAATAATAATATAATATATAATGCACACGCTGTTCGTCCGATGTTGGAGGTATTCGAATGACTCAGAGGCACAAGCAAACCGCACTGAGGTGGGGGAGAAGGCAGCCACGCGATGATCCAGCGCCAACCTCTGCCAAACACTGTGTCCGACATACTTTGAAGTTGTCGGTCAATTAACGAGTGTGTTTTTTTTGTAATCGTGGGAGGAAACTGAATAACTCGTAGGAAACCCATGCAAAACAAGGGGAGAACGCACACACTCCACACAGAAAAGTACCCAAGGCTGGAATCAAACCGCCTCGGGCAGAACCTTCTTTCTGTGAGTCATGGATATAATCAGTGTATGTTCCCCCTTCTTATTGTACCGTAGGCTCTGCACGGGCGCCATGAGAAACGTAATCTCGTTCCTCTATTTCATGAAATTGTACACGGATGAGATGACAATAAAATGACTCTATCTATTCGAGCACGTGTATTGACCGGCCATCACGTGTCTCCAATGCTTGGGGAGGAAGTTTCCTTGGCACATCATTACCAGTTCTGGGGTGTCAGCAGAGAGACGGCAATGGGTATTCACGGCTGCGGGCTGGGTGTATCAGACTTCAAGGAATATAAACACCGAATGTAGCCCAAAACCTTCTTGGCTGTTTGTAATAAGGTGCGCATTTGATCCCATGAACGCAATTGCTTTGCTGGATTAAAGAGATTCCATGAGGCCGTATCGCCGATCCACGTGAAAGGCGTTGTTGCACAATGGATTTCACAATTTGTGTGTGGGTGTGCATCCGCCTGCAGACAAGGTCGGTGGCTTGCAACAACATCACACAGTTGCACCGTTATTTACAAAGTTTAATTACGCCGCTAATTAAAAGTCATGTTTAATTAAGAATGGTTAAGATACAAAATACGTACCAGAATATTAATCAAGTATTTAAAACACGTCCGGGCGATGAATGCTTCATCCGCGCGTCTATGGACATTTCGCGGACCGAGTTTAATGAATATTCTCCTCGTCAGCGACGCAACAATCACGATTCTTATGCGGTGGTGCTCACTGGGGGGAGCACGCACGCACGTCGGAGAAACCCCACCATTCATACGAGAGGTCCGCTCGTAACTCCTTTAATCGTTGTCTTGCCCTGCTCTCGGCGTGGCGCCACAGTGCTGAGCGCATCCGTGCGCTCAGCGGTCATCCTGTATCGCCCGCACGGCCGCAGATATTGATGTGCTCATTGCGTCATCAGTGCACAACGAGCGTGACCTCGATATGACTCCGCAATCTCTGTGTTTTGATTCACGCATTGATTTATGAAGGTAATAACCTCGCACAAAGGGCTTTAATTAAAATCAAGTCAATCAGATGAAATACCTTTTCTTCTTCTCGGGCATTTTAAATTAATAATTAATAAATGAATAATTGCATTTCTAGAGCACTTTTCACCGCAGGAGGCACAAGCGCTGCAGAGAGAACGGCACCGTCAACAGCGAGATAAGAACACCAAATCAGTGACCATAACTTTTTTGTGGAGATTTTTTTTTTACAAATGCGAGCTGTGGATAGAACGACGTCAGCATTAGGACAATTCAACTGAAGTCAAATAGTAGCAATACTATATAGAAGGCCATAGTCTGATCGTCAAGCATCAATTGGATAGGTTCAGCCTTGGACAATTAGTGTGGGGTTCTGACAAGAAAAACTTCTGTTTTGTCGCCATTAAGTTATCGAACTTTTGAATTGAGCCAGGTATTCACAGTTGACAGTGAGTGACATGCAAAGACCAGACGCATTGATGGATGATTTTGCGTGGATATAGATTTGGATGTCATCGGCAAAGCAATGGTAGCGGAGATAGAGGCTGCGCAAGATCTGGCCAAGAGGTTGTCTGTAGATGCTGAAGAGGAGTGGGGCCGAGAACTGAACCTTGAGGAACTCCAGACAAAACAGGATGAATATCTTAGTTTTGTCCTCCGAGGCTGACAAACTGCTTCCGGTTAGACAGGCAGGGGCTCAGCCAATGCAGGGCACAGCCAGAGACCCCTATACGCTCAAGTCGTTCAAGTAAGATCAGGTGGTCAACGGTATCAAAGGCAGTGCTCAGATCCAGAAGGACAAGGATACTTGGCAAACCTTCATCAACAGCAACGAATAGGTTATCAACTACTTTTACCAGAGCAGTTTCAGTACCATGGCCGAATCTGAACCCAGATTGGCAGGGATCGAGGAGGTCATTGTTAAGAACGTATTTCTGGAGTTGAGCGGCTACGCATGTTCAAAGATCTTAAAGATGAAGGGTAGATTTAAGATGGGGTGATAATTATCAGGGACGTTGCAATCGAGAGCAAGTTTTTTGAGCAGGGGGGTAACTGCAGCACATTTGAATAGTGGGGGAACAATATCAGAGTGAAGTGAGTTATTTAGCAGATTAGTGACACATGTGGCAAGGGATTTTAAATTTGCCCGGATGATTTTGGATAGGAAAGGGTCCGGGAAGCAGTTTGTGGCCTGAGATCTGGTAACTAAGGAAGAAACTTCAGATTCCGTTAATTCAAAAAATTCCAGGAGTTGTGAGGTCAAGAAAGGTGGAGAAACATTTATTGAGGTGTTGGTTGGTGATTGAGGCTGGGTAGAGATACAATAGGCTTCAGTTTTTTCTGATAAAAACTGAATCAACTGATACGCCTGATTCATTATTGAAGGGAGGTGAGAGTGAGTGACTGGTAGGACGAAAAGAATCTTGAGCTTGTCGCAGGTATCAGCCAGAATACTGGAAAGATGGCTGGTACGGGCATAATCAAGTGCCTTCGAGTTATGGATGAGCTGTTCCTTAGAGATCTGAGCTTAAACAGTGAGGCCAGATTTTCTCCAAGTCCGTTCAGCCCTGCGTGCATTCGCTGTGGGATCCCGGAATTCAGCAGTACACCAGGGGGATGGTTTTCCGCCTGAGACATAGCGTGATTTTAATGGGGCCAAATCATCCCGTATGCTTGATAGCACGTCATTGTAAGATTCTGCTGTCGCATCAGAGGCAGAGTGAGCCGAGGCAGAGTGAAGTACTGTTGATTGCTGCAGTGAATATGTCTGGAGTGAGGGCGCTAAGGTTTCGAAATTGGATTTGGCGCTTGGTGGTACTTGAAGATCAAACCACACAGCAGAGTGATCAGACAGACTAGGATCAGTGATGGACAGGTTGGTTACCACCCATATACCCCATGAGCAAACCAGTTGATGAGAATGGCTGCATCCGTGAGTGGCGGATGTCACGTATTGAGTGAAGCCAAGTGAGGTCAGAGTGGCCTGATTGAATGTGAGAACATAATCTTGATGATGCCAGGTCTCTGTTAGGCAGACTAGGTCCAGGCTGTTGTCCGAGATCAGCTCAGTGATGAGTGGGGCTTTTTCGGTGTTCAGAGAGCGCACATTGAGCGGAGCAAAGCTGGTTTCTGTTGCAGGCAATGAGCGTGCAGGAAGAGGTGCGCTAACCAGCAGTATTGTTAGCAAGCAATGTCGAGCTGCAAACGCTCTAACTTGTTTCCTCTCTAACTTGTTTCCTCTCTATGTAAGCCTTAATATGGGGAGGGGGTTAGGAAAACAGTTGCAGGCAGGTTAATAGGCTTTTTGCTGGCACCTCGATGGATGTAACAAGGCCGTTGAAGAATCATCAGCTCACGGCAAATGGCCAGAAGGTTGGGGTTCCAAGGAACCGATGTCGGAGGAATTAAGCAATTTAGAGCTGCACGTGTGTAGATGATCATATCGAATAGGGACCGAAGCCCAACTCTAGAGACAATGTGCGCAAGGAAGGGCCACACTCAGGGTGCGATGCATCACTAAACTGTAGACTTTATGGATAGATTATATAGACAGTATGTATAGACTGTATGTATAGGCTGTGTCGTGTGTAAGGCACGTGTGGTGTGTGTGATTAGTGTGGAGGTGCGACCTGGCCATATAACAAGACTGTGTGGTTATGTAATATTCTGGTCAGCAAAGACAACAGAGCAATGAAGAAGTTAACAATGAAGATGAAATTAGTCTCTCGGCATGTATTGAATTGCGTACAGCAGATTGGACTATGTATTGAATTTTGTATAGCGGATCGGTATATATATATTGAATTATGTACAACGGATTGGTATATGCAATGAATTGCGTACAGCGGATTGGTATGTGTAATTTGTATTGACGGTATAAAAACTATAGACTGTATACAATTGACTGTAGTTATATAATATCTTGTGTAGTTATATAATATACTATGTGTTGATATAACAGACCGTGTGGATATGTAATTAGAATATAGACCAAGTATAAACTATCGACCGTGTTTATAGACTGTATAGAATATATACTGTATGTAATCACTATAGACTGTCAGTAAAGACTGCCGACTATATAGGATTATGTTGGTGTGACGCGGTGAGTGCCGCTGAAGCGAGTTGAACGGCGGCTCTGCCGACCATAACAATAGCACACGAAGCAACGAGACGTGACAATAAAGAGTATAGAGCAGAGTGTGTGCACGGTTAAATGAGAGGGGGAAATGTGAGTCTTAGGGTTGGTGGAACGAGGTGAGAGAGTGTGCGGTGCGAATACTCAGAACGATGATGAAGTTATTTTCTGGAGGCGCTGGGAGAAAGTTTAAACGCGAGGCAGCAGCAAGGCTTCACTCGCTTAACGTATAATGATTCAAAACTAACTAAGAATTAAACATAATAGAAACAAAACCAAGGTAACAGTGATTGAATATTGTAGACTTTTGCAAAACTCTGAAAGTTTTCTTAAAACTGGTGTTTGTAGAGCGGCTATGAGCGACGCGTCCCTGCTGTTTATGTCACCAGGATATATAATAATAATAATAATCAAGGTGTAATATTCACAGTTATGCCGAGTAGGGTAATTGTTTTAATGAAAATACGCTCTTCAACCCGGTGCGTGAATTCCCCGTAACTTGATTTGCATTATCCCTGGGACAAACCCTCGAAGTAATTTTGCTCTCGACACACGGATTAAAGAGGTGTTGATGTTAACGCACCGGGGGTGGCACAAACATAAAATGTTCTTCACAGTGACGAGTAGGACACAGATCACGGTCATGTTAACAAAGGGAATCTCATAGAGATGTCACCAAGGTCTGTATAGAACAACATACATCTGATGACGAACGGTGCAATGGAGGAGATGATGGTGGCGCAGCCTTGTGTTCATAACGGCGTGAATCTGAAGAATGGCAGTGAAAAGATGGGTCCCCGCGGGTGACATCATCATAACAGCCCACTGCAATCATCACAACGAATTGTTACACAGCTCAAGGCCACAATTTAGCTGAAAAGTATATATCTAACTGTATGTATAAAGCCGGATGATACCTCCAGCATGGGTGAAAAACCGTCGCAAAGGCGAGAGAAGGAACATTCCACTGGGCTGTCCTGAAAGAACAGCTATGGAGAACAGTTATCATGCATTGAACCTGAGTTCAATTCCCAGCAATGTGTTAGTCAATGGCGAGTAATTTCTACTGGTGGATCATCAGTAGCTGTTGGAGTTCATTTATTCATACGACCATCATGATTGTGATGACCTCATTGCAGTACTGCCTCGATTTTCGTCCCACTTGAGAATTGCTCCCAAGAGAAGGAACACTCGACACGGCCAACCCGAAGAAACAACGATGGAGACCAATTCTCTTACATTGAGTGGTGAAAACCTACTTCACTGCTCCGGATGCTGAATGGCTGTAACGTATAACGCACAAACAACATTTAGCGGTTATATATCACCATAGATGCATGTGTGTGTGTATATATAGTGTGGAAGAGTCGGCCAAATTTCATCCAGAGGGGCTGTCTGCAACCCCCTCTAGTGGAAGAAGCCCTTCAGCCAACAGCGGGTTACGTAAGGAGATGCAGGGCTTAACGTTAACCCACATACGAGGTGGTTATGTACTCGTGTGTGTACGTGTGCTATGCACCTCAAATAGTCGTTACAACCGCACTCTTTAATACACTAAAGCACTAAGATGTGATTGACTGTGGAGCAGAAGCTGGGGATTGAGATTTCCTGGAAGAGAGGACACCGCAATTAACCTGCAGCCAGCGCGTGGAATGAGTCTCACACTCTGTTGATTAAACTTCGATTTTGTTTTTCAGTTTGCGGCACGGCGAGAAGGAATGACATAGGGGTATGCAGGGCAGTGGTCAAAACTGTGTCTCTTCTTATTGTGTTACTGTAATTCGGTTTGCAGAGCAATAACGAAATGCTCAAATGTTTTTTTGCACCAAAGGCAATGGGGGCGTAGAATTCGCTATACCCCTGGCCCTATCCAGGTTTAAAGCCTGCTTAGCTTCAGAGATCTTACGATATTACTCATGATTTGGCCACGACATTTCCTTGGTAGAGGATCTTATAAGTGTGGCTGCACTTGGGAGATGAATGAGTGAGAATTTTAAATGTTTAGATTGCACTTTTAAAATCAGCCGTCTTGTGGAGACCCCAAGCTCATTATGTTTCTCAAATATAAATGTGGAACAATAATATATTAAAGCGAAATGTCTTATTTACGCTACAGCCAAATTACTCGATGTACGTTTATTATGCAAAGTGGCCAGAGCACGCTTGACAAAAAATATATTACACCTACGCATACGAGATTATTTTGAAACGTTTCCTTTGTGAAATCTTGGCGTGAAAAAATATTTCAAAGTGAATCGCACCTGTTGCTAATTATGCTTTCATGCATTTATGCATGGCGGAGCAGAGATCCAGCATCTCTGAACACGAAAACTGTCCACTCCGTCGAGGCGGCTCGTATTTCCGCGGTGGAGAAAGATGAGTCACGTTTATAAAACAAATGTCTACGTTGTCACTTACAATGTCTCTCACGGCAACGCGCTCGGTGCACAGCGGCACTTTGAGAGAGCACGGTGTGACTCAGCGGCACTTTGAGAGAGCACGGTGTGACTCAGCGGCACTTTGAGAGAGCACGGTGTGACTCAGGCCACACGACCATCGGGCAGCCGAGGTTGATGGCAGCGTCGGTGCTCTTTGCAGTCGGTGTTAATTACGCACGCTGGCAAATGATCACATTGAGCACTCCTCGGGTTCAGCTGTGTGTCTCTGTGTAATTGACGTACAGGGCGCAGCGTAAGTCGCTTCACGGAGAATAGTGAAATGGCGTTGTGAGGAATAACACGTAATAGTTATGACATTAATTGTTAAGCACCTCGTCCATCGTGCTCCATACAAACGTTGCATCGCTGGATCAGTGAAGCAAAGCACGGTGTCGCAGTTCAGCATTATTATTCAATAGCTCGAACGCTTCCCATCTGAAGAAATCAATATCGCTAGAGTGACGCGTACGCCACGCGCCGTATTGTTCACAGGAAAGCGGCGCCGATTCATTTTCCAATTGTTCGCTTTGTGTTTCGGTTTCACGAGTTCGTTTTGTTTTCGGAAGTCGCCACACACGTGTGTGTTGAGATTAACATACATTTCAATGTGCGTGTCTGATGAATTCAAACCTGGGACATCGAACGCACGTGCTTCTAGATGAGAAACCTCGACCGTCTTGCGCCAGCTTGGTGACCGAGAAACACGTGCAGCAGAGCAGCAGCAGCAGCAGCAGCAGGCGCAGCAGGCGCAGCATGCGCAGCATGCGCAGCAGGCGCAGCAGGCGCAGCAGGCGCAGCAGGCGCAGCATGCGCAGCAGGCGCAGCATGCGCAGCAGGCGCAGCAGGTGCAGGACTCGTCATCTGCTGCAGCAGCAGGCGCAGCAGGCGCAGCAGGTGCAGGACTCGTCATCTGCTGCAGCAGGCGCAGCAGAGCGATTCGCGCACACTTTCGTGCAGCACCCACGGAACGCAGTGCACGGGATTGTGCTGCGTTTGTTTTAAAGTGGATGTGGAAGTCTATTGGTTGCGAGTTATTATTTGTGCCGGCTAATATTAAAACTCTGCACGGCTGCCAGACGCTCTGTGTACAAGTCTGACTCTTCCCCGCTTCTCCTTAAGTGCACATTGCGTTTCTGCAACGAAGGCATGTCACAGCTTTAATTACATTTCTTGCCTCCCGCCTGGTGCTCAAGGTCCATCTCCTCCGCAAGGTCTCGGTGTCCCGTCGCTGATTTCTTACATTTCAAATGCATTTATTCACTAAAACATGAGTCCGTGATCTCAATCTGCTTCGAAATGGAAACACAGTGGCCAGTGGTATTTTGCCAAAAAATCCTTTCACTGCAGGATAATGGCTATTTACCAACTGTAATCTTTAGTCAACAGACCTTTATTGCACGAAATAAGGGGCTTCTGAAGCTGAGGTGAGCTTTGTTTACTAAAGCATCGGCAATCTTAAAAGTAAATTTCATTGGGAGCAAAGTGGTTTCCCTTGTTTGGATGGGTCTATAGATATCAGGTAATTGTTGAGAATCCACCATGGACGCGGTGGTATAACGCTTTTGTCGTTCAAACATAGAGACAAATGTGTATTTCAGTGGCTTATTTATATTATATAATAACAATAATAATTGCACTTATGGAGCGATTTTCACCCGATGGTCACAAAGCGCTGCACAGAGCTGTGGAGAGAACGGCATGTCAGCAACAGCATCAGAGTAGATCAATGAAAGTAAAGTAATGACTATAAATTAATGAAGGACGTAAAATAACAAGTAAAGTAATTATTAAACAAATGAACGAAGGAATAAGTGTCCCTGAACAAGCGCAAGGTCAACAGTGAGCCATCATCCAAGCACACAGCAGTGAGCAGTATCAACAGTCCTAGCGCCAGAGGACTTCACGGCCTTACTGAACAAGTGATCTCCTGTGGTGGGTTAAAGTGTGGGTAGAACCACCTCTTCCAGGATATCTAGCCAATGTGTTAGAACAGTCCAAATGTCGTCTCGAGTGGCCATTCTCAACCGATAGATCTCGGCCCATCTTAGGGCGGTGAGCGCCACTGATTGGCCTGAGGAGACTGTGTGAGTAGGCCTTGAGGTGCAGAAGTTTGAGAACCCTTGCTCTCGAGAGGCTCTACAGCAGCCGTTTATCTCCGCCTTGACACTTATATTATTTCGCATAAAATGGTCATGAAATCAATTTCACAGTGTTGCATGCCTTACAATTGAAATGTTTGTACTTTCAAACCAACTGCAACTTTCTTAGCCTGTACATTCTTTTAATTCCACTTGTGATGTTCAGAAATAATAATTTTGCACGCGATGTTGTTTCAAATTCCACCGGTTAACATTCACTGCTCTCGTTCGTTTCGATGTTAGCAGAGCAGCCATTGATTAATGGCAGTGTCGGTGCCCCGCATGAACAAACGTGAGATTAGAATCCACTCATTCAAGAGAGCGGACGATAGAAATATTTTACATGGTCGCATTACTTAACGCAATCAAGTGGCAAGTGAACACCATTTTTTAAAGCTGTGTTCGTATTTCTGCCAGTAAACGTGTCATGATGTTTTTCTTGGTAAAATGATGTGTTCTCTTCTTAAGTAATGCAATATTCTCGGCAGCTACATACCAATATTGAAGTATGCTCTTGTAGGGATTTGAAAACTTTTTTGTTAATGAACATGTTATTAGTAGAAACATTCAGTTCCTCACGTATTTTACATATATATATAAAAAAAATGTGCTTTGCTATTCAGGAAAGAAATTAAAATCCATACAACATAAGTTAATTGTTTTGATGATTGCTTGCCAAAGCTGTACTTTCAGAACAGCCGCGTCGATAGCCAAATCGAACGCTCAGAGAGAACGCCTGCAAAAGGCTTCAACGTGGGAGGCGAAACGTCGCGAAGGAGAGAGGAAAAAGAACGCTCGACTGGCTATCCCAAAAGAGCAGCCTTGTCAAGCAATTGTCATGCATGGAGCCGTGAAAGCCGACATCAGTAATAGGCTTGGGCGGCGCGGTGGCGCAGTGGTTAGCGCTGACGCCTCACAGCAACAGGGTCCCGGGTTCGAGTCTCTCGGCTCCGGTGCCTTTCTGTGTGGAGTTTGCATGCTCTCCCCGTGTCCGTGTGGGTTTTCGCCGGGTACTCCGGTTTCCTC
>JAZEWT010000002.1:548609-562624 GCA_036362905.1 Mordacia mordax
TTGTTCTTCAAGAAGAGTTTATCATGGTGCAGGAAGAGTTTATCATTGTTCTTCAAGAAGAGTTTATCATAGTGCAGGAACAGTTTATCATTGTTCCTCAGGAAGAGTTTATCATTGTTCTTCAAGAAGAGTTTATCATAGTGCAGGAACAGTTTATCATTGTTCCTTAGAAAGAGTTTATCATTGTTCTTCAAGAAGAGTTTATCATGGTGCAGGAAGAGTTTATCACGCTGACTTTTTTTGTGGGAGAGCAGCGCATGTGTATATTGAGCTACTGGGTTATCTTGAGCTTTACTGTGGAAACACGACGTGCCTATGCATTGACTAATGTAAGGCTCACTCGTCCCAGGCGCTTGATGTTTTATGTATTTTTCAATCTCTTTGGTTCTCCACAGAGAGAAAATATAATTCAGTTCTACCAAGTTATAGTCCAGCGAGGACACGTGTGATCGTCTGGTTGGTTCATTCATTCATGATCAATACCCGCTGAATCCGCCGGCACAGGGGGAGGGGGCAGAGCCTATCCTGGCCAACAGAGGGTGCAAGCCGGGGGAATACCCCTGGTGTGATGTCAGTACATCGCAAGGCACGGTTTTTGGTGCAATTTACTCAACGAGCCAATTTACCGAGGCAGCAGCGTATCTTTAGACGGTGGGAGGAAACCGGAGTGTCAGGGTAAAACCCACGAGAACACGAGGAGAACACGCAAACCGTCTGCATCGTTTCCTTGTGAGCCTGCACGTTTCAAGGTTTAAATTGAATACTTTGTCTTCACTGTGAAAATTGCCTTTGTGAAAATAACGATAATGGTTGCACTTCTGGAGCGCTTTTCACCCGAGGGTCACAAAGCGCTGCACAGAGCTGTAGAGAGAACGGCGTACATCGCTGAGTGGCTGGAAAACTGCTGCCCTGGTGGTGTAGCGGGGAGCCACGCTCTGCCAGCGTGCCACGTAAAAGAGTGGTGCGAGGTTAATCAATGCCTCGCTTCGGACCAGCGGTCAATGCAGATGGAGGCAACACGGGGCTGCTGTTTCTGAGAAAAAACCCTCCTCGCTCGTGTCTCCGGCACCACAGTTGACCTCCCACATTGCAGGCATCATCGTCATGATTCGGCTGTGGTTTTCACCTTTGCACGAGTTAGTGCGGCGAGTTTGTTTACTTTCTGCAGTCTTGTGTGGTATTTCATTATGCGCGTGTAGTGGATGTAAGTTCGCGGGCCATTTGGTTCAATGCGCTGTTACGTTGGTCGTGAGGACGTGAGTTGTGTCGTAGGAATCTCACATCTACAGCTTGCAAGCTCACTCGGTACATTCTGCTCTAATGATACACATCTATCTGGAGGAGGAACGCTTGACACGGCTATCATGAGAGGGCAGCTCTTCAGAACACTTCTGATATGTCAAGCCGTACAAACCTACATCAATGCACAGATACAGCCACTGACTGGCAGAATGCTTGTGGTGGGGTAAAGTGTGGGTACTCCCATTTCTTACAAAGCTATGGTGAGAAATGCAGCTCAATATGCCCTTGGGTCGGCTCTGAAGGCTTTCTGAAGCCTCATATGCCAGCAGTTATCTTTGCCTTGTAATTTATAATTGCGTCTTCAATGTGTAAATTGCTATTTCAAAAATATTCGGAGTATTGCAATTGGAATGCCTTTATTTGTCATTGCACAGCTGTACAACCAAATTTAGAGCAACTCCACAGTGGTATAAAATAAATAAATAGACAAACTATAAATAGACACACATTTGCAGCAAATCAACATATAGTTATATGTGCATTAGTATAAAAATAATAGAAAAAGCAAGTATAATATCCATAACACTTGATGGGTTAGTGCAATGCACTGACTACGAGTCAACATATATTATTGCACCTGTCAGAATGTACAGGTGTTATTGCACAGTTCCATGCTATCATTGCAACCTCGGAGTTGCTTAACAGCGTTCAGTTCTCTGATGGCACTTGGGTAGAAACTGTTCAAAAGTCTGGAAGTGCAGGTCATGGTATTAAAATCATTAATAATTCTCTGCGAAAAAAGCGGGTTTGAAATAATTTACAAAGCACTGCTTTATGTTTTATTGAACATTTTCAACATTTTTTTGTGACAATGTAACGATCGCTCGAATTAAATTTAAAAGTGCATTTTCTTGTTACACAATTCAAACGGGAAGCTTCACGTGAATTGAAACAGTGGCGAATATAGCATACTACCGTGTGGTATACACAAATGTGAATCGAGTACACATTGCGTGTTATAAATCAGATCCCCGACAATGTTATGATCATTACACGTTGACTCGGGTACCTTTCTGTATGGCATTTGCACGCTCTCACAGTGTCCGCGTGGGTTTTCTCTGGGTACTCCGGTTTCCTCCCGCAATTTAAAGACATGCTCGCCAGATTAATTGGCCTGTTGACTAAATTGCTCCCGGAACCCAAAGATATTGTAATTTGCTTACCCATTCTCCGTTGAACAACTGTTAAAAATAGCTGCACAGCTCAACGGTTCCTTCCAGCTTTAAATAAAACGAATTGCAGCACTGTGGCAAACAAGCGTGGGGTATGCTTGGCTAGCTCATCCTCAGTCTACGCACAGCGGGAGGTAATCCGCAGTCGTCTGGGAGTCTAATTGAGAGCACGGATTCATTGAGAGCCCAGTGCCACCCGAAAGTGAGGCATCGATTTGTATCTTAAAACAAATATTGGGCATTGTGCAATCTACGTAACCTTTGCATAGGCGCAGCCGCTCTTGAACACCGTGCCTTTCATCCTTGATGACTTTCCTCATCACATCTCCATCAAAATGTGATATTTATCCGCGTTTTCTGAGCGCTCGTTGTTGTTGGAAACCCCCCGTGAGGCTGATAAAGCGCGTTTATTGATTTTTGTTAAATGTCTCGTGTCAAGGCTTTCAATTTTGCCAGTGGTTGCACATGGTACAGCCTAATGTTGCGTAAGCGTAATAATGATAATACAGTAATTGACACTTGCGCTATAGCGTAGCTGTGCGCACGAGCGCGTCGTGGCTTCTTATGAAATCATTTCGAATCGAGACCAGTATAACGATGGGATCTCACCGCAGCTCTGCGCAGTATTTTGTACGGCACAATATCTGACGTTTCGCTGCGTGGGCCAGGATCAAATTCCCTTTTCGAAGACGTTTCGGTTCCTGAGGATGCTCCCGGTACGTGGACTTAAACGTCAGCTACATTGCCCGAGCGGTGCGCAGTGCAACGCGAGATCGCTTCGGAGCGTTAAACATTGAGAATATTGCAGACAACAAAGAAAATGTTGCGTGTACATTTGAACCAAACGCGAGCTTTGAAATCATAGACGTAATTCATTACCCGAACAAAAAATATATTTATAATACGAGAATAACGAGTGTCATTAAAAACAATCTTCAACAATAAGCGCACTATGAACTAGCCATTATATGCGGACACCTCGTCAACAGGAGGAAGTGAAAACATAATTTTTTTTCACGGTAAAATGAAAAACCCAATGAACACACCCCGAAAATGAAGCGCAATAATGAGGTCATTTATTGTGAAATCCATGGACGAGTCCACTGAGCAACGCGTATCGACATGTTTGGACGAATGGCTGCACAGCAACTGTGGCCGGGCGCTTTGCACCGTCGTCCGTGCTTCCCACGCGCTTTGCACCGTCGTCCGTGCTTCCCACGTGCTTTGCACCGTCGTCCGTGCTTCCCACGTGCTTTGCACCGTCGTCCGTGCTTCCCACGTGCTTTGCACCGTCGTCCGTACTTCCCACGTGCTTTGCACCGTCGTCCGTGCTTCCCACGTGCTTTGCACCGTCGTCCGTGCTTCCCACGTGCTTTGCACCGTCGTCCGTACTTCCCACGCGCTTTCCACCTTCGTCCGTGCTTCCCACGTGCTTTCCACCGTCGTCCGTGCTTTCCACGTGCTTTGCACCGTCGTTCGTGCTTCCCACGTGCATTGCACCGTCGTCCGTGCTTCCCACGTGCGTGCGGTCGCTGCTAGTTGACTCTGATTACACTCTGGAGATTAGGTTCAACAGCTCCTTCTTCAAGTCACAGAACGACACGGCGGCGTGGTGAGTACCGCTGTTGCCTCGTAGCAGTAAGTAGAACCTGGGTTCGAGTTCTGGCTCGGGTGCTTTTTTCAAGCGTGGCGTTTGTGGGTTCTCACCGCTTTCGCCAGGTCCTTCGGTTTTCTCCCACAGTCTAAAGACGTGCTGCCGAGGTTAATCGCCATGGAGAATTGTCATCGGTGCGCGGAGATGTCACTTGCCTATCCCTTTCCGCTGGACAACTATTAAAAACAGCTACATTGCTCAAGGGTTGCTTGCAGCTAACGTATAAATTGTTCTGACGTAGATTTTCACGGCTCGATGCATGACGATTGCTTCGAAAAGCTGCTCTTTTGGGATAGCCGTGTCGGGCGCTCCTCCTCTCTCTGACTGAGTCATAGAATGCCTGAAGATGCCTCCAACGCGGAAGGCGAAACGTCGTGAAGGAGAGAGGAGGAGCGCTCGACACGGTGATGCCGAAACAGAAGCTGTTGGAAGAAATCATACAAATATAAATTGGCTAACTCACTGCCCACCGAAACTAAAGCCCGGATCGCTGTGTGTGATTTGCTAATAAATAGTGGGCTTGAGGACAAAACTAATGTATTTTCTTATTCTTGGTACGTGGAGAATAAAAAATACAATTATCATTTTCTATAACCGTGCATTCCTCCAGTCGCCTGCGTGTTATTCGTGTGCCCCCGGGGAATGTGCAGTCTGGATCAATTAATTAAAAAGTCTCGGGGTTGTAAATCACGCGCTACAATCCAATGGCGAGCTGAACACCATAAACCCCCCTTCAGCAGCGCCGCACGTAACGGGAATGGATTGCTATATCGATGTTAAAACGAGTAACGTCTCAGGCGCTAACCTGCTCGCAACACAAAGACCTCGTGAGCATTCCCACAACGATCCTGCGCCTCTCCGCGCGCAGCAGGAAGCGATGGAGGTGCGTTTGTGTCAGCTGAGACCATACTGCTCTGTCCTTCGCTGCTCGAGCGCACGAGTCGCGACGCCGCTCTTAGTCGTCACGAAACGTCACGAAACGTCACGAGTAACGGAAAGGACGAACGGTAGAAGTGGAAGAAGAGCTGCCGCCTCGCGGCAAGAAGCTCTCGGGTTCGACACATACATTCCTTTGTATGTGGCGTTTGCATGTTCTTCCCATGCTCACATGGACTTTTCATGGGTGTTCCGGTTTCCTCCCACAGCTCAAAGAGATATTGTTAACAAGGATAATTGTCCTGCCGACTAAATTGCCCCCAGTGCCCTGCGATGAACTGTCATCCCATCATTGGCATAGCCCTGAATGGGATACCCATCCAGGTGATAGGCTGCGGCTCACCTAGACCCTCTGCAGGACGAAGCAGGTACCAATGTCACGCTGTAGGTTTAAAGCGACGTTATTTTTCTTTTCAGTTCCTCGCTGTGTTTTGTATCGAATTCATAATTACCTCCACCCCCCCCACGCCCCTCCGCGCCTTCATGAGCCTGGCTATTGTTATTTCGTTAAAGCGAGATGATAGTGGCGCTCGTTGTTTGCCCGCCGCCGGTGTTTTCCATTTCCGCCCCCCTCCCCCCACGTAACTCTGCGACAACGGGCAGCAGACGGGGGGGGGGGCCCGCAGGGACGCAGGGGCAGATTTGAATTTGAAAGCGTGCCGATATACAAAAGCGCCCGCAGCGCCTCCGTGTGAAGGTGAGGCGCCTTTGTGAATTTAATAACCGTGTTTATCGGGAGGCTCACAGCCAAACGCCGCTGGGAAATCCGGGGCTAAGGAGCAGAGGGCGTTCTGTGTTTCGGATCAAATGAGACAGCGCTGGGAGGAGCGCTGGCTTCGACAATAGCGGCAGTGTTATTGATTGAAATAAGTAGTAATTAATGTGCTCCGTCACACTCGGAAGCTTATGCAAGTCGAGAGGATTCATACCCCCCCCCCTCCACGTACACCCCCCACTCTCTTTACCTCTGTTCCTCGCTCAACTGCATCGGAAGCGGAGCGATCCCAACACGAACACCGTGCAAGAATCAGTCAGAATCACGGAGAACGTAAGAGGGGGGTTTTTCTCTCTCTCTGGTGAGGAATAAATCCTTAAATTGCTGCGTGCAGCGCGAGGTGGCAGAGTCGTTTGGAGTTTTTATTTGTTTAAGTAATGTTCCTGAAATCACATTGCTGGGCAAACTCACTTTTCAGGAACAAACACGAAAAGCCGAGTCACTGCATTGGTTTAGTGAGCAACGAACACGCAAAGATTTGCTAGCGGATTGGGAAATGCTAAAGTTGGATGATAACAATATTACAGTTTTTAACACGCCGATCAAATGCTCTGCCTGGTCATGGACAAGACATGGGGGGGAGGGGGGGGGGTCATCCAGGCGTTGTTATCGGGCATTTCATTCATGAGGATTTTTTTTACGTCGTGGGAGTAAAACAGAGAACCCGAGAGGAGGTGCACGCAGAACAAGGGGAGAACACACTAACCTTCAGAGAAAAACTCCCGAGGCCGGGATCGAACCGCCTCGGACAGAAAGTTCCTTCTGTGAGACGCAGACGTTTGTACTGCACAGACACCATGCGCATGCACAGCACTTCTTTAAATCCGAGCAATGTAACTATTATACAACTTTAGTTAACACTTGTTTTACTTCATCGTCATTAAGAACACCTCCAAATAAATACTGCTGTTAATTCTGATTCCTATGGCTAGATTAATGTTTATTATTGCAGCGGAACATAGTAAAATAAAACTTGCAAGCTCTGGGTCCCGCATTCTTGCGACACAAACGTTCCGACGCGCGGAATAGCTTCATCTTTGGCAGAGCGAGAAACTTTCGCTGAAATGTCTTTCACGTCAAGGCAGGCTCCCTAAAGCTGTGCAATTACTGCACTTTGCTGCGTACCACCGGAGGAGCTGCAAAAACTTCAAACGCATTATGAAATATCATGCGTAGGGGTGCTTGATTAAACACCTTCCAACAGCCACTTACCTTCGCAAGTATACATTTAGCGGTAAGGGAGGCCGCAAGACAAATGCTTTTGTATGTTTGCAAATCGACTCTAGTTTCTCAGTCAGATTTCCTTTAAGCTGGAAGGAACCGCAATGGATTATTATAGCTCTTTCTCACCATTTTTTTCAGCGAGGGAAGATTAAACAAGTTGCAACGTCACAGGGCACCGGGTCAGTGTAGTTCAGGGCAATTAACTTCTACAACTATGCCTTTGGGCTGTGGGAGGGAAACGGATTACACGAAGAAAACACATGCAGACACGGGGAGAATATACAAACGCCACACAGCAAAGCACACGAGTTGGGAATCGATCCCGAGACGTTAATGCTATGAGAGGGCAGCGCGACTCTCGTGTCTGTGAGCCTTGACAAACGCTCTGATGCGCGTTACCGGCTTCCAATGGGGTGAGGCTCGAATATCAGCGTAACTCTGTGCTGGGTCAGCTTGTTCGTGCGAGTGATTTGGTCTCCGCTCTTACAAACGGATGGGCTGAGCGGAGGTTTATAACGCTCTGCGGTCTTTGGGAAAAGGTAAAAATGTCAATGTACT
Organism: Mordacia mordax; assembly: GCA_036362905.1. Taxonomy (NCBI): domain Eukaryota; kingdom Metazoa; phylum Chordata; class Hyperoartia; order Petromyzontiformes; family Petromyzontidae; genus Mordacia; species Mordacia mordax. The sequence goes on from JAZEWT010000002.1 coordinate 556,231, forward strand.
CACGTAGATTTTCACGGCTGGATGCATGAAGATTGCTTTAAAAAATACGTTCTTTCGGGATAGCCGTGTCGAGTGCTCCCCCTCTCTGTTTCCCGACGTTTTGCCTCCCACTTTCGAGGCATCCTCATCTCAGAACGCTCGACATCGCTCTTCCAAGAGAAGAGATTTGGAAACCAATCATCATAATTTAAAATAAAATTGCTTAAACCTTAGCTGTAAAACCTTCATATAAAGTCACAGGTGACCTATTGCCTAGGTTAGTTATCCTGACTAACTTGCTTTCCCATCCCCGCTGGATAACCGTTACAAGAGTTACGTAGCTCAGCGGTTCCTTCCAGCCTAAATTAAAACTGATTGATATACTGACTGGCTTTTGACAATGAGAAATACAGAGGTATTTTAATCATCATCTTGCATTTTAAACAAGCATTTACTCGCGTTGTGCTTTTTCTTTAAATAATTGTGACCCAAACCAAATCACCCTGAATTTTCATAAACCTATCAGATCTCATAAGCTAAGCAGCAGCCTTAAGTCAGGAGAGTACTCAGGAGGGTGAGCGCACACTGCTTAACACAGGCTGTCACAGGGTTGTGAGTCTCTGTGATTGTTTCCATTCCTACATCAGACGCGTCGCCAAGCTTCAGATGGATTTATAAGCCTGCTGGTGCCTACCACGTGGAAGGCAGAACGCTGGACACGACTTTCCCATAAGAGAATATCTTGATGATAATTAATAATAGCAATTGCACTTCCAGAGCGCGTTTCACCCAAGGGTCACAAAGCGCTGCACAGAGCTGTGGAGAGAACGGCATGTCGGCAATAAGAACGACATAAGAACAGCAATCTTAAGAGAAAACTCCATTGACAATTTGCTTGAAAGAGGCAAAAAAACTCAGTTGCAGCTGATGCGATCTGTGACTCGGTTAAACAAATACCACCGAACTCTGATGATGGGGAGTCGGCTTGTGCAAGCTTGACGCGGAGCGCGTGTGAACCTATATCGTGGAGAGATGACCTTGGACAATGCGTGCCGCTGCAACCGACTCTGCTGATGCACTCCAAGGAAATTCATTTCAGAGCCACATTTTTTTCCCCGTTGCTGAAGAGAAAATTATCCGAGGATTGACATTGTTTTATAGTTTGAGTAAAACACGAGCCGCCCCGACCGCCCTTCCTTCCTCGTTCCCTCCGCCTCTCTACTCGCCGGAGCGAGTCTAGCCACGTGCGTCACTCCTTTAAACGCAGCGAAGGACCCCGTTCTCAATTCCCCAAGTCACAGTCTCTTGTATTACACCTGTCTATTATACCGTGCTCTACAGATTAGAAGACCTTCCGAACTGTAAGACGCACCTTACACGTGTGGCCTGGTGTCATTAAAGTTATACAAATATGTTGTCTCTCAAATGCGCAAAAAACGATCCTCAAACAGCCTATACAGACTGTAAGGTCATGTGCTGTTGGCGAGCGCCTAATAAAGGTCAGCACGGCACACGGTGGAGGGACGGTTGCGTGGCCAGCATCACGCTCTCCGGCACTTGTGTCCCGCGTGACGAGGCACTCATTTGCGGTTGAGTCGACCTAGGGGAGGCACGAGACCGGGTGCAGAAAATCGTCACTGGTGTTGGCGGTGAGCGCAAATTCACCTGCGATCACCGGGTTCGTCGCTAATTTACGAGACCCAACATCGTCTTTTGCTTCAAAATACGGGGTTAAAAAAAAAACCGCTGCACCGTAATTTTGAGAACACGTCAAGCAGTGCGCGTCACTGACGGCCAGAGGTCATGGTTCGGCGAACACCACAGAGAGCTTCCTGTTCGCTGACAACCGCAGACCCCAGTCCCATTATCTTGGCTCTTTTGTGAAAGTTCATTGGCAGATGTCCCCCTTGTGACCGCCCCGCCTCCCTCTCCCCTCCGTACCGTCCTCGCCGTCTCTGGGCGATGATTCGCCCCGCTAGAGAGCACAGCAATGAAATATCAACGTGAGCCGCGCTCGGTGCGGTGCTGCATATTAATAAGCGGAGGCGCTGCGGCACAATGAGTGCGGGGGTGGGTGGACAGCACCGTGGAGCCTGTGAGCCACGAGGGTGGCACAGCGATAACATCCGCACCGCACTGGGTGTCCAGCCCACGGCAGCGTGATTCCTGCCTCCTCACAGTCCTGTTTCCCCTTCGATGTCCACTGGGTTCTCCGGTTTCCTCATTAATTAATTTGGAGATAACGCCATAATAATAGCGTCTGGCGAGCAGGCACCGGCTAATCGCATGGCTGACTCCCACCTTCTCTGCGGCTTCCTCGTACCTCTGGGTCATTCTCTATTCGAATGAATGGCTTCGACATTGAATATCTGCGCATTCTAAATTATATTTACTGGGTGAAGTTTGTGTGTTCTCTCCGCTGTTTCAGGGTGGATTTCCTCCATGATTCCAGGTTTCATTCCTAATTTTTTTTTATCACTCGTTAATTGGCCGATAACATCATATCTGTTATTATTACAGCATAAAAATACCCAGTGAGCTTGCAAGCTCTTTACGGGATTCATGCGAAACAACAAACACGCGATTTGCAAAAAAATATATAGAAATAAATAAAAATATCTAATTGACAAAACAAAACAACAAATGTTGGCGCTGGCTAACCGCGCGGCTACCTTTTCCCCTCCCTGCCTCTGCGTTTTCCTCGCGCCTCTAATTCGTCCACTCGTCAAACGAATAACTTTGACATTGCACGAATACCGTGCCACGCGGGGTTATATCGTCTCGTATTAATATCACCATTAACCTCAATGAATTGACCCCCATCTGCGTGGCCTTGGAACAGCAGCGGAGGACGATCACAAACCTACGCTGCACGCATTATGCTCGCCGATTGATTTTCTTTGAAAACCATTGACATTTTTGCGACCATTACGCTTGTGCGTTCTCCCTATTCCTCTGCGTTTTGTGATGTGCTGACGCCAGCGCGCGCTGCAATGATACGCGCGTGGCTCAATTTCGAGGGCAGGAGACTACACAGTGCGGCATTTGAATTGTTGATGTCTGAGATCAAAGGAAGAAGAACAAATGTTGGATTTGGGCCACGATCATATGACCGCCAAGCTCCATTAAACGGCATTTGGTTCTAATCACTTTCTAACAAGATACCTAACATTTGAATCTATTTTAATTATAGTCCTGGATTTATTTCCTACTAATGCATAATGGTGTACTATTAATCTGTATTAATATCCCTGCTGTGCTCTATTATTCGTGAATTATAAGTAGCAAATTACGTTGGCGGTGACCGGAGAATAAAATCGTCGCCTGCGAGAGTGCAACGCTCTATGCCGAGCAGAACCAATGAGATCTTGGCTGTGGCGCCCCTGCAGGTAAAACCAGCGATGATGAGATTCGCTCCATGCCGAACAGAACCAATGAGATCTTGGCTGTGACGCCCCTGCAGGTAAAACCAGCGATGATGAGATTTGCCGCAACACCATTTAAAGCAGCAGCTGGGCGCCACAGTGGTGATCGTCTCGCAGAGAGACGATCCTGCACCACGCGGTTCCGCTTCAGCCTCGGGCGCCGTTCTGTGCTGCTTAGTTTGTGTTCCTCGTGTTCTCTGTGGGTGTCTTCCTGGTGCTCCGGTTTTCTGCAATAAGTACGAATAAGTTGGCCGGCATCATGATCGTGCAGTACGCATGAAGCAGTGTCTGGCGGGTTGGCGCCGGCTGACCGCCTGTCTGCCTCTCATTGACCTCTCTGTGGTTTTCTGCAGGCCTCTGGGACCTCTAGATGAAAAAAATGGCTGCTATAAAAATATAATAAAGTATTCTTGTGAGAACTGCCCTCCATAGCTGTTCTTTATGGGATCGCCGTGTCCAGTGTTGCATCTCTCATTGCGACGGAGGCATCGCCTGACGATGCCTCCAATGTGGGAGGCGAAACGTCGTGAAGGAGAAAGAAGGAACACTCGACACGGAAATCCCGAAACAACAGGTGCGGAGAGCAATTCTCATGAATCAAGCCGTGACAAACCTACATCAGCATAATGAATAATCCTAACAAGCACCCAGCTAAGAGTATCCAGCTACTACTGAAGGTTAGACGCATTATTTAAGCTGGAAAGAACCGTTGAGCTATGCAGCTCTTTTTAGCTGTTGTCCAGCGCGGAGGGGTAAGCAAGTTACAACATCTCGGGACACCGGGGACAATTGAGTCAACAGGACAACAACCTAGGCAGCAGTATGCATTTGAGACTGTGGAAGGAAACCAAAGTACCTGGGCTAACACCCACGCGGACACGGGGAGAAGACAAAGACTCCAGAGAAGGTGGTACCCGTGCCGGGGATCGAACCCGGGTTCTTCTTGCTGTGAGGCAGCAGTGCTACTCACTGCACCACCGTGCCGCCCTCGACTCATTGCCCAGTAGCGCACACGCTCCGTTCATACAATCAGCGGCTGCACACTTACAGGAGCACAAAGTAATAATAAGAGTTAAACTTCCAGAGCGCTTTTCACCCGAGGGTCACAAGGCACTGCACAGCGCTGTGGAGAGAACGGCATGCTGGAAACAACAACATCTGAATGGCATAACAACAACAACGTTTTGCTGTTATTGCGCATATGATTACGTTCCCTTAACTACTATACGTATAGAGAAACTTAAATTGAGCGATGCCATGAGCAGGTGTCCTAAACTCTGTAAAGCAGCAATTATGGCGTGACATTCAAATGCGATTGTGGGTATTATCCTCTTGTTGGCACATTTCACTTTACCGAGAGTGTCTTGTTAATGCGTCATATTTGGTCATGAAAGGGCGGCGAGTTGGCGCAGTGAGTAACCCTGTGGCCTCAGACAGACGGTCCCCGGTTCGATTCCCGGCTCGGGTGCCTTTGTGTATGAAGATGGTGCGCTCTCCCTGTGTCCACGTGGAGTTTTGTCGGGAACTTCAGTTCCCCTCCCCTCAATCAGCCCAGGACACGCTGCTGTCTAGGTTAATTGGTCTGCTGAGTTAATTACCCCCAGTGCCCTGCTATGTACTGGCGTCACATCCGGGGTATAGCCCCTCCCCCCACCTTGCGCCCTCTGTGTCCGCCACACCCCCCCCGCGACCCTATACAGGATTAAGCGGGGATTGATGATGATGATGATGTGGTTATGAAAGTCTATTTCTCGTCATGACGAATTCACACAGTGGTACCGGTGGAAGTGATACATCCACCCAAGCACCGGTGGGGGAAAGTGTGGGTAACCTCCACCGCTCGCAAGACGTCTTGGCCAATGTGTAAGAGTAGAGACAATTATCGTCGACACCTCCGCCTAAGTGGAGGCCCTTCCACCATCAGTGGCGTCAGCAGTTGCACGGCTGCGCCTTTACCCTCGGGTTACAACAGGTGGCGAATTAATCAGGATGCCAGAGGGCTGAGGAGGTGCAGTGAGTGAGACGGCTGCCGCTGGCCAATCAGGCACATTCAGTAATAACGCTATGAGAGTTACCCATCCTGCGGGTGATATAGTTCCAAGTGTGTAACACGTTCTTTTGACGTCTCTTGTTCGCGAGGTTTTCTAATAACATGACCCATTTCGATTTGCTGCTCAAGACGGAAGAGTGCTTAAGAGGGGTGATGATTGTCCACAAGTGGGAGTGCACAGCTGAAATAAGACATCAGGCCCTTGGTGTTGCCCAGATAAAGCGTGCGCTTGTCGTGAATTTAACCGTGTTATCGCCAGCGCGGAGCTGCATACAATACGTATTCCTTTATACACACACATAGTCCACTGGATCGGTGTAGTAACCAGTTCCGATCTTCTGAAACAGGTAACTGATCAATCAAACGGTTACCGGTTTCCAAATTGTCGTTAAACAACCCTAATATAATAATGACAATAATTGCATTTCTCGAGCGATTTTCACCCGAGGGTCACAAAGCGCTGCAGAGTCGCGGACAATATCGAGACCGAGTCGGTTTTGTGCTGCCGATATTTACATCTCGGAGCAACAACAACAAAGAGATAAATATACAGTCTAACCACAAAGATTTATAAACCTTCATCACATTTAATCCTGTTAAACTTCCGCAGTCGATATAGACGCACATAAACTATGCGTCCCACTAGCAGGTATTGATCGGTGAGCTAACAGAGAAAGAAACAAACTAACCAAGCCTGGAATAACTCGATGTAAACATCGCTGTATTTATAGAAAAGAAATATAATTACTTGTCAGATTTGTTGGTTGGCATGCCATATGTACTGTCAATATATATAATAATAATAATACTATAGCTTCACAGATCTGTGTCAGTTACATGTTAGATTAAAATTATATATTACAAGTTGTAACGCACAAATGCCATGCCTGGTCATGAACGAGACACGGATAAGGAGGCGTAGCGAGGAAGCTGCAGATAT